>JANTQA010000027.1:0-82273 GCA_027625915.1 Anaeramoeba flamelloides
TTCAGTTGTGGTACTCTTATTAATTATTTCACCCCAAAAGGCAAAAGAGCAAAGTGCAGAATTAGATCCAAAATTATATAACTTCATTTATCAACTTGAGAGAGATGAGTTATCATTTTTAGAAGGAGTTAATTTTCCCAATTAAAATTTTTCAGTCAAATGATTGTGATCCTATTGATGTGTATTTTGGATCAAAAACAATTTTGAAAAAAATTTAAAACCCTTTTAATTTTGACAAAACTCACTTTTCGTAATTGCTGAGGAGTTTGTATAATTAAATAACCTTTTAAATTATTAATCTTATTTTTTAAAAAACAACAAAAATAAATCAAATATCAGGAGAAACCTTGAAAATCTAAAACAATTGATCATCTATTTTTTTTCAGAAATAATTATAAAATTACTTGAAATTTAATAGATTAAGCTTAATATTCCTTTTCAAAATATCCTGAGGACAAAACAGGAACTGTCAATATTTAGTAACAAAAAGTGTTTATTTAATAATATTTAATATTTTTTTTATTAAGTTATTAATTTGAATTTGAATTGATTTGTTTATAAAGGTTTAAATTAATTATAAAATAATTATAAAATTCTATATATACTTTTTAATCTTTGGTTTGTTATTAACTCACATGGAAAAAAAAAATTAATATTTGGTTATTAATTATTCAATAGAGATTAATCAAATAACAAGAAAGTATTTCTTTAGATTATAAGGTTGAGATTTTCCAGATTTTAAAAAGGATTTTTTTGGAAGAATTTTTTTAGTTTTTTGATTTTTTTTTTTAATTCAAATTTTTTTCAATTCAAAAAGTCGAAACAAAACTAATAAGAGAAGTAAACTCTTTTAAAAAACTTACCAAGTGAAAGTATTCCAATTGACAAGTTAATGCAACTTACATCGAATAACGGTCGCAATGTTCACCAAACATAGAAATTATTAAAAACAAAAAAAAAATCCAAATAATGGATTAGCAATCATCACACCAAGTTCGAAAAAGAACGAAGAACTAATTAAACAAGTGCTTGGCAATAATTTCTATTTTTGAAAACAGAAAAATAACATTGGCTCAGTATTCGAACAAAAAGGTTCAAAATGAAAAGAATGAAAATGAAAAAGAAACAAAAAAAAAATTACAGTCAGTTCCACTTTTAAGGAACAAACTTTCAACGAAATTTAAGGCACAATAAAAATCTCAAATTAAGGCACAAAATTCAGATTCTAGTAAAATAAATTGTAAAAAAAAATATTTCAAATTTTGTGCCTTAATTTGAGATTTTCTTGTGCCTTAAATTTCGTTGCTAGTTTGTGCCTTAAAAGTGAAACTGGCTGTATTTAAAAGAAAAAAACAAAGAAAGCAATAAAAACACCAAAATTCCAACAAAACCACAAAAAATCTCTTCATACAATTCTGAATCCGACCCCCAATTGCAACAAAAACCCAATTCCTACCATAATACTAAAAACAAAACAAAAAAAAAAAATGATCTAATTAGATCGAATATGAAGGCAAACTCCGCATCGAAAAATAACACAGAAATAGTACCAAATACACTATTTCTACATAATATTCCTTATCATGCTAACTATTATGATATTGAACACGTACTCAAACCACTTATTACTATCAAAGAGATAATACTATTACTCGACAGTTATAATCAATTCAAGGGATGTGCAAGTTAATTTTAGAAAAAAAGAAGACTTGCCAAAGTTACTGACTAATTCGGGGAAATTGAATCTATTTAATAGATATATATTTGTTAACAAATTTCAGAAGATAAAAACCCAATAATGAAAAGGAACCCTTGGAATTAAATAAAGATAAACCTCGACACACAAACAAAAAAAAAAAAAATAATGAATGGTTTGAAAAAAATTTCTTGAATAAAAACAAAAACAATAACAATACCCAAAATCTCCACCCATCTATTAATAATCAAAAAAATAATCAAAAAATATAATAAAATTCTAATCAATAAAAATAGAAAAACAAACCGAAAATTTTCAAAATAACCAAATAGTTATTTTAATTTACCTAAAAACATTACTGAAGAATTCTTATATAATTTATTTAAAAATTATAAAATTGAGAAAAATTATAATTTTAAATAATAAGAATAATAATCAAAAATATTCATTTATATCTTTCCAAAATGAATATTTTAGAGATAAAGCCTTGAGTTTAAATGGATTTTTTGCTTATGAAAATAAAATATTTATTATAAAAGCTTATGAAAAAAAAATTTTGAAAGGAACAATGAATTGCAAAGTAATCATAATTCTAACAATTTTACTGAGATTTTTGAAAAAAGAATTACAAACACAGAAAATGAAATTAAAAAATTAAAGTTAATTATCAAGAATACTTCAAATAACCAAATTGAAGAAAATCAAATTTTAATTAATAAAAAAATAAAAATTTTCAAGAAAAAAACAACAAACCTAAATAAAAATCCCAAAAAGGATTCTATAGAAAAAAAAAATGAAATGAAAATGAAAATGAAAATGAAAATTCTATTGAAATTGAAATGGAAATTGAAGATGATGATAATAAATCAGAAAGATAAAATTATTATCAAACAAAAAAATAATAAACCCTCATTGGTTGATTTTTATATATCTATTGGTCAAACTGTAACTAAACAAAACCCAATCGAGTTCTTCCATTTACTAATAATTTTAAAAAAATTTATAATTTTTAATTTGCCCAATATAATTTTTTTAGAAAATCAATTAAATAATCTTTTTAAAGTAACTGTCGAAAATGATAAAGAAACATTTGAATTTTGAAAAATTTTAAAAGAAATAATAATAATAAAAACAAATAACTGTATTGGTAATAACTTTTTAATAAATCAATTGGTTGAAAATAAAAATAAAATTTTAAATCAAGAAAACTTTTAGTTAAAAACAAAAAAAAAATAACAATGTTTGTCCAGATATTATTGTTTACAATGAAAAGAACAATAATAATCTTAAACAAAAAAATCTTGATTATTTTTTCAATCAAACAAACTCAATTATTGAATTAGATGATGAAAATCTTTACAATGAGCAAATAGTTACAAATAATATTTTGATTAAAATAAAAATACAGTCAGTTTCACTTTTATGGCACAAACTTTCAACTGAAATATAAAGCACAAAAAAATCTCAAATTAAGGCACAAAATTTGGATTTTTTTCTTTTACAAATTATTTTACAAGAATCCAAAATTTTGTGCCTAAAATTGGGATTTTTATTGTGCTTTAAATTTCCTTGAAATTTTGTGCCTTAAAAGCGGAACTGACTGTACCATAAATATCAATTTAATTAGAAATAATAAAAGAAAACAGTTTTATGTAAAGCAAAATCCAAAAATAATAAAAGATGCAAAAATAGAACATCAAACCCAAAAGGATATTGCAATCGTTATATTAGTCAACTAGATGATTGACTGTTCAAAATTAATTCAAAAATAGATAAATTAGAAATTTTTAAAATATTAATTCAAATTAATATTTATATATATAAATTCATAAACCAAAATAATTTAAAAAATTTTAAATGGGGGTACACGAATCCAAAACTTCCATTTAATTACCCATTAATAATCAATTTAAAATTTTATAACATCAACACAGCTATGGCATTATTTATTATTTTTTTCACGTTTTTTTAACACCATAAATTTATCAATAAAGAGATCCTTAAATTAAATAAATTTTACATTTTCTAATCAAATTTTAATGATTATTTTTCACATAATTTTCACATGTATAATTTATTAATAAATTATTGTTTATTTTCGTTGAAAAAAATTTGTCAATATTTTAGTAAATTCATCGTTCTTTCAAGTAAAAAATGATCATAAATTAAAGAAATAAACCATGATTAAAATATTAAAATCCTTTTTATTTTTTTATTATTCAAATAAATAAAGTTCGTGAAATAATAATAGAAAAGAATGAAAATAATATGTATTTTAAAAATAAAGAAATAACTAAACTTCATCTTCATTTTTAATTGTTTTTATTTCTACCCGAGAACACTATAATAATTAATAAGTTTATAAATAAAAATATTCCAAAAATAAACAAAGAAATGTATTTAGAAAAACGACCTTAAAAAGTTTATTTGTTTTAAGATCTAAATTTTCAAATTTATTCAAAAAGAGGAAAATAGAAAAAATAAATATATTTTAAATTATCAAATACTAAAATTGTTAAACAGTTTAAATCGAAATAAATTAAAAAAAAAAATATATCTTACTATTTATTAGTTAATATATTAATGAAATATATTACACCATAAGCTGTTCAAAAGAATAATTTTCAATTACAAATTGATTAATACCATAGTGATAATTATTTTACCCCCCCAGATTTTTTTTCCCAAAATTACATGAAACAATTGAATGCATTTTACTGAAATGAGAAAAGAAAAAGAAAAAAACATTAGGTTGTTTGATTAATTATATTTTTTAATTATTATTATTTTTAAACATCGTAAATAAATAGTCAAAACAAAAAAAAGAAATGAATAAAGAAAAAGAAAAAAGTAAAGAAAATAAAAACAAAAAAAATTATTCGAGTTTAAAATGTTTTTATAAGAAGACATTAGAACCAACTTCTCTTCATGAGAATTCTCTAACAAGTTGCAAAGGATCAAAAGTTTGCTTTTTTTATGAAAACTTACTTTATCAATTTTTTTTTAATATTAAATATAATGCAAGAGTAATAACTGAGATTGTTTTTTTGAAGCTTAAGTACAACAATATTTTTTTTGTTATATTTAATTAAAAAAATTAAACACTATTTTTTTTTTGATTAATATTTTTTCGAAATCTAAGTTCATAACTTAATTCCATTAACCAATGTGATGATTTTTTTAGAATAAAAACACTCTCAACTTTTGAATATCGAAAATATTGTTTGAAATTACTGTGCACTTTTTTATTTTTTTTTGAAAAAATTGGGGTTGAGAAAGCTTGAAATTAAAGAATAAGTTAATATATTAAATTGAAATGCTTTTCCAGAGAGTTTATCCTTTTAGTTTACAGTCAGTTCCATTGTTAGCACAAACTTGCAACGGAATTTAAGGCACAAAAAATCTCAAATTAAGGGACAAAATTTAGATTTTTTTTTTTTTTTACAATTTATTTTACTAGAATCTGAATTTTGTGCCTTAATTTGATATTTTTTTTTGTGCCTTAAATTCCGTTGCAAGTTTGTGACTAAAAAGTGGAACTGACTGTAACTTTTTTTTAATTTTACCATTTAAAACTCAAAAAAAAACATTTGAAGACCAAATTAGTCCCTTTTGTGAAAAAGAAAATTCCCAATAATTTAGAATTTGTTTTTTGTAAATGAGTTAAAACAAGAGAGTGTATCTGTAAATATAGATAATTTCAAGTTCGAATTCAATAATTTTTGCAAAACATTTTTTCAAGAAAAAGTTAAATTGAAACTTTATATTTTTTTAATGTTTTAAATATTTTTCTTTTTTAATGATCCTTCTTTTATATGTCCCTATGACCCAAAAAACACTAAAAATGAAAAACTGATCAAATACCTTCCATTAATACAATTAAAAAAAACTAAATGAAAAAATAAAATAAATAAAAAAAAAACATTTAAAAAATATGACAAACCCAAGATTTCCAAACCGCTTCAACAAAAGGTAAACTTTATTTTGGGAATATTTCAGAACATATTATGTATAAAAAATTAGGATCTGTTTGAAGGAATTTTAAACTGTACACTTCAAAGAAAAAAAAACTTTTATCATCTTTGTAGCCTAGTATTGGATCTTTTTGATAAACCAACGTATCAAAAAAAATTAGTTAAGTACAACTGAAGTTCTTTAAATAGTTGAATAATCTTATGAAATTCTAATAAAAAATGTAAGAAATTTTGATAGAATTTACAAATTCAATGACTGTTTTGGCTGGCTTCATTGGATAAATAAACTTTATAGAAAAACCAATTTTCAAAACAATATTTAATTAAACTTGTATTTGGCAATAAAACGTAATTACTGTAGTTTAATAGAAACTATAATATTTTCTTAAAATTTTAAAGTTAAATAAATCCCTAGTGAAGAAATTGGAAATGACAAAACCTTTTATCTGGGCAATCGGAGTGTAGTTCTGAGGAATCTAGTTTTGTCTTTAGTAATTGATGTTTGTATTTTGAAAAAAAAAATTATCTAAAATAAGTAAGTTTAGTTAGCAGAAGGAATCTAACTTAATTAAACAACCAATATTTACATTTGTTCCAATTCTTTGGGTTTAAAGATTTTATTAATTGGCAAATTTAAACTATAAAGTAAATTTTTTTTTACAAATTGTTTATCAAAAGTTCTCAAAATATTCGATCCTTATTCACATTAATAACACTTGAAAATGTTAATCCATTAATTTTACAAAAAAATTTTATCTGTCGAAAATTTCACTTGTATTTTTTAAAAAGTTTTTCCTTTCTTCCCATTCGAAATAAAAAAATAAAAAGACAAAACAAAGCTTTGTTACACCTTTTATTATTACTATTTACAGTCAGTTTCACTTTTAAGGCACAAACTTTCAACGAAATTTAAGGCACAATAAAAATCTCAAATTAAGGCACAAAATATGGAATTTTTTATTCCACAAATTATTTTACTAGAATCAAAAATTTGGTGCCTTAATGTGTGATTTTTTGTGCTTTAAATTTCGTTGTTGTGCCTTAAAATGAAACTGACGATAATGAAAAATATCATTTTATATGAATTTGAAAAATGGGAATTAAATAATCTAAAACTTATTCAAATCAAATATTGGGTTAAAAAATCATTTAATTATTTATTTATTTATTTATATGGAGACTATAATTTATATAATACGAACCTCCAATTCTTAAAATTATTCATCTTAATTATTAAATTAATACATCAAAGAAAAAAGACATAATAAAATTTAAAAGAATTGAATTTTAAATTTAAATTTGAGTTTAACAAAAACTTAAACAATAATAATAATGTAATTCATTTTTCAAATATGGATAAATGTAAAATAATTAAAAATTACAAAATGTTCCAAAGATAATAAATCAATTTTTGCCAAAAAAATATATCAACTTTAGAAATTTTTAATTTTTTAAAAAATAGACCAGTTATTCGATATCAGAGACAGGAAGATAACGTAATAGAAATCTGGGATTTAAAAGATAAAATTAATTTTTTATTAGAAATAACTTTCAAGAAAAATTCATTTATTACCTAGAAATTTATATATTTATTATTTTGCAAAAAACGAAAACAATTATTATTGAAAGGAAAAAAAGAAATTATAATAAAAAATTTATTAATATCAAAATTTTAACATTTAATATCAGAGGGGTTGAATGAAAAAAATAAAATTCCGATTTTAGAATCTTTTTTATTAAAATTAAATATAGATATTTGTCTTATACAAGAATCAAAAATAACAAAAACCCAAGTTTTTTTGAACTATTTTTCAATTAATAAAAAAAATCATATGGAAAGAATTATAATAAAGGAGGTTTATTGATTATTATTAAAAAAATTTTTAAAGATTTTACTCGAGAAATATTAGTTCCAGATCTTGATGTACACAAGAGTAAATTTAAAACTGGGATCAAATTTTTTTTTTTTGCTCATCAAATTCAAAATTTTCTTAAATTTCGATTTTTGGTGTTTAGAAGTCTCTAGGACCTCTAGTTTTCGATATATTGTCCAAAATCGATTTTTATATACAAATTTTTTAATAGTGATTTTCACAACTATTTTGGACAATAACTCGAAAAATATAAGAGCCCCAAAAAAAATGAAAAATTGAGATTGTTTCTATATTTTTTATATAGTGACCCCCATAGATTAAAATGAATTTTAAAAGTTTTTTTTTTTTTTTAAAAAAAAAAATTTTGTTTTTAATTGTAGGTTTTAGTATATATAAATAATTTAAAATCTTCTACTCCTCACACTGAAAAAACTACTTAGTTACCAATATTTATCTGAATTTTGGTACCTTAAGAGATTTGAATTTTTGAAAAAAAAATTTTGAAAAGATTTAAAGGTAAATTCAGGTAGCAAACATGTATACTTTAATTGATCAAATTATATATAAAAATTCAAAAAAAAAAAAAAAAAATATTAATTTAATTGATGCTACAGTCAGTTACACTTTTAAGGCACAAACTTTCAACGAAATTTAAGGCACAATAAAAATCTCAAATTAAAGCACAAAATTCAAATTCTCGTAAAAATAAATTGTAAAAAAAAATATTTCAAATTTTGTGCCTTAATTTCAGATTTTTTTGTGCCTTAAATTTCGTTGAAAGTTTGTGCCTTAAAAGTGAAACTGACTGTATTAGGAATCGAACCCCGGCTACATACTTTTCAAATTTTTGAGATCTCGGTGCTCTACCGCTGATCTAATGAGTAATTATTGGATATTTTAAAATTATAAAATTCTGAAGATAATCGAATTGAATTTTCAATTGAGTAATTTTTCTAATATATTTTTTTTGAAAAAAAAACTCTAAGTTTTTTACGATTAAATTTTTTTTTTTTTTCATTGTAAAAAAATTAACAAATTTAAAATTGAATTGAAAAAACTTATATAAAAAATTTTTTTTGAAAAAAATCATTTTAAGAGGAAACTCTAGTAAAATTTTTTTAGCATTTTTTTTATATTTTTCTAGTGATTACACTATCAAAAATTTTAAAAAATGAATATTTAGATAAAATAAGATGAGGTCTAATATTTTTTTTTCCAAAATATTGGTAATGTGAATTTTTTTTCTGTTAAATGAGAAAAAAATGAAATTTTACTAGAGTTTTCCAATGAGAAAAACAAAATTTTTTTAAAACATTGTTGTTTCAGTTAAAATAAAAATAAAAATCATTTTTTTGATTTGTTTAAAAAAAAAATATTTTTTTTTCAAAGTAACCAATTTTTAGTAGTTTAAAAATATTTTTAAAAAAATTTTTTATATACATTTTTAAAATTTTCAATTTTGAAAAAAGTCAAAAAACACCTATTTTAAATACTAAATATTTTCGAAACCTCTAACCTTCATAAAGTTTAAATTTAAAAACTTCACAAAAAAATCAAAAATAAAAAAATTTTGAAAAAAATTTTTTGTCTATATCAAATTATTTTTTATATTTCATTTTATCAACTAATATTCACAGTAACTTATGTATTTTTTATAATTAACTTTGATAAAAGTGAAAAAAAAAATTTCAAAATTAAAAATTTTATAACTATTGTAGTTTAAAAATATATTATAAATATATTATTTGAGTAAATCAAAAATGGGAAAATCAAAAGAGAAGTAAAAAATATTCAAAAAAAAATTTTTTTTTAACCTTCATTTTTTCAAATTTTTTCACGAAAATTATATTTTTGATTGAAAATTATCCTAGTAAGATGATCTTTAAAACACCAAAAAAAATTTATTTTTTGTGAAAATATACCTTTTTTTAGAAATGAACAATTCAAAATTTCAAAAAAAAAAATTTTTTTTTGACAAAAAATTGAAAATTAAGAATAACTTCTAAACTAGATGAGATAAAGCGCTCTAAACTTTAAAAATCAATTTTAAGATAAATTGGAGGTTATAAAAATGACTAATTCGTACAGATATCCTATATTTAAAATTTTGATTTTTTTCAATTTATACTTATTTAGAGAAAATATTTAAAATGATTAGAGATTTTGGAATGAATCCGAATAAGGATAAAACTAAAAAAAAACTACAAATCCAAAAGAAATTTTATATCTTGGGATTTGGCTTGATAAAAAACTCACTTAAAGTTTAACTTGGACAAAGTTAAAACCAATTTTAAAAAAAATAATTAATATCCTACAACAAAAAAATTCACCAATGGATTAAAGATTCATTTTTTTAAAGCGGTTTTACATCGTCAATTATTTTTGGATTAGAAATATTTGATCTAATACAAAAGACTTTAATGCAATCGATGTATGTATAAATAAAAAAAATAACAAAATTTTTATTAATAAATCCACACTCTACCATTTTTTATAAAACAGAAGCCAAAATCGACACAGCAAGAATAACGATATATAAAAGAAGATTTAAACTAATTCAAAAATTAAAAATTTTGGATTTTAATCAAATAGTTGATTATCTAAAATTTAGAGAGCAGAAATTCGAAAATATTAACTGACAAACGAACACCTTAAAAGAACTCGAAATTGAACTCCAGAAATATCGAATCAAACAACTAGAAAATAGTCCCAGTTGGAAAGTTCATAAATATTTAAAAATTATTTCTATTCAAAATAATATTAACAAATAACAAAGATATTTAAAATGGAAGGGTTCAAGTTTAATTTTAAAACTCAGAAATTTTACAAATTACCTAAACAGATACTCTTATGTTATGAATAAAGATAAATCAAAATTTTGCAAATTATGTAAAAAATCAAAAAATTTGGATATCATTGAAGATTTGGATCATTTCTCTGGAACTGCCCAGCATATGAAAATAATCGTAGAATTTGGATATCGGAATTAAAAAAAATTAATATATCTAATATATTAAATAATAATTATATTTTTAATATTATCATTAAAAAAGATTCAATATATTTATTATCACTTGTGGGTAATAGACTAATTTCCGAGTCTTTATTAAAATTTCTAAATAAAAATTTAGGAATTCGGGCCAACAAGAGGGATTAACAACTCCTCCGTTAAAAAAAAAAAAAAAAAAAGGATTTTTTAGAGAATTTTTAATGGGATGTTTGGTTTTTTTATCGTATTTTGTTGTTCAATAAAAAGAAAAAATTATTTTTAAACTGTTATTTGAATCAAAAAATTCTATTTTTTTGGAATTTAACATAATTATGGTAATTTTTTTGAAATTAAGTACATTTTTCTTGTTTTTTTTTAGAAAGAAGTGTTTTTTATTTTTAAAGTGTAACTTGGAATACTTCCTTTTCAAAAGAATAAATGTTGTTTCTTCTCCCAAATAAAATAATTTTTATGAAAATAATTTGAAAATTTAAAGAATTTTGAACTTTACAAAAATGAGAAAAATAGTCATCTAACTTTAAAAACAATAATTGATTTCTGAAAATTGAATAAAAAATAAGTTTATTTTTGATATTAAGTAATCAGATTTATCCTTTGTTTTTCAATTCCTAGATGTGGTATTTTTTTTTGAAATTTCTATTAAATTTAATTGAAGATTTTTTTAATTTACTAGTATCCTAAAATAAAAAAAATAGATATAATTAATAATTTTCAATAATTATCTATTTTAAATTGCTTATTTTACTGAAAAAAAATTTTTTATAGCCCATATACAACTTAATTGCATAAAAATGTACATTTTTTCGACAATTTTTTCACAATCTCCTTTTTCAAAAAACCCTATAAACAAAAAGTTACCTGAAATATACTAACGATTACTATTCAAACCTAACCAAATACTTGGTTCAAAACTATAACATAAAGATATTCCCAAAAAATTAATTTAAAAAAAAAAGATAAAACAATAGACATTTTTTGTTTTATACTGGAACTAGGGATTTAAGGATGTTGACAAATATCATATTTTTTCATGCCCAATACGTTTTTTGACGCTAACAGAAAAGGTATTCTGAAATTAACCTTCTTTTGGAGGACAAAAAACATATAATAAAAAAAAAAAAATTCTGGCTTTCTTTTACAAAATATTTAAATAACAAAAAAAAAATATTACACTCTTTATCTACAAAATTTAAAATTTAAAAAAAATAATTACCTGCTTATTTCTTTATTTTAATTTCAAATTAGATTAAATTTCTTTAATGTAAAACAAATTTTATGCTTAAATAAAAGTATAAAATCAATTTAATTTTATTTAATCTAATTTGTGGTTAAATTCTAATACTAATTTGACAAAGTAAGGATTTTATAACATTCTAGTGAATAAAATAACTCATCTGGAAAATAAAAAAAATGAAAAATAAAATCTTTGAAATCTCAAAAATTGCCAAAGAATAAATTTAAAAACAGTTACAGTTGTTTTCAAAATTATATATCCCAAACCATTCAAATTGGAAATTTCATGTTACTATTTGACATTTTTTAAAAAAATGACCTCATTTTTATTTGTTTTTTTTTTTGGATATCGGCCACAAATTATTGTTGGTTAGTTTTTGATTGGTATTATACACTCGTAAAAATATCAAATGTTTTTTTTTCAGTTTCAGATATTTATTTTTTAACATAATGACAGAACCTATAAAAAAATAAAATTGAATATCAAGATTAAGGATTAAATACCCAAATAAATTGTCTTAATTTTCAAAATACCAAACCCAATAATTCTGATTATTTTATTAAAATTTAATGACAAAAATGAAAAATGGTTGTAATTTATCATTGTCAGGTTTTATTATGATTTCGTTTAAAAAAGGGGAAATTAGCATTACAACAACATTCTTGAACTACAGTCAGTTTCACTTTTAAGGCACAAACTTTCAACGAAATTTAAGGACAAAAAAATCTCAAATTAAGGCACAAAATTTGCAATTTTTTTTTTTTTTACAATTTATTTTGACTAGAATTTGAATTTTGTGCTTTAATTTGAGATTTTTTTGTGCCTTAAATTCCGTTGAAAGTTTGTGCCTTTAAAAGTGAAACTGACTGTATTGAGATGAAATTAAAATTAATCAAACTAAATACAAGATGATATATTTTTTAAGGGGTTTTAATCTTCATTTTGAATTTGTATTAAGTTTAATAAATTCTGTCAATTTGTAATATTTTATGATTTTTTCAAAAAAAAAAAATATTATACACCTCTTTGACCAATTTTAAACAATTAATCAATATCTTACAAAAAAATTTTTTTTCTAATGGGCTAAAAATTCAGTTATTTAAAGTTGTATTACTTATCCAATTATTAAATGGATTTGAAATATTTTATTTGACAAAAGCAGATTTTAAAGATATTGATACTTGGATTAATAAAAAAACTATAAAATTTTTAAAAAATAACAAAATTTATTAATCAATCCACACTCCCCTACTTATTTATAAAACTGAAGCAAAAAATGATCCCGAAAGGATAACGATATATAAAAGAAGATTTAAGTTAATTCAAAAATTAAAACACCTTAGGTTTTGTGGAATTAATGAATTTTTCTCCTTTTAGAAAAAAAAAGAATTCAAAATATTAATTGTTGTTCAAAAAATTTCAAACAACATGAATTTGAACTAGAAAATTTTAGAATTAAAAAATTGAAAAAAAAGTCCAATTTAGAAATTTCGTTAGGTTTTCTTGAGTTTTCTGTTTTATTTGATAAGTGTTCTAGGTTTTTTTGAGGTTTTCTATTTTATTTCGCAAATCTATTGATTTTGTTAGGTTTTTTTTACTTTTTGAGATAAGCAGAAAATTTTAATAAATTTTCCATTTATTTCAAAAATTAAAAAAAAACCTCGAACACTTCACATTTAAATAGAAAACTCAAAAAAAAACTAACGAAAATCAATAGATTTTACAAATAAAGCGAAAACTCAAAAAAACCTAATGAAAACCCACTGATTTTAGAAATTAACAGAAACCTCAAGAAAACCTAACGGCAAACAAGAGGGGTTATTAACCCCTCCCTTAAGGGATTAGCATCACCATATATTTCTCGATAATCTAAGTATGATGTAATTGGGTGTAAATGATATTAGTTTATCATGACTCAAATATCTCTAAAAATTCTAAAAAAATCTTATTAACCAATAAATTATTGCATTTTTTTTACTAATGATCACTATTAAAAATTTTCATTTTTGAAATTTTTTTTTTTAATTCCTTTACCAAGTCTAAAAATAGAAACTCAATAATAACAGTATTCCAGTCTTTAATAATTCATATTTTGAACATTCCAAAAGAAATTATTTTTTTAATTTTTTTAATTTCAAAGATTTACTCAATAATCATCAACAGAAAAAAGCACAAAGACTGGTTAGTTTTATTTCCTTTTTATAAAGCTAATTGTAACATCAATATATTTCCAATATTTCAGAAGTAATTGGTCAAAAATATCTATTATTTAATTATTTAATTTTTTTTAACAGCTAATCGACATTTCACCATAAATTTAAGAAATATATTTTGCAACTTTGGGGTCTAAATATTGATAAATCAACCTTTAAATTTGTGGCGAAATGCAGATTTTATTCTGAAATTGTTGGGCTTTTTACAAATACATTTATCATTTTTAATTGACGAGATCAAAAAATATCACTACAAGACTAATGGATTTTTTAGAGACATTCGAACCATGTAGCACTAATGCGGTTATACCCAATTACAACATACTTTGATCGTAGGCTTCTCCTTGGTTGGCGCTAATCCATTAAATAAAAAAAAATAAAAAAAAATCTAGTTTATTTTTTTCAATTGGTAGCCAAAATGTTTGATGTTGCTCAATTGATAATATTCACCGGAATCCTGTAATTCTTCAAAAATAAATTCCGAGTCGTGGTCTGCTGTAACATTGATGGCATTGGTATAAAAATAGCCGACTAACACTTCAATCGACTCAATTGATTTCCCAGAATAATCCTTCACAGAATTGAATTGTTCCTTTTCGTTGATGTTTTGAAACATGTCTCTAAATAAGCCAGACCTTGCTAATAAAAGAAATTTGTGAACAGGTATTTCTTCGTATGACTCTTCGTCATCATCGTCATCACTTTTTACTAGTATGTTAAAATCTTTGGAATCTTGATCTTTGAATAAGATTAATAAATCGTTTTGTAAGCTTTTGTGTTTCGGATCAGTAATACCAAATTTCACACAAATCTCTTTTATGAATTGTTGTTTGGAATTGTGCATTTTTCCGGAGTAGACCCACTCAATGAAGTCTACTATTTGTTCTTTGGGATATTCACTCAAAACTTGTTCAATGAGTTTTCTTGGCTTGCCAATTCTGGACTCTACAAGGATTTTATGAAATTTGACTTCTTTAACTGAAGAGTCGCTAAAGTTTGTTTCACTTCTGAAGAGTTGCAGAAGGTCTTTGGATAAAAGTGAATAGTTGTTACACAACGGATCGTCGTCGTAATAGTCGGAATGGAAAACATAATTATCATAGCAACCTGCATAGATCTGAAGGTTTGTGTGGTTTTTGATTTCGGGAATGACAATTTCGGTTGGTTTGCATGTCGCAGCGATCTCCTTCCCCAATTGAGAATAGCCATTCTGACCAAAGCAAAAGATTCTTTGTTCCTCAGTTAAAACAATCGAATGGTATGCACCAACAGAGGTTTGCTTAATGCCGTGATCATTAAAAAACTCTATTGGCTCAAATTTGTGTCGGTTTGTGCTGTGGCCATTTTGAGGTGATTTACCCGACGACAGCAATTGCTGTTGCGAATTATTGGAATTCCCAAGAATCAAACAGTGCTCTAATCCGCACGCAATTGAAGTGTGTTCAAATCCCATTGGCAGTTCAATAAGCTTTGCTTTCTCAACCTTCCCGTTTCCTTCAATCCCAAGTTGCCCCTTTGAGTTACTACCAACAGCAAATAATCCTTCTTCTTTCAAAAAGAGGTGGAAATAGGAATAATTCCCAGAAAAAATATCAAGAACATCCTGAGTGCAGAATTTAATTTCGCTAGTCTTCCTTTGGTTTTGGGATTGAGTGTGCGTTTCGAATCCCAATTCACCATTGTTGTTGAAGCCACATGCATAAAGGTGTGAATTTTCACAGAGGAAATATGTCTGTAAGGAACCACATCGAACTTTTTTGACGACAAGCCCTTTTTCTGTGAAATAATCGATCCTTGTTGGCTTGTCGATTATTCCTTTGTTTTGGTAGGAATGGCCCAGTTGAGAATCATAGTTTGACCCGAAACTATAGACCTTGTTACTTTCGGTGACGATCACAGAATGGCTGTGCCCACTTGAAAGACTCTTGACAATTTCATTTTTGTCTGGTAACTCCATCTTTGATTCAAAATTTTTGCTGCAATAGAGATCGTTGTCTTTTGTTAAAAAAAGCGTTTGGGGGTTTTGTTGAGTCATTTGTTTGATATTTTGCAAATGTGAATATTTGTTCAACTTTACTGGGAAGGCCGTATTATTTTTTGTGCTTAGGAAGACTTTTCCTGAAGTTGAATGACTTCCCCAACCAAAATTGATTTCTTTTTCTTCTTTTTTGGTTGTTGTGGTTGTTGTTGTTGTTGTTGTTGTTGTTGTTGTTGTTGTCATTTTAACATTTACAAGAAAAAAAAAAAAGGAAAAAAATGAATTTTGAATAATGAGAAAAACAGTTTATTTCAAGATTTCATACAAACAAACATATTTGGAATTCTAACAACAAAGAGTGTTGCAAAATAAAATTAATTAGGATTTGAAATTAGACCATAACATTTTCAGATGCTACTCTTCTTGAAGAATAAATGTAACAATATTTTCACTCATCTTAACAAGATATGGTTTTATAAATCATGCAAAATTTTTACCTACTAATACTCGAAGGACAGAAACTAGTCGGTATGGGTAACTTGAATATCAAAAGAAAAGACAAGAACTAAAACTGGAATGATCAATAAACCCAGTTCCACTTTTAAGGCACAAACTTTCAAAGAAATTTAAGTCCCAAAGAAAATCACGTATTAACCATTGTGAAAAAATTTGGGTCATTAAAAAAATTGGGTCAGTCAAAAATTTGTTTTCGTTTTTTAAATAGTAAATATTAGCAAAATGATTTTTGATCAAAGTAAAATTTTATGAACAAATCTTACATTTAAGAAAAACCAAAGTCAGTATCAATAATAATTTTCAAAGGCAAAATTATTTCGTTGCATTTTGTGCTTATAGAATTACTGTGGAACTCTAAAAAACAAAAATTTATCTTTAATTGTAAACTTTACTAAAAATGTTGATTTTTTTTATTAGATTACATTCCAAGATCTAGTTAATCATTGTTTGGGAAGACCAAAAATTAATAACAGTTTTAAATTAAGGTTTGTCTAAGGGGATTTTAAGAATTTAAAAAGTTTCTGAAATCTTGATATTTCGGTATTTTGAAGTTTTGATTGTAAACATTAGTGGAAAACAACCCTCTTTCGAAAAAACATCTTTTTTGGAAGATTTTATAATTCAATTTGATTTAAAAAGGTTATTCAAGATTAACCGTGATAAATTTGTGTTCATTAATAATGATAAATATCTTATTGAATTAATAGATTTTAAAATTTCCTATTAAATATTTCTCTTATTTTTAGTAAAGTTGACAATTAAAAATAAATTTTTTTTTTTTTAGAGTTCCACAGTAATTCTATAAGCACAAAATGCAACGAAATAATTTTGCCTTTGAAAATTATTATTGATACTGACTTTGGTTTTTCTTAAATGTAAGATTTGTTCATAAAATTTTACTTTGATCAAAAATCATTTTGCTAATATTTACTATTTAAAAAACGAAAACAAATTTTTGACTGACCCAATTTTTTTTTAATGACCCAAATTTTTTCACAATGGTAAGGAACAAAATCCAGATTTTAGTAAAATAAATTTTAAATAAAAATAAAAATTCCAAAATTTTGTGCCTTAATTTGAGATTTTTTTGTGCCTTAAATTTCGATGAAAGTTTGTGCCTTAAAAGTTGAAATAACTGTAAGTATTCTTTCAAAATCGATAAATGAATTTACAAATGAACCACAGTCAGTTCCACTTTTAAGGCACAAACTTTCATCGAAATTTAGAGATCAAAAAAATCAGAAATTAAGGCACAAAATTCAGATTCTAGTAAAATAAATTGTAAAATAAAAAATTCCAAATTTTGTACCTTAATTTGAGATTTTTATTGTACCTTAAATTTTGTTGAAATTTTGTACCTGAAAAATTGAACTGAATGTATAATTGAAATCATCTTTAAACTATAAATTTTGTAAGAGATAATAACTAATCATTTTAAAAAAATTCTGTTTCATCTCATAAAACTGAAATATAGATAAAAAAAATCATCGATAATAAATATTACATTTCCTAGGTTTAACATACAGTGCCTTAGAATTGAGTAAAATAATTAAATTTTTCTCTATTCATTCTAATTCTGGAAAGATGTCTTAATTTTTTTTTTAATAATAGAAATTTTAAAAAAAAATTGATTTTACTCTTTGTTTTAAATTCTGGAAAACTTAAATAAAGTGTCAGTAGAGTGCCGTAGAGTACCTAGGTTTTCCAGAATTCAAAAGAATAGAGCAAAACCAAAGATGGAACTCAATTCTTTTAAATTATGGAAAACCTAACGGCGGATTTCTTGATGTTTTCTGTTTTATTTGAAAAATCTATCGATTTTCGTTAGGTTTTTTTTACTTTAGAAATAAACAGAAAATTTATTAAAATTTTCGATTTATTTATAAAGTAAAAAAACCTAGAAAACTTCATAAATAAACAGAAAACTCAAGAAAAGCTAACGGCGCTTTTCCAGTTTGAAAAAGAATAGAGAAAAATCGAAGGATTTTACTTCATGCTTTTGAATTCTGAAAAACCAAACGAGAGTGTCTAGGTTTTTTTTTACTTTAGAAATAAACCAAAAATTTCAAAAATTGTTTGTTTATTCCAAAAATTAAAAAAAACCTCACTGAAAATCGTTAAAACTAATATTTTTTTCAATTAAAACAAAAAAATAATTCTTTAATAGTCAAAATAATTGATTGTCAATTTGATAGATAGTTACCAAATAAAACACTTTGGATATATTATAAATATAACCTACTTAACTATTTCAGTAAAAATTTTTTACTATTAAATTTTAAAAAAATATGAATACAACTTGAAATTGGATTTTTCAGTATAATAAGTTAAATATCTTTATAAATTGTTTTTGATCAAAGATCTTTTATTAACTATTAGTGTTTATTATTAAATGAAGTTTTTAAAAGTGAAAAATTAACAAATAATTAAATTATTTTTTTTAATAATTCCTTCCTGACTGTTCTTCGAAAAACAATATACAGCTGTCCAAACCCCGGACCGTGAAATCTATGATAAATAAAAAAATGATCTTCTATTTAATCATTTTTTTTCTTGACCTGATTTTATGGTTTTTTAATTAGTCATTACAAACCATGAAATTTTATAATCGGAACAAATATTTCTCAAAAGAGAAAATCTTAAAAGTTGAATTTTTCAAGACAAACCTTCTGGAAGGATCAATAATTTTGAAATTTTTCAGGGTTTTTGTGGAACACAATTTCTAAAGACCTTAGAATCAAAAGGCAAGACCATTTCAAAGTAATTCATCAAATTCTTTTTTCGTTCTTTGGAAACTTTACTTTGGATTTTTAATTATATTCGATAAACAACAGATTTTTTTATCAGTTTTTAACAAAGAAATTGTTTTGAAAAACTGTTACAAATCAACTGATAAATTGTAAATGTGAATCATACAGTTTGTGAAATAACCCATGTCTAAGTTTTAATCTGTATTTTTAAAAATTGTTTTTGTTGTTTTTTTTTTTTTTTTGAACGGTGGTTTTTAGTTTTTATTTTGTGTTTTACAAAAAATACAGTTCAGTTTCACTCTAATTTCAAATCAAACAATATGTTCAATAGATCATATTATCAAGTGTTTTTCTACAACCTTCAAGGCCAATCTCCTTATAAAAATGAACTAATTTATAGGAATTTATATAATACAACATCCTAAATCGGCAATTGTAAATCTCTCAATGTGAATAAATCCAAAAAAATCAATAATAAGGATAAAAAAGAGTTTCTTAAAAACTTTTTGGTATCTCCAAATATTAACAAATGAGATATTAATTTTTCAAAGTTTTTTTGAAAACCAAAATTTCATTTCATTTTCCTTTTTTCCTTTAGTCAATTGTCTTCAAATCATATCTTGTAATTGGCAGACTTTATTTGTTTGTTTTCTTTTTTTTCCTCTATTGGATGAGATAAGAATTCAAAATGGAAAGAATATTTCATCTTGAATCAAAAGTTAATTAACCAATATTTTATCTGATATAAAATTCAACAAGAACATGTCCAATGACAGAATTATATATAAATCAATTGATTTTCAAAAAGTTTAATATAATGAAAGGAAATTAAATCTCTTAAAAACTGTCTACACAAATTGGTTATATCAAGATCTTTCAATTTTTCAAATATTAATAAGAATAAATAATTTGTGGAAAACTTTCTAAAAAAAATTTCTTTTATGACTTTGAGAAGGACAATATTATCGACAAGACAGACTCCCTTTTTAAAAATAAACATACTCTTGAAAATTTTTCATTTCAAGAACAAATAAAATTGAAAACAACCAAAAAAAAGTCGGAAAACAACACTTAAAGACACATTTTTGAAAAAACCACAATAAAAGTTTGAAAAAAAATATTAAAGTTAACACGGGTTATTGAACCTACTGTAGAAGATTTTTTTTAGGTCTTTAACAGATAAAAAAAAGTCAATTTCTATGTCTGTCAAATTTCTCAGTATCAAAAGATCCCAAATGCAAAAGATTTTTTTTTATTGTGTGTTGTGGATCTAAAGATTTCAAAGACCAAATACGATCAAAAAGGGATTTTAAAATCAGAAATAATAAAAAAAGCATGTGTTGGAAAAATGATTTGGTTTTTTTGTAAATTTTCTATTGAACCTTTTTTTTTGCTTGTAAACTAGTTTACTCAGTAAAAAGTTGATCCAATAAATTTTACTCTCAATAAATATAGTAAGACTAAATCTGATCTTATGTATTTGGCTACACTTTCAAAAATTATATGGTGTGATTAAAAGCGTTGGTGCACGTTAATTTTTATAAGAAAATGTGCAAACTTTTTTTCCAAACAATTTTGAAAGCGAAAATTGAGATTCATTCGACATTCTTTTCTTTACTTTGAATCAACTTAAAAGTTTATTAATTTCTTATTCCATTTTTCTGTTTTTTTATTATTTTTTGAAGAGGTGTTAAAATTTTGGTTGCTTAAGTAAATCAAAAATAAAATGAAAAAAAATAAAATAATTATTCTTCTTTAAATAATGTAAAAATCACAATTTCTAAATTTGTAAAAACAACAGTATAAACAAAACTACGAATTATCAAATTCTTTTCGTTTGAGTTCCAAAGAAGTATTTAAATAAAAACTTTTATTTAAAAAACATTTTTTTTATTCCAAATTCAAATTAATTCCCTTTTATTTTATTTTTTCAAAAAATTTTTCTTTCTAATGAGCCGTAAAAAGAAAAAAAGATATTTCTAGTTCTTCTAGTAGCTTTTCGGAAAGTTCACTTAGCTCAGATTCCAGTTCCTTTTCTGATAGCCTTGATGATTATGCAAAAAAAACTAAAGGATCGTAGCGATTCAAGTTCGGAGTCTGATTTTGAAGAGCATCAAGTAAAAAAAACAAGGAACACTTCGAAGAAAAGCCCAAAAAGAAACGTTGAAGAAAAACCAAAAGCAAAAGCAAAAACCAAGACAAAGACAAAACCAAAACCAAAACCAAAAACTGCAAGCACGACCAAAAAAAAACGACAAGTCACAAAAAAATATACTGTGAAAGAGGGAAAACCTTTAATCAAGAAATTATTCAAAACAAAGAATCGCCCTTTTAGTGCAACAAATATCGTGGATAACTTGGAATCCAAGATCACAATAACGACTGTGAAAAAAGTAATTGTTGAACTTTTAAAAGAATCCTTTATTACGGAACAATCTTGGAAAAAGGCAAAAATATGGTATATCAACCAAGCAAGCATGAAGATCCCTGATCAGTCAGTTCTTGAAAACATGGATGAGGAAATCAAAACAATGAACGAAAAAAAACAAAAATTGCTTCTTCAAAACAAAACTTTAAGTCAAGGTAATTAATTTATTCGTTTTTGCTGATCAAAAAACAATTTCTTTTCTTTTATTGTTTACTTTTTATTGTATATTGTTTTTTAATCTGTGTGGTTGCAAAAAATAGTTACAAAAGTCTTCTTTTTGTTTTTGTTTTTTTTAAATGTTTCCTACAAACCATCCTCTTCTTGGGAAAACCAGATCTTATTTTTTCAAATTTTGTTTGCAAAATGGGGTTTCAAATATGAAAATAGATAAAATTCATTTTTGACTTAGCTTCTTAACTTGAATTAAAAGTATTTTACAGCTGGAAATTGTGCATTTTATAAAAATCAATAATCATTTTTTTTAATCAAATAATATTTTTTTTTTTTTCTCGTTTATATTTTCTTGAATAATAGATTATCAGAGACTAAATGGTATGACTGCTTTAAGTTCGATTAAAACACAAATTAAAGAATTGGGAGAATCTGTAAATTCAAAAACATCAAAACTTGACGAATTAAAAGGATCCATAGAGATATCACCACAGGAAAGCCAGAAACTGAACACAGAATATGATCTTTACAGAAAAGAATGGAAAAAAAGAAAGAAAATTGTTGGTGATCTGTTTTCTCAAATATCTGAAGGATCTGGAAAACCCCCTTAGACAACTTTTTTGTAAGACTTTAATTCCTATTTTTTTATGTTTATTTATCTATTTTTGATTAATTTTTTTTATTATTTATTAATTATAACCATTTTTTTGAAAACAATTTAGGAAGATGCCGAGATCGAAACTGATGAAGAAATTGAAAATTATTTTCCAATACTGACATTGACTCAATTAAAATGGAACTTGGGAAAACTTTGATAGCCCAAGAAAATTAATTTGATAATTTTATTTTGAATATTGTTCTCTCAATTTTTTTTTTTTTTTTTTTTTTTTTGTGTCAAATCTATATTTTTAAAACCTCTCCTTTTCACAAGAAATATAAATAAATCAAGAACAATTATTGTTCATTACTTGATTCTTTTTTTATTATGAATTTTTTTTGAAACAAAGTTTAAAATATTATGTATACCGATAAATTCATATAAATAACTGAAAATTTTAATTCGTTTTAAATTTTACAAATTTTTTTATACAAACTTTGAATATTATATTTTATTTTTTTAAATATGAAGGAACTTTGTAAAATTGGTTTAACTTCATAAGATTCTTTCTCTTGAATTGATTTTTAAAAAGTTGAGTTAATTTATTACACAAATAGAATTGAATTAAAAATTCTATAAAACAAATATGAATTTAAAGTCAGAAAAAAAAAAACAATAAACGAATACCAACACAATTCTCCAGAAATATTAAAAAATGACACCAAAATATTGTTTTCTATTCTTTTCAACTTTTTTGCAAATATATCAAGACAATTTAAAATGTATATAAAAATTACTTTACATCCATTTTTTCATCTAATGTTGTGAGAGTCTCTCCATTTTTTTTCTCTAATTAAAGTATGTTGCTATCTATAGTAAATAATATTTGGTACATATGGTTCAAATGATTCAAAAACAATTGGACCCGAATATTATTGAACAATAAATTATTGGATTTTTTAAGAAGGTTCTGAAGTAAAAATTTTTATTTTAGAAATAATTTTTTTTTTGTTTTTTCTAAATCAATGAATTTAAACCCAAAATAATAAGCTTCTATTATCAAATAATTTATAATTTGAACATTCAAAAGTAACAATTTTTTTCTTTTTAAGATTTAATCACAAACTATTTAAACAAAAAGCATAAGATTAATTTTGATATTTTTTCTGAAAAAAGTTGAAATTCCAAAATTTAATCCATTAAGTGAAACTATTATTAAAAATGATACATATTTCATCTAATTATCCGACATTTAGTATGATTCTGATCTGAAAAAATATTTCTTTACACCAAAAACTTCTGTTCACCACCGAAAACAGTTAGGTTTTGTTTCTAATTTTTTTTCCTAAAATATTTATTTAAAAAAAAGTCAAAAAAATATTTAAAATTCGGTATAAAATAAATATAATATTCCTACATTTCTATTTCTTGTAAAAATCAAAATTTATTTTTTTATTTTTTCCATTTTTGACAAAATTTAAGGTCATAGTATCAGAAGATTAAGGGTAGAAATCAATAAAAAAAACCCTTTACAAGGATATGATTAAAATTATCATAATTAATGCCTTTCAAATAATTTAAAATATTATTGTTTATTGTTTTACATTCGTAAAATTTCCCTTTTTAAGTTCCTTCGGTTCCTTATGCCCCTCTCATTTTCTCTTTATTATGTGTTTGGGGAAGGTAAAATTTAGAAAAAATCATTATAAGAATTGATAAAATTGCTCATGATTAGATCTTAAACCCAACTTATTCAGATTCGTTCTTCAAAAAAATTAACTGAATTAATGAAATTAAAGATTACTGGCTTTTAATCAACTGAAGTAATCTGAAAATAAATGAAGTTAACTAAATCTAACTTTTGTTATAATATGTACATTTGATTAATATAAGGAAAATGTTGTGTCTGTTTTAGAATCATTCATTTAAATTTTGGAAAAATATGATAAAAAAAAAAAAAAAAAACAACAAAGAAGAAAAATTTTGAAGAATATTTCATTTTATTAAAAAACAATGTTTTATAGCTAAAATACTTTGATAAAGTCCATAGTTAACACTTTATCTATTATCCTATTTCTTAAAATCTATAGTTGTTCAAATATATAGACCTCTTTATTTAAACAAAATATAGAATGGTGATGCTGGAAATTTTGGACTAAAACTGAAAAACCACCTACCCAATCAACACTTAAGGGACAAAAAAAAAAAGTATTTTAAATTTTAACGTTTTTTTATTATACTTGTATTTACTTTTTTTTATTTCTAGGATTTCTTTACTTTTTTCTGATCTTTGTTTAAAAATTAAATTTGAACTTAGTTAATTTGAAAGAAAAGCAATCATACATGATACAATCGTTTCTAATTTAAACCTATATATTAAAAAGTATATTTTTTTTAAATTTACTCTTTAAATTTTGATTTGGAAGATTATTACTTTATGAAAAATTACAATTTAATAGCTATAATCTTGCCTACATTATATAACAAATAAGAAATAGATTTTAGATTTCTCTCATAAATAGTTGGTAATTTTTATGAATAACCTCTCTAAAATTATAAATAAACAATAAATAAAGTGTTTATTTTGAAGAAGTTTAAATCTAGTCAATGTTAAAAAATTCATTTTTATAATAAAAAAAATAAAATGTATGATTTTAAATTTTGGGTTTCATGTTTCTCACAATCTCATAATATTTACAGTCAGTTTCACTTTTAATGCACAAACTTTCAACGAAATTTAAGGCACAATAAAAATCTCAAATTAAAGCACAGAATTCAAATTCTAGTAAAAATAAATTGTAAAAAAAGAAATTGCAAATTTTGTGCCTTAATTTTAGATTTTTTTGTGCCTTAAATTTCGTTGAAAGTTTGTGCCTTAAAAGTGAAACTGACTGTAATTAAAAAGGGTATTGATGATATCTTTTTCAAATCATAATACAGTTTCAAAAATTCTTATTATTTTTTATAATCACATTATTTCCTCTAAAAATATCAAAACGGAATATATCGCGATAAACTCAAAAATCCAAAATTCCATAAAATCACGATATTCTTGAAAAATCTCGAAAAAATATAAATATCATGATTCAAATTAAATCACGATTGAATATAGATGGATTTTTGGTGAAATTTAAGAATATTTTCTGAAAAAATATTTTGTTTTTGTAAAAAAAAAAAGATCAATTAAAAAAGGGGTTTAATGCTAATTGTAAAATAAAAATACCAAAATTTTCATTCAGCTTTCCAAAAAAAACTAAATCTCAATAATTAAAGCAAATCATCAAAATCCCCAATTCTAAAAGGTAAATTAATAATTAACTGATTTTCAGAATATTAAAAAAAAGGATATATTGCATGATTTCTATAATCTTTTTTAGTCAGCAGAAAGAAAATTTTGTACAATTTTTTTTTACAAGAAATCAGTTTCGGAAAATAGACGACAACGGTTTTATAAAAAGGGATCTTAAGTAAAAAATTTGTTTCTTTGATGTGAATTTCTGAGTATTTTACAAAAAAGTCTCTCAAGTAAAAGTTTTTCCTATTAATCATGAAAGACTTGTTTCACAAACCTGAGTTATTTATTCTTAAACAAATAATTAAAAATTCAAAATTTAACACTTCTGTCAATTAAATACACCCAACTGAAATATTTTAGATTAAGCAAAATCAAAAATGGAATTATTTTTTGTATTTGTTGATTTTTTTTCAATGTCTTTCTTTTCAGAAAAAAGATCGCCCAAAGGAATCTTTACAGCAATTAATTCTTTAAACAAGTTTCCACAGCAATTGCTTGCAAAACTTTGTCAAGATGTTGTTGATGCTTTACAATACAAAGGATCTGTTCCACAGGTCTCTCATTATCAAAGTGAGCTAGAAAAGAATTCAATCGACCTGGGGAAGAATGAAGTTCAGTCGACAATAAACGTGCTTTTTTTCCTTTACCGTGATGCCAGTCGTGTATCCAATTTAGATCAAAAGCAATTCCTAGAGATTTTACAAAAGCAAACAGGAATTACAAACCAAGCAGGTAAAGTTTTGGCAACAATTTGGGAAAGAGAAAAGGAAAATCTCCCTTCTTTAAGCATGCCCAACGTTGGCAAGTTGATCGATTTTAAATGGAAGGTTGGTGTAACTTTCTCAAGTTCAATTTCAGAAAACTTAGTGACACCCTTTATAACAGTGAATATTTCTGTTTCAAATACAGATGAATTGGTTCAAACGCATTCATTTGAAATGTCGGTACCCGAATTTAAAGTACTTTTCTCTTTTTATTCTTTTTATTTTTTATTCTTTTTCTTTTTTGTCCTTTTTCTTTTTTATCCTTTTTCTTGTTCCAATTCACTCACCTTTTTATTTTTTTTTTTTTCTTTTTTTTTTTTAATTTATTTAACTTCATAGGAATTTGCACGAAACCTTAAAGAAATCAACCAACTTTTAGAAGTTATTTAAAATACCTTTTAAATTCTTTTATTTTATTGAAATTCTTTCGAAATAAATCAAAAATACTAAACAGCACAAATAAAAGAAAAACACAATTATTTTACTAATTCGTAAATTTGAATTTTGTTGAATACCTTGATGTAAGAATAACGATACAGTCATAGGTTCAATTAAAACCCATTCACATTTACTGTTAATTGCAAAAATAAAAATAACAATTTTTTCATTCAGATTTTCAAAAAGAAACACACCTTCTCAAGAATTATTATAAAACATCAAAACTCCCAATTCTAAAAAGGGAAAACTAATCATAAAATACCACAAGAATGATAATAAAGCATCAAAGTCCTGTAATTTAAAAGGGAAAACTTTAATATAATACCAAGATTTGTGGAATGAAATTGTTGAATTTAGTACTGATAAATTCAAATAAATCCTTGAAAATTTTTACTTCATTTTTCATTTTTGAAGCTATTTTACACAAGCTTTGAAAAAAGCATTTTATTGGTTTAAATTCTTTACAAATTTTGAAATTTTGGTTTCAATGTTAACAAAATTTCTCAATTTATTTTGTTTTCAAAATATTTTGATCAAGAACTGTTTTAAAAGTAGAGATTATTGGGTTTGAAAATGGGAAATGAACTACATATTTTTTAAACTTTATTGAATTTGTCAGTATTTTTATATCTTTTTTGGAAAGCCGAATGAAAATCTTGATAAAGTTATTTTTCAACAAAAAGTATGACTAAAAAAATTGTTTTTATCAATCTTATGGAAAAGGACTTTTTAAAACCAAATCAAAAACCGCTTTTCCAATAAAAATTTTGTTTGTTACAAAATATTAATAATCCTTACAGATAACCCTATACACGAGAAAGCAATTTGTGTGTTAAAATAGATTTTGAATTAAACAAAAATAATTAAAAAATTAACAACATGGTTTTTAAATGAGAAATAGAAAAAGTATCGGGAAAGTGGAAAGTTTGTGAACCAACGGAGTGTGAGACTGAAATAATAAATAAGATTTTTTTTTCACAAATCGTATAGTATAAGAATTTCAGAATTAAAAAAATTAAAATTTTCAAGTGCAAAACTTGTTTGCTAAGAATATCTACTTTCCTTTCCATTTTTCAAAATATTTATTCTATAAAAAGGATTTCTCTACCCTGTCTTTGATTCGAAAAAACTGGATCTTCAACAACCCAATTTCTTGACTTCGTTGTTAATCTCATTTTTTTCCTCTTTTGCTAAAAAAATTTGAAAAAAAAATGTTTCTGGAGAAATTGAAATTGACCAAAAAACTTCAAATTTTACTAATTCTCCTAAGTACTATTTGAGTAAAAGGTGAATTTAAAAAAATAACATGAACCAACCTTTATATCTGAAATTTATATTTTTTTTAGAGTTTTTTTGATTAAAAATTAATTTATAGATACAATTTAGATAAAAAAATAATAATAATAATAACAATAAAACAGATATAAGAATAGAAATTCTATATTTATCAGAAATTTTGAAATTTTTGATTTTCCCCATTATTATTTTTTTTTTTAATTACATATAGCTTTTCTAACCACGGTGTGAATAAATGTCGTTCTTTGGAAGGCTGGGATACATTTGAAGTGAATTAAACAATATTTGAAATTGTTATTATTATTTAAAAAGTGGTACTTTTACATTTTTGATTGGCATATACTTACAAGATGGGATAGAAATTTCAGATTCAAAGTATAGATTACAGAGTTATTTATAGAAATAATACACCCAAATTATCTTTATCTTTCAAAAGATAAAAAATTAATTCAAAAAAGGAAAAATTAATAAAAGAAAAAAAAAATTTAAAAGGATATATAATAAACAATTGGGAAAAGATCAGAAAAAAAAAATACATAAAAAAATAATTAAAAAAACATAAAACAAAAGATAATTTAATTTTCCTAAATTGTGTTTAATTTGCTGGGCGGTTGTGGATATTCAATTTGGGATTGTTGTTTAAGTTGTTGTAATTTCTTTTTTCGTTTTGATATGATTTTTTTTTATATCATAATCATTTTATGACTTTTTTTTTTTGAAGTTAAAAATAGCATTGTTCCAGTATCCCAGTATTAACAAGTATTCAATTCATCCTACCCCTTTGCAACTCTTTATTTCAAATGAATATAATTCAGCTAAGAAAAAGATGAGAAAAATGAAATTAATAATTCTTCAATACAATACCAAAATAGAAACTAATTATTTGAGATAAGCTAATATTATAATAATTGATATAAATTTATTTGTAAATATCATTTTTAAAACAATATCTAGTTTTACTATTTAAATATCCAAGAATGTGATTCTCCATTAATTTTATCTTTATTAAATTTAATATTTATATTTGTAACACATTACTTTAAATCAAGGATAGCAAGTTTCTTGTCAATTTTTTCTAAGATATTTTTTAAATTATGAAAATAGGTGAAATTTTTCTTCTTTGGTCTTAATATTTTTTTACAAAAGATTTGATATTTATGTATTTTTTTTAATTGATATAAAAACTCATAAATAGATTTTATTTAAAAAAAATAATGCAATCATTATCATTTAACCTATTTTTTTTTATTGAAACTCTTAATGCAACAGTTTCTCGAAAAAATATTGTTAATTTTATTATTTTTTTTTGTTTTCATTTTTAGGGAATCTTTGCTTAATATATTTTCAAATTCAAAACATTGAAATATCCATTTAGTTATCATACCCGTATTAATTTACCAAGTTTAAATTAGAAATAATTCATAAAAAGAATATTATTTGAATTGTAAATATAAAATCACCATAATTTTTAGAAATACTATATGTTTATAAGAATATATAAAAAAAGTTGAAAAAAAATTGTTTAATCGCTTTGACTTATTTTTTAAAACTTTTTAGTTAAATTTGATAAAAATTTGTTTCTGGCACATTGGAAATAATAATTTTAATATAGCCCTTCCCAACCAACTATGAAATTGTTCAGACATAGAAATTGACTTTTTGTCTCAGTTAAATACAAAAAAATACTCGGTTAGATGTTATTGCATAATTTTAGGGGTTGTTTTAGGTTTTTTGAAAAAAACTTCTGGGTGATAAACCTGATAAAAAATCTTGTCGTTTATGAAATAAATATAAAAATTCAAAACAAATTTTCAAGAATTGAACATAGAATTTAATAATTAACTTTAAAATAATCTTACATTCTGATTTTTAAAGGTGTTTATAAATTAAAGATCCTCAAAAAAAAATCAGAAAAATTTTTGAAATTTGTTGATCTTTCAAATGGTTATCAGTAAAATTTAAATTCAAATATTTTCTCTATGAAATATTTGATCAATTATAAAACCCATTGGTTTATCATAGGTATTATATCAATATTCAGTAAATCAAAAAACAAGAATAAAAAATAATCATTTTCCAATTTCGTAAGCAAACCTATATAAAACTGATATTGTTATTCAAAATAAGTAGATCTACTTAGACTATCAAACAATTACAAGACGTATTCTCTAACCCCTTACTTTAATGATTTAGGTAGGTTTATTACTGAGCTCATAAAAATTTGGTTATTAATAATAAGGATTTGGTTTTATATATTTTTAATTACACAAGAATATTACTAATATTGACAATTAAAAATCTTGGACTGGATTATTTTCATTTCAGTTATTTTTTTCAGAACTATACATCAAACAAATGATAGATCTATTCCTAAAATATCTTTTTATGAAATAAATTTGTCATTTTTTAATCTTTTGAATTTCGCTTAATTTGAATTGCTTTTGTGGATTTTAAATTTTTCTTTATGGAGAACAAGCCTGAATTTAAAATAAGTAAAACAAAACCAAATTTTTTTCCCATTAAAGCCCCTTCGCTCTCTTGTTTAAATTCTTCAAATAACCTTTTTAACCAACAAAACAAAAACAATTGTTATAGTACACCAACAATTAGATGTAAAATTGATTTTCAGAAAAAGAGATTATTCGGTAGAACTGTTCTTCAAATCACAGAAGTAAAATCTGAAACATTATATTTAAATTCACAACAATTTCATGTTTCTAAGGTCTTAGTAAATGAAAAACAAGTTTCTTTTGAACAAAATACAAGATTAGAAGAATTAATTGTTGCAAATTCAGATCTTCGTGATCTTCAAACTTTTAAAAAAGAATACACAAGTCTTGTTGATGAATCTAAAAAAGGTGAATTAAGAATAAACTTAAATTCGAATCTCAACAAGAAAATTGTCTTGACAACAAAGAATCAAGAAAAAGATCCCCAAACAAACAAATCAAAAATATATATTGTTACAATCTTTTATGAACTGAATAATCCCAAAATTTCACTTGTCTTTGCAAAACACCCAACAAACAATTCTGATTGTAAGATCTTTTAGAAAGTAAGCCATTTTGTTTTTTTTTTCTCCACAAAAAATACCAAAGGAACGTTAAAATTACATCAACTAAAATTACCTTCTTCTTCCTTTTTTTTTTTCGATCTTTTTCTTTTTTTGACTTTGTTTTAAACCAATGACACAGAAATTAATTTGTTTTCGAGATTTTTCTTTTTACTAGATGGCTAAAATTTCACATTTCGGTTTTTATGAAAACTTTTTTCTTTTTCTTTTTATCTCTTTTTTTTTTTTTTTTTTTTTTTTTTTTGTTTTCCTTTTAAATCGCTTTCCTTGTTTCTCCAAATTTCAGATGCCTATATTGATAACCGTGACTACAAACCAAGTTCATGGTTTCCTTGTTTGGAATCGATGAATACACATCATCCATTTACAATTAACATTATCGTTAACCAAAATTATTTTGCATTATCGAATGGGAAATTAGAACAACAGCAATTGTCCCAAGAAAATGGTGAAATCACGTTTCGATATGAATTGAAAATTCCAACAAGCCCATGCTTTATTGGCTTTTTCGTTGCCAAGTTTCAGTCCTTTAATGTAATTTCTGATTTTAAACAAATCCCAACTGACAATAACAAAACGGGAGAAAACACTTCTTCGCTTGGTTTTGAAAAATCAAATTCGAATGAAATGGAAATTGAAAAAGAAGAAAACGACAGCAAGAACAATAACAATAACAAACAACAAAAAAAAACATTTAAATTTTCAATTTATACACTTAATTCTTTTGAAACAATCGAACGAGTTACAAAAGATCTAAGTTCAACCTTTGAATTGTTACAAGAATCCTATGGAATCAATTTCCCTTATGAAGATTTTAAAGTAATATACCTACCCAACCTTCAGGGCAACTTTCGTTCATTTGCCTCCTTTACCATATTTTCAACCACGAGTTTACTCTCTTCTCAGCTTGAAAGTAAAATCAAAAAAGCACAAATTTCCTTAATTAGTGGCATTGTTACACAAATTTTTGGTGTGTTCATCCATTTTTCCAATTTTCAAGATAATTGGTTATTAATTGGTCTTTCCGGTTTATTAAAAAATTATTGTATAAAAAAAATTTTTGGATTTAAAGAATTAGATTATTTACTTTCATCTGCAAACGAATATGTTTGTCAAGAAGACCGTTATGGCGGTTCAATATTTTCTAATGATACAAATAATGTTCGCCCAAGAAGAAATAAATTATTACAAACAAAATCTGAATTAGTAATTCGAATGTTAGAAACCACTTTAACTGAAAAAATTTTTAATGAAATAATTCAAGTTATATTAAAGAAAGCTTTTCTCAATCATATAAACATTAAAAATAATGAAACTAAAACTGAAAATGGGAAGAGAAAAGAACAAGAAAAAGAAAAAGAAAAAGAACAAGAACAAGGAAAAGAAAAGGAACAGGGAAATGAAAAGAAAGAACATATGGAAATAAAAATAGAGATTGAAAAGGAAAAAAATAAAGAAAAGGAAACGGAAACGGAAACGGAAAAGGGAAAGGGAAAAGGTACAAAAAGGGAAAAGGGAAAAGCTGAATTAATTAATGAATATTTAACACCTTTTTGTTTATCAACCGAAAATTTTTTTAAAATTTGTAAATTATTTTCTGAAAATAGTAATTTAGAACAATTTTCCAAACAATGGGTTTATGGTTCTGGTGTTCCAAATTTTATTTGTGAATTTAGAACCAATGAGCAAAATAAAAAAATGTTCGATCTTGTTATTAAACAAGAAATTCTTGGGAAATCAACTTCAATGTTTAAAGGCACCATTGACATTTTAATTAAAGAACCAAACAAAACTGTCAATGAAACGATTCAAATAAATGGTTCAATACAAAAAAAACAATTTGAATTATCAACGCCATATATTCGTGACAGTGAGGAAAATTCAATACTATATTTTGATATTGATCCGCATCAAAAATGGATACGAAGGGTAGGAGGCAAATCTACTTTTTTTATTTCTAAAAATAAATTCCTACTATCAGAGCAAAATATTCAATTACGCTATTCTGCTATTCAAAGTTTATCGAATGTATTTTCTCAAAAAATTGAAGCGATCAAATTATTGGAATCAGTTTTGATTGACCCGTCAATTTTTCCGCAAATTAGACTTGAATCTGCCTATGCTCTAGCTGACGTAATATTTTATTTTTATTTTTATTTTATTTTTTATTTTTGTTAAGTCTTGTTTTTTTGGATAAATATCTACTATCTGAAAAATGCTAAAAACTCATGGGAGGAACGAATTTAAATAATATGAATTTACGTAAATCTTGAACCATTTATCAAATAGAAACTTTCTTAATAAAAAAGAGAATAAAATGTTAAATTCACTTCTTCATCTAAAATAATCTCATTTTTTTTCCTAAAGTTTTATCAAAACTTTCGCTAATTATTTTATTTTCAGACAATTTTTTTTGGTTTAAAAGAATCCCCAAAAATTAATTTTATCAATGTAACAGTTATTTTTCTGTAAGCTATTTCCAAAAAAGTGGGGCAAATTTATTTTAAAATATATTTATTAAACTCAATCTTCAAAAAAAGTATTTAGTAAAACAAAATCATTAACTATCATTTATTGATTCTTGATAACAATTCATTTTTTTTCTTGGTATTGTGTTACATAAATAAAATATATTAAATTTTATGAGCTCGATTTTATCTGATATTTTTTAGGAGTGAAAATTAGTATGTTTATTATTTTCTTTTTGATTGAAAAAATCATTTTTTTTCATAACTTGTTTAATCTCAATAAATTAACAAATACACTAAAATTCAAAATTTTCCACACAGATAAAACGTTCCAAACAATCATAATAATACAATTTCATTCAAATTTGAGAAAATTTTGATTTTTTTGTAAGTTATGAAAATCATTTTTTCATCTTTTAGTTTTTTGTTTTCATTTCATTGTTTGAATTACGTAATTTGTTTCCGTTGGATCAAAAATTTTTTTCAACCATCGATATTATGTTAAAGTCGAATTGTATAAATGGAAGAACTCATATAAAATTAGTTGGTAGTATCTAACCATTTGATCGATCAATATCCCTAATAAATTTCAACAAATTTACTAATGTATTTTTTGTTTTGCTCTCTCCAAAATTTTTAACACACCCTAGATTTATTATTGATAATTATTTATTTATTGTTTTGTGAGTATTGTAATTTATAAACAAGTGTTAACATTTCAATTAGTGAATGGTTCTAATTTGGTATTTCTTCTTGAATTGATTAAATAAGTTTTTTTTTTTCACAAATCGAATTTTGGTGTGTTAAAAATTTTGAATTGGGGTTTAGAATGAAAAACATGTAACTTGCATTTGATTGTTTAAAAAATAATTTGTACCCTTTCCATATTTACAGTTTTTTATTGAAATTGGTCAGTGTGCATGGTTTTCTCCAAAAAAAGTACTATTATTTTTTTCATTTTTTGGAAATATTTCAGCATACATATTTTGAAATAAATACCTTTGACATTTATTCAATTTGAATTAATATTAAACTTAATTTGGCATTGTAAATTAACGAATACATTCACTAACAAAGATGATTTTTTATGAACTATAAAAAAAAAAATGCCCTACTTTTTGGAAATACCTTATAATGAATTAATATATGCCAAATTGTGTCAAAACATTTTTTTAATATCAATTGTAATAATAAATAATTCTTTATTTTTAAAGTCCCTTTCATGAGTTTTTTTTCTCAAATAATAAATTTCTGTACAGCAATACTTGTATCTAATTTTTTTTTTAATCAAAATTGAGAATCTGAAACTATACTAGAAGAATCTTTTATTTCATTCATATGTAAGTTTTTAAAAAATCCTGTGAAAGTACTATTAATTGAGATTGGTTGATAATTTAAAGGAATTCTCATTTCTCCAGCTTTGCGAATAATAAAGTGTTTCTTTTTTTAATAAATTTAATTATTTCTTTATTTGGGTTTATTAATTCAGTTAAAAAATATTTTTTGAACATTTTTTTAAAAAAAAATGAAGAAAAGATTCTTTTTTCGTTCTTTTTTTTTTTTGTGTTCAAATTTATAATATTGAATTTTATCAAAATCTTTTACTGATTTATTTTTTTGATATTTTATTAAATCATAAATATTTTCTAAAGAAAAAATGGCTTTTATATCCATTGGCTTTAAATCATCAATTTTTTTAAATAATATTCTTTTATTAATTTTTAATATTTTTATTTCTGGTTTTTTTGATAATTTCTTTACAGGAATTAAAATATGTATTTTCTAAATTTTTATTATTTAAAATAATATTTGATTTGGAGATTTTCTAATTTTATAAATTAATTTCAATATTTTTGATTAAATTCAAATTCCATATTGATATGATTTATTAATTTGTCCCAAATTATTAGAATTTTAATCATCATATTGAAATTTGAAATTTTTCAAACTTTTTTACCTTAAGGTATTGCTTTGATATATTGATTTTAAAATAAGGACTCAAACAACAATAAAATTTACAATGTATTCTATGATTTAATGTTTCGTTTGGTTTGAAAAAAGTCGAGAAAACAACAAAGGGAAAAACCAATTATTTTCTTTTGACTTAATCCCAAACAACTTTTTATTTTATGTTTTCTCATAGATTTTAATTTATTGATCTGACATTGCTTTTTTTTTTTTTTTGATTTACAATTTACCAAATTTTCTTTTTTTAAAATAATTAACTTTTTTAAATTTATGAATAAAGAATCAAACTCAAATGTTCTTTTTTTTGTAGTATTAAAAGAATTGTTTGTTTTATCTCCTATTGAAAAAAAGGTTCTGAAAATTGGAACATTTTCATTTAGTCGCTAATCCACAAAAAAACTTTAAAATTGTTTCGTTCTTTTTTCATTTAAAACATGAAAAAAGAGGTTTTTACATAAACACATAAAAGTGAAAAATGATTTTTTTCGAGAAAAGCAAACAAAAAAATCACAGAAATCAAAAAAGTACAAAGTTTATCCATCATTTTTTTTTTTTAGAAAAAATTTAATCATCATGTTGTAGAGAATCAAAAACACTCAAAAAATCAAAGCTAAAAAAGAATATTTGTTTTTAGTTCTTTGAAAGTGTTGATATAAACCAAATCTCAAAAATTTGGGGCAAATTTATTATTATTATTATTTTTTTTTCATTTGTCTTTAAAAAATATGATTACACTATATTTTTATTTATTAATCTATATTGGTTATTATCTCTACACACTTTAGTAAAATACATTATTATTCAAAAAAAAAAAACATTTAAACAATTTTATTTCTGATGAAAAATCTACCCCTATTTTGAAAATAAGTTATTATGAATAATTAATTCTTCTAATTGTTATTTTTTTTTCCAAATAGGTTTAAAAATACTTTTATTTATTTTCCTTTAAAAGAAAAAATTGGAAAGTTTCCTTCTGTTAAAAACAAAATCAATCAACCAATTCTCTATTTGTTTCTAATTCCTCTATTATATTTAACTTTTGATTTTATTCTAACTTCTTTATCATTTAACAATTCTTTTTATTATTCATTCAAAGTTGGCACATTCAAATACTGATTGGAATAGCTTAGAAATTCTATTAAATTCTTATAAAAATAAATTTTGTGTTTATTTGAATGGGAGGTTTGTCTTGTTACAATCAAAAACAAAAATTGATAAATTTCTTTTAAGATCACTACCAAAGGCAATATCGAAGGTTAAAGATACAAATTCTAAGACACCACTTAAAGTGATCAAATTTCTTTTAGAATGTCTAAAGGTCTGCACATTTTCTGATAGTTTAGAAAATGATTTAATTCTTGCGATTTAATAAAATCAATTGGCAATACAAACCCACAGCAAGTTAGCCAAGTTGAATTAATATTTCAAGAAATTTATCGGATTATTGAATTATATCGAAACAAATTCCCATCTGGAAATTTTATTTTACCAAGATGCTTTAAAACAATGTCCAAATTTAAAAATTCTTCAAGCTCTCTTGATTTAAAATTATATAAAGATTTCTTTGATTATAAATATGTAGATCGGATAAGAATTAGTGCCATTTTAAGTATGATCGAAGCATCGTCCGATGAAAAAATATCTTTAACTTTTGAAGATGTTTTGGAGCATTTATTAGTTCCAAAGCAACTTACAAACTCTAGCATGTTTTTTTACAAAATTATTTTCCAAAATAAAAAGAATTTTTAATCGGAATCCAATATATCAAGAATACTTTAATTTGCCAACAACAGTAAATATTTCAATTATGAACTCATTATGGGAATTACTAAATACCTTTTCAAATTACAACTCCTCATTCAAATTTTCTCTGTTTAAATTATATGAGTCAATCTGGGGAACATCCGTGCCTGCCATTTTTATTGAAGACGAATCAGCAAATCTTTCCAACTTGGATTTCAATAAAGAAAAGGAAAAATCATTAAGAAAAAAAAGAAGAACAGATAGAGTAAGAAATATCCAATTAAATAATAAAATACAGCAAGACAGAAAAACAAAAGAAGGCAAAATTATTCCCTTCCATTTATTAGATCCAATCGAGCCAATGGAATTTAATTTAAGAGAATTGGGTTTGATAAGAGACAAAAATGAAAAATTAACAGTGGACTTTAGATTACCAAAAAAATATTTTTTAAAAAGTAAACCCTTCTTTATCAGTGAAAAAATGGGAAAATAAAAATTCAACCAAGAAATATATTTACCTTCAAGAAAAGAAAAATTTAGTAAGGATCAAACTGAAAATAATAATAAGCCACTAATATATAAATTTACACGAAAGATCTATTCAAATGAAAGAAAATGATAATAAAATACAAAAATATAAATAAAGATGAAAAAGAAAAATAACAAATGTTGTGTCGATTTGAATTGCTTTTTAATTCCTTTTGAATTTACATTTTTCTCTTTTTATTTTTTTATTTTTTTTTTTGATATTTTTTTTTATTATTAATTCGTTGATATCTATTTTTAATATAAAAAATAATAATAATTTTTTTGTTATATTTTTTTTAAATTATTCAAAAATTAAATTAATTCTTTTTTTTTTATTTAACAAAATTAATTCATAAAGAAATATATTTTTTTTATTGAAAATATTAATTAATTCGAAAAATATTTTTCTACAAATTTTTTCTAATGTTGGAAATACATAGTATTAAAATAATAATTTTATAATATTATTTCTATTATTTCAATTTAATTGTTATAAAAGATATTGATTATATCCCTAATAATATATATATATTTATATATATATATATATATCCCTTAACACCCCAAATAACCTAAAAACATTTCAAACAAAATTTTAATTTGAAATGTTATCAAAGGATAATAAGATATAGAATTGATAAAAAATTATCTTAGAAAGAAAATTTCATAATTAAAAATTGTATAGTTACTTAAAATAAAAAAATAACTTGAAAAAAATTTTTAACATGTAGAATTTTTTTTTGGTTATTAATGATTTATTATTTTTCAAAATTTTGTCAAAATAATTTTTTTTTTTTTGAAAAGTTTGTCTAGATATCAAAAACCTCTTAGTTTAACATTTAAAACACATCATACTTTACTGGAAATTTTTCTGGGTCCCTTTGCACCCCAAAATTTGCCTAAAATGATTGATTAAATAATTTATTCATTATCAAGAGGTTATTTTTGACATCACATAGAAAAATTGTTATATCTATTGATTACTATTCAATATCAATTTCTATATTTAGAGACTAAATAATTTTAAAAAAATAAAACAATATATAAATTAAATTAGAAAAAAAAATCAAATTTTTTTTCATTTAAATTACAATTTTTTAACAAGATTTTTTCAATTTTAAATGATTTGGCCAATAGTTCGAGTCAGATTTATAATTGATTTTTTTTTTTTTTTACAATTTTTAATTTTTGACTTTTTTAAAATCTAGACATAAAATAAACAATATTGTTGAATTAAAGACAATATCAGAACTTATTTAACAAGATCTGTATTAATTTATTAAGGAAAAATCCAAATATCGCAAATATATTTTTATTGAAATTTTTACCAATAACAAATGCAATAAAAAACATTTGGTTTCAGATTATTTTATTATATTGGAATAATATTTAAAATTAATTTTAATTTTATTTTAATTTAGGTATAAATATTTTATTGATTAAAAAGTAATTTATATTTGTTTTATTCAATTTAATAAATTGAAATTATTTACAATTTTTTTTTTTTTTAATTTTCAATTATTATCTATTGCTTAAATAAAAGTTTTTAGATAATTAAACATATTAAAAAATTTAATTTTGGCCTAAAAAATAAAATTTCATTTTCTCTTGATTGGATATTTATTGAATTTTTTCTAAAAAAAAAATTAAATTTCAAAGTAATTTATTTTTTTATTTATTTTTTTTTATCATACAATTAGCAAAATTTTTTGGTGGTTATTATTAATAAATTAATGTGTGTTGGGTTTTTTGAATTACTATTAAAGTAATAGGAAATTTCTATTTAAAAAATAAAATAAAAAATAAAAATATTTAAAAAAATGTAAAATAAATAATTGTTTTTTTTTTTTTTCAATTTCAAAAAAAAAATCAATAACTTAACTACTTTATCTTTGAACTATTTTGACTTTTTTATTATAATTCAAATCTCGATTTAAGACAAATTTGAAAATAATATATTAGTAATATTTTTAATTATTTAAAAAACTTGATGAAATTTAGGCAAATCCGGTATGCTAAAGGGATATATATATATATAAACTTTGTTTCATTCAAGATGCTCAACATTTTTTTCAAATACAAATATTTTCATAAATGAATTTTTGAAGTATATAAGAAATAAGTAGAATAACCATAAAAAAACCAACTTTCGATATGGATTGTTTTTTTAGAAAATTTCTTTATTATCTGCTTTCTACTATATATTTTTATGACTTTTTTTTCTAAAATTCTCAAAAAAATCCTAAATTTTTTTTTTATTATTTAACGGAAGGGTTTTTTAATTCCTCTTATTTGCCCAGAATCCTAAATTATGATTTGGTAATTTTATTAAAGACTCAAAAATAAATTTATTACCCATTAAGGTTAATAAATACGATGAATCTCTTTTTCTAATAATATCAAAAATAGTAATAATATTTTTTTAATATATTAGAGATGTTAAAGTTTTTTCCAATTCAGATATCCAGATTTTACGATTATTTTCATAGGCTGGGCAGTTCAGAAAAAAATCCCAAATCTTCAATGATATCTTTTTTTTTGATTTTTTGTATATTTTACAGTATTTTGATTTGTCCTTGTTCATAACATAAGAATATCTATTTAAATAATTTGTAAAATTTCTGAGTTTTTAAAATCGAAGTTGAACCCTTCCATTTTTAAATATCTTTGTTGTTTGTTAATATTGTTTTGAATAGAAATTATTTTTAAATATTTTGAACTTTCCAACTTGGACTATTTTCCAGTAGTTTTAATTCGATATTTCTTAAGTTCAAATTCTAATTCTTTTAAAATCCTAAAATTTATAATAAACTAAATTACATTTCAAATACTTCTAATGAATGTGTCTATTTTTAGACACCCTTTCAATGGACATACAAAATTTAGTTCCTTTGAGAGTTCTCTCATTACCAGATTAAGTGACTTCTTTATTTAAACTCTGTAACAGCTACTCCATTCAAAAATTTGAATTAAGAATCTATCAAAAAAAAAAAAACACTTACAATTTTATGTAAACATTTTTTTTTTTTTTTTTTTTTTTTTTCCCGTCAAAAGGCCCTAGTTTTATGTGGTAAATTACCTGTTTTTCAAACCTTTTGTATCAATATTAAAAGAAAAATTATTTTGTAAATTTCAAAATTGAAATATTTTTTGACATTTTATTTCTTTTTTGAAATATTTTTTTGATACATATAATCCATTTGCAAATTTTTTTTATTGCAAGATCAATAGTCACTTTGCGTAATAATGTTTTATTTTAATTTTATGTAAATTGTAAAAATGATTGTTAAGAAATAATATTGATTTCTATTGGAATATTTTTTTTGGATCTTCAATTGGAAATCAAAATGAACATTGTTATTTTTTTCCCAAAAGGACACCTAGAATTTGGGGTTTTTAATTTTTTAAGAAAAATATAGATTTTTACCATTTATTCCTTCGGATACCAACTATATATTTGGAGTGTATTATTCTAATTATTTTTTTATTTGTTTCTTCAAAGGGGCAATTCTAAAAAATAATTTATATTAGAAAAAAAAATGCTGGGCAATTTTGTCTGAAACAAAGTTTATTTTAAGGTTTTTTTTTTTTAAATTCTGTTTTATTATATTTTTTTTTTTTTTGGTAAAGATAATGTGTTTTAATCCGTACAAAATATCAAATATCAAAGGTCACTTGTGTAAGAAACTTGATTTCAGAAAAAAATATTGATCTAAAATAATAAATTTAAAAAAATATTATCAAGTATTCAAAAAAACAAATCATTATTAAATTACATTAAAATTGTCTTTTTAAATCGCTATAAATGTATAAAATCCTGCCTTTTACAAATTATTATAAATAAAATAAAAATATAAACCTCAATTCAAAATTTTTAACACACCAAATTCGATTTGTGAAAAAAAAACTTATTTGATCAATTCTCTAAGAAAGGCCAAATTAGAACAATTCCCTAATTGGAATGTTAACACTTGTTTATAAAATACAATACACTATAAAAAAAAAAGAATAATTAATTATCAATACCAAACAAATCATGGGTGTGTTAAAATTTTGGAGAGAGTAAAACAAAAAAAAAGTACATTGGTAAATTTGTTTAAATTCTATTAGGAACATTGATCGATCAAATGGTCAGATACCACCAACTAATTTTATTTGAGTTCTTCTATATGGAACAACTCAACTTTAACATAATACCAATTGTTGAAAGAAATGTTGATCCAACAAAACGAAGCAAATTATGTAATTCAAAAAATGAAATGAAAAAAAAAACTAAAAGATGAAAAAATGATTTTCCATATTTTGAAAAAATCAAAATTATATGCAATTTGAATGAAATTGTATTGTTGTGATTGTTTGGAACATTTTAACTGTGTGGAAATTTTGAATTTTAGTTTATAAAAGGATATCTATTAAATTAAACCAGTTCAATTCAGTTGCTTCCGTTTCGTTTGCTTAAGATCGAATAAGAACACGTTCTTGTTAAAGATCTAATCTTAAACAGGCTTACTAATTCTTATAACCTTTTTTCATCACTTTTAGCTCCTTCAAGCGCTATAAACGTGAAAGAAGGGTAACCAAATAACGTATAAAGATATCTCGAAAAATAAAAAGTCTCAAAAATAAAACTTTATTTCTATATATTTCTATATTATTTTTCAACATACCAAAGTAGGGTCATGAAACATAACAATGTTTATAGTGGTATAAAAAAATTACAAATGTGAAATAATTGATGTTTTTTTTATTTTTATTTAAATACACGTTTGTTTTAATAAACCTATATCTATGTATTCGAAAAAATAATTTAAAATAATGGTTTTATTGTTAAATTTTTAAAAAAATCTTATTTTAAAATAATAATAATAAAAAAAAAACAATTAAAATAAATCAAATAACTTAATAATCAGACTTCTTCAAAGATTCGAGATAAGATTTCAATTTTTCAATTTCATTATCTTTTTCTGATTTAATTTTTTTTAAATTTTTACGAAAATTGTGTTTTAATTGTTTATATAATTCCGATTGTTTCAATTTCAAGTCTCTATTTTCATTTATTTCAATTTGTTGAAGTTTTTGTTCAAAATCACAGAAATAAATGATTTTCTTGATTGTCAAATGATTTTAATTTTTTTAATAAAATTTTTTTTTTTTGGTTTTGGAATGAATTATTAATCTTGTTGATTTTTAAAAATTTTTCATCCTGCTTTTGTTTGCAAATTTTTTGAATATTTAATTTATATTCGTTTTTCAATTTAGTTTTTCTCATTTGTTAAGTTTTTAATCGAATCTTTTTTATTTTGTAATTGCAATTGGTCAATTAATTCTTCGTTCTCCTTTTCCCAATTTTTTTCCAATTGCTTTATATAATCGTTGTTCTCGATTTGGCTTTGCTTTGTAAATTTATCTTTTGTGATTCTATTTTGGATTGGATTTTATTAATTTTTCAATTAAAATTTTCTCCTCGTCATCTAAATATTTGTCCATTCCTCTATTTAATTTATTTTTTTCATTTTTTTCTCGTAATTGTTCTTGTTGTTTTTGAAAAAGCTTCAGCTTTTGATCCAATTTGTTTCTATACTTTTGAATGTCTTGGGCTTTTTTTTCATTTAATTGCTTCCTTAATCTTTTCCTTCTTCGGATTAATTGCGAATTATTTTTGGACATTTTTATTTTTAATTCCTTCATCTTTTTTTTTTTAATCCTTGTGATCTCCCTTTCTAATTTTTCTTCTAATTCAATTTCTTGTAGGTCTACTTCTCTTTGCATTTTGGAGATGTTTTTTTCTCTTTCCTTGAGAAAATCGTTTTGAAATTTTTTGACGATTTTTTTTTGTTGCGACTCCTTGAGATCTTGCTTTAGCATTTCTCTGTCTTGCTCACTTGCGCTCCACTCCTTTTCCAATCGATTTAATTTTATTTTGAGCGACTTGCCCTTCAATTTCTTTAATTCCTCCTGCGCTAAGTGGAGTGTCAATCTGTGCCTTGATCGGATTTCTTCAATGACCCTCTGCTTTTCCCGCTCTCCAATTATGGATCCGAGATGGTAGTATGCCTCGCAATTGGTTGAATCAAGCTCAACAGCCCTGCGAAGAAATTTCAAGGACTTGTCAGTTCTTCCCAGTTTGCGATACACAATACCAATTCTGGAATGGGTTTCTGAATGGTCTGGATCCATCTCCAAGATCTTTTCATAGTATTTTAGTGCCTTCTTGTACCTTCCCAAATCTGAGAGCAAATACCCCAAATTGTGGTAGGCTTCCAAATACTCTGGGTTCAGCTTGAGTGCCTTGAGATAGCATTTGATCGCTTCTTTTGGCTTTTCCAAAAGATCAAATGCATGCGCCATGTTGTGGTGGGCTTCCGGATAGTCAGGCGAATATTTGACAGCTAATTTGTAATGCTTGAGCGCTTTCATGTGCTTACCTAAGTCGGTGTAAATGGTTCCTAAATTGTTCTGTGCTTCGGCATATTCTGGGTTGATTTCGAGCGCTTTGTTTAAGTATTTTTCTGCTTCCTCATAGCTGCCCTCTTGATGTAATAAAAAACCCATGTTGTTGTAGGCTTCAGAGTGTTTGGGGTTCAATTCAAGACACTTGCTATACGATTGTAAGGCCTCTTCGGGTTCATCAAGATCCTCATATGTAAACGCCAATTGGAAGTGGGTTTCTGAATTTTCGGGATCGTATTTTAAGGACTTTTGAAAGTGGCGAACAGCCTTGTTATAATTTCCCAAATCATATTGCTCAATTCCTTTTTCGAGATACAGATTTGATTTTGTTTTTGTTTTTGTTTTGCTGTTCATCTTGTTATTGTGTGCTTGAAATTTTTCCTTTTTGTTGTTGTGGTTGGTATTCTGTTTGATTTATTTTATTGGTTTCTTCAAATTTGTTAAAAAGGATCTTCTTTGTTTTGTTTTGTTTTTAAGTCGTTTGTTGAACCTTTAAAATCGGAAACTTGCTTTTCACCCAAAATATAATTTGTCAAAAAATGAAAAAATGTTTGCATTCTCACTCAAAAAGAAAATTTTTCGATTTTTCTTGTTGACTCAAAAAATTAAACCTTTTGGGGGTTTATGTTTTTTACCTTAAAAGTTCTGATAAGTCATCATTACTATATTTTTTTTCTTTTGATCTCTTCTTGAAAATAAGTCATAAGAATAGATCACCAACAGTTTCAAATGAACAGTTTTCTAATTTTGCCAAAGCATTTACAAGATCTTCGACTTCACGAATAATAGGGAGACGATGAAATAATTATACAAGATGTACTTGATTTATTAATCTTCAACCCTAAAAGATAAGATATTCAAATTGTATTTGTAGAACGGCCTTTCCTTTATTGTCTGATTTTTTATTAATTTTGTAAATGTCTCTGGCAGATGTAGAGAACAAAAACAATTAAACTATTAGCTGTGTCAAAAATTGAATATATTACAGACCTTATTTAAATAATCTCAGTAAACACACAAAGTTTTTAGTCGTTGATAGTCTTTTTAAAAATTTTTTATACTCCCAAATACTTTCAATAAGTAATAAAATTTGTCATAATTTGATTATTGGAATTGGTGAAAAGATTATTGTTTAAATAAGAAAATAAATTGATGAATAAAATTTAAAAATTTAAATCTTTCAGTTTCATGTCAATAGTTTTTAAAAGAATACATAGATTATAAAAAAAATTATTTCAAGAAAAAGATTTTAAATAATTTTAGAAGGCGAAAAAAATTGAAAATATTTTATAACGCGAAGGCTAAAAAAAAAACTATTTTTAAATACAAGCAACTTAAATATTAACATTTATCATTTGGTACTCTCTTTCACGCGTTGGAATGAATTAACTGAATACTTAAAAACATACAACACTTGAAATTTAAGGACTATGTTGGCAATTTAACAATTTATCTCAACAACTTTTGGCCCAATCTCATTTAAAAAGTGAAGTTAGGATCTTGGAAATATTCTCCAATTTGGATCATAAACTCATTTTATGTCATTTTTTTTTATGAAAAATGAAAAATTTGAGATACGTAAACTCGAACACCTTGTTAAGGATGGTAAAAAATGAAAAAAAAAAAAATAATCATGAATATTTAACATTAAAAAAAACTCTCAATAATAAACTTTAAAGTAAAATCATGGTATTTTCAATGATTTTTTGACCATTGGAGTTACTTTGAATTGTTACATTGTCTCCACAAACAATTAATCCGTCCCAACCCTAATGGAACATATTATAAGACATATAATTTGGTTTTCTATTATAAAATGTGTGTTTTTTGAAAGAGAAAATTCAATTTCGATCATAAGATCAAAATTTCAACTTCTCTTACTTCCTTCGAGTTTTTTTTTTTTGTAAAAGCCAAGACAAAAATTAAATTTTTTTCAAGAAAGAAATTACAGAAATCATGGAAATCAAAGAAACAAAAGAAATCACAGAAACCCATGGAAACTTGAAAGCGTTTTTTGATCATTGCTTTTTAAATTGTTTAAATCTGAGATTAAAACAATTTTTTGGAAAATGAAGATCCACATTAATGTAAGTTTTTTTTATTGATTTGTTTGTCAATTTCAAAGAAGGAAGAAAAATAGATAACTTATTTTTAATCTTCTATTATAAATTTTACAGTTTATGATAAGCTTTAATAACTCTTTTACGGTTTGTTGAACAAAATAAAATTTCAGAATAGAAAATCAATTTTAAGGTCTTATAAATTTTTCAAAGGTATTTCTGGAACAGCTGTATCGATTATTACAAAGGGGTTGTGATTTTGGCTTATTTTTTTTTGTTTTTTTTTGTTTTTCCTTGAATTAAATCTCCCCACCATGACTAAGAGGAGAGTGTTTTCTCGAATTTTTTTTTGGAACAACACGATCCATGTCAAAACACATAAAATATTAGGTTTCAGGTACTTCTTAGATAAAGTTTTTTTTTGTTTTGGATCGTTTCTATTATAACCCAATTTGTTGTGCTAAGTATAATTGAGTTGAGATGCTGTGGGAAAGGTTTGGTGAGATTTTTGCATGAAAGGATCTTTTGAAAATTAAATTTGGGAAAGAGTAGTCAGTTTTTTGTTTTTAAAAAATAAAATTTCTTTGTCAATTAAGAAAAAATGATCTTTATAATTTTGGGAATTGCGAATTTTGGTGGATTCAATACAATACCAAACTATTTACCGTACCATTTCATCAAAAAAAATGTCTTTTTTTTCAAAGAACAAATACCTCTCATCCAAAATTACCAATTTTCTACATTTTGACCTTTTCGGTGAAAATTGAAAACCATTTCATCTTAACTCACACACCAGAAAATAACACTAGTTAACACCCAACAAGTCAAAATGGTTTTTCAATTTTCACCTGGGAAAAAAATTTTCTCCAAAGCTGTTTTTCCGATCATTCTTTTCATTTTTTGAGATACGAGGAATCTAAAATTCAGACTTTTTTCTGAAAAAAAATTCATTTTTCCTTCTCAGATTCACTAAATAAATATTTGTGAGATATACCAATCACCAAATACTCTTTAAAACACACCAAACAACAAATTTTTTCAATTGCCAACGTAGTCGTTAATAGGGATGATAATTTCAGTTAATTAAAGTTTTTTAGTTATTCACTCTAAATATACCTGTTTTTAAGAAAAAAATAAAGAACTGTAAATAAGAGATTACAAATTACAGTTGAAATAATTGAGATAAAAAGAAAAAGAAAAATATGAAAATGAAGAGAAAATTTTGTCATATAAATTACAAAAACTAAATATGAGGAACATCATAAATTATCAAGATGAACTTTTAATAATATTTTTTTGGAATCGAATTTTTAAAGACATTTAAACTTTATGGAACTACTGTGATTTATATTCGATAACAACATACTTTTTTTGGATTCCTTCATGGTTAGAATCTAAACAATGAAGTAACTAGAACTATACTAAACAATAATCTTTTAAATCTTCTTGTATATTTAAATGCAAATTCCAAAAAAAAAAAAACAATTTCATCTTGAAATTGATAAATAAAGTAAAGATTATTTACCAAAATGCCAGACTCACTTTTAATGTTATTTTTTAGTTCTGAATTATTATTTTTAAAAGAATTGATCTCTCTTTTTCTAGTTGTCGAAAATATTCGGATTTTCAATGATTTCATAAAAATATTTCCACAAAAAAGAAGAAAGATATCTTTTTGTTTAGGTGTATACCAATATAAACTTTAAAAATAAAACAGTAAATTTTAAAAGAATAGAAAGTATTGTAATATATTTTATAAAAAAAAATTACAATAATTATTTTAAGTGGCAGTAATCAGAAAGTCAAAATTTCCACTTTATACCAATTTAACAATGGGAAAAAAAAGCATTTTTTACTTTGTTTATGTATTTGTTATTTTTATATTCAAAATAATGCATAAAAAATAGTTGTTGAAATTTTTTTTCATATATAAAATAAAATTTCTAAAAATGGCCCATTTTTACAGTCAGTTCCACTTTAAAGACACAGACTATTAACGAAATTTAAGGCACATAAAAACATCTCAAATTAAGGCACAAAATTCAAATTCTAGTAAAAAATAAATTGTAAAAAAAAAATTCCAAATTTTGTGCCTTAATTTGAGATTTTTTGTGCCTTAAATTCGTTATAGTTGTCTTATAAAGTGAAACACTTATCTTGAATATTTTGATAATAGATACTAAATACTTAGATACTTGAAATGGATACTAGATACACTTTTAATTGGATAATTAGATACTGGATACTCGAACACTTGGATCTCTGATACTGGATCATTGATACTTGGATACTAGGATACTGGATACTCGGATACTCAGATCATTGATACTAGGATACTGGATACTTGATACTGGATACTGGATACACAGATCATTGATACTGGATATTGGACATTGAATATATTTCGTATATATATATATATATATATATATATATATATATATATATATATTGTATATTAATTGTAGAAAAAACTGTTAATTATGTTTATTTATGTTTATTTATATTTATTTATGTTAATTTTTTTTTCATTTTTTGTTTATTGTTTTGTTTATTTTTTATTTTTTGTTTATTTTTTGTTTATTTTTTGTTTATTTTTGTTTATTTTTTGTTTATTTTTTGTTTATTTTTTGTTTATTTTTTCTACATTTCTTATAAAAAGTAAAAACACAATTATTAAATCATGGGGAATTGTATCGATGTATGATTTAATAATTAATTTATGGGTGGGTGATTACCAAAATCCAAGGGAAATTGGCAGAAAGAGTGGGTATAAAAGAGGGATTGGGTTGTCAAAAATATTTTTTACAATATCTCAAAAAACTTTTGGTATATTGTTATTTAACTATTTATGGTTTTGTGATCAAATGGGTATGAATAGTTAAATTATATGTGGTGGGATGATCACAATTTGTGAGTCGAGTGACTAACCGAAAACAAAAGAGAAACACTTCAATAGTCACAAATATTTTTACTATCTATTTCGATTGTTACCTAATGGGTTATATAGTAAATATTTATGGGTGGGTTGGTCACATGGGAAGGTATTTTGATTGAATTTTTGAGTTAAAATTATTAAAATTTTTATCATTTTTTGATCAAAATACCTTCCCACTGCAAGCCCCATGCCAAAATTTTCATTTTTTGGAATATTAAATAAAAAAAAAAACTGCTGAAATAAAACGAAATTAACAGTATGAGAATGATCAACAAATTTTATTACTTAAAAGTTTTGAAGGCAATGAAGGAACAAATTTAACAAGTTACAAATAAAATAATTTATTATGTTTTCGAAGAAACCCCAAAAGAAACAAAGTTGTGTTCGATTAAAAAAAAAATTTGTTTTATGTTAAAATTAGATCTTCTTTTTGTTCGGAGAATTTTAAAAAACAAAAATCCCAACAACTGAACTACGATCAACGACCAAAAAAAATTGCAACAATTGTGAGAATTTTACCACAGTAACCAAGAAAAAGCCTACACAAAATAAACCAATTAATGCTTTTGAGGAATTGTTAAAAATATTTAATAATTAGTAATTTTGGAAAATATGCTACTTTTTCAGTTTTTTCTTCATTGTAAGTTTTTGTTCTTCTATTTTTAATTTTTAGAAATTTTGTTTTTAAAAATTCCAAAAACACCAAAAATACAGATGAAAAAATTCATTTGTGTACCATTTATTCAACCCAAAGGAAATAATTTTGGAAAAGAGTTACACTTTATTTTTCCATCAATATTTCAGTACTTTTCAAAATTTTTGATCCTTTTATTAACAAACTTATTTTGAAAAGGAGTTTTAAAAGTACAAAAAAGTCAATTTGTGTTTTAAGAAATAATTCATTTGAGAGTCCAATAGTTTCAAAAGGAATGTTTCGGGATATTTGTCCATTGTATTTTGTACATTAATAGGGTTGTGGGAGGAGTCAATATGGAAAATACTATATTTTAATTTCAAGCCAAATACAACTGAAAAATATTTTCTACAAAATTGAACAAAGAAAAGTCTCAGATAAATGTGTGGCCTTTCTGTGTTGATTTGGTTTGTAATATATTCGGTGAAAAGTTAATTTGGTTTCAAGTTCATTATTGGCTGTTGAGATAATAGGATCAAGTTTTTATTCAGAAATGTGAAAAAATATTCAAAAAGTTTCCTTTTTGATTTTTTCTTTTTGTTGGAAAAAGTTTTCACAGAGAAATTGATCTAACTTTGTGAATATTATTTTTTTGGTTTGTGAATTTTAAAAGTGACACTGTACTGGCTTAATTTCAAATGAAGAATAAACTGAATTATCAATCATTAAAAAAGTTCAAAATTTGAAAATACCAATAGAAAAATATCCAAGATCCTTAATATTTGTTGAAGGTTGAAAATAAAATGATCTTTCTGTGGATTGGTTTGAATTATTTTGAGGTGAATTCATCACAAGTTCAAAAATTATGTGTTTTCAAACGATCAGTCAACTATCTAATTAAAATAGCAATAAATCCTGACCAGCATTTGAAAATGATCTTCAAATTAGATTTTACATCTTTTCATTTTTTTCTCAAAAATGATAAAAAATATCAATTTTTTATATAAATATTCAATAAAAAATTTTCTCAAAAAAAATAATAAAATTTGAAACAATTTAATAATTTTGATTATTTTTTTTGATATCAAAAAAATAAGCAAAAAATCATCAATAACTATTAAAAATTTATCAAATAAAATAAAATCATTGGATTTGTTCGAAAAAAAAATCAAAAACTATAAAAAATTGAGAAATCTGTCGGAGCTGTGTATGTGCCTTAATTCGAGAATTTTTTTGTGTCTTAAATTTCGTTGAAAGTTTGTGCCTTAAAAGTGGAACTGACTGTATTTATTTTTATTTTTTTACTTTTTTTATTTTATTTTGAGAATAAAAACACCTATTTCTAGTATATAGAACTGAATATCAAAATTGTAATTTTTTGTTTTAATCGATAACTTCAATTTATAAAAATTTTTATTTTCAGACTGTGATTTTTAATGGGTCAATTATTATGAAATCGAGTTTACAATAAATAAAATTTCACAACAGAATTTTAAGTTGAATTGTTTTATCAACTTTGAGAAGTATTAAAAAAAATTAATTTTTTTTCTATCTCAGCCTTCTAGTGTAAAAATTTTATTTTATGTTAGTAAAAAATAGTTTATGGATTTTTTTTTCATATATAAAATAAAAATTCATAATATAATGTTAAATGGAATTGTTTTTATTGACTTTGAAAAGTTTTAAAAGGGTTAATTTTTTTTATCTCAGCTTTTTAGTGTAAAATTTTATTTTAGATTAGTAAAAAAAAATTATCAATAATTTTTAAGAATTAAAGAGTAACAATCAAAAAAAACCAAAACTAAATAAATAAGATAGTTTTCAGATTTGGTTGAAAATTCAATAAAAAAATATACGTGTACATTTTGACTCCTTTTTTTTTTGATCATACTCTAATTAAACTTATTCTAAATTGAAAATGAATGAGATAAGTTCGATTAAAAAAAAATAAAAACAGATGGTAAAAGATCAACAAGTCTATCTGTTCATTTAGGAATTATTATGATTTTTTTTTTAAATTTAAACAACTTTTTTTAAACATTAGAAATGAAGCTGAGAAAATGAGTCAACTGAAGAGAATTAAAAAAGGGGTTGTATCGAATTCATTGAGGTCTCTTAAACAATTTTCATTGTAGTTGCCGTATATACAATATATGTTGTAGTTTTTGGTTATTCCTTAGAATATAATTATTGTAGATAAAAATATTCAAGCAACCCACAAACCATATAAAACCAAAATAAGAATATCTTTTGATCTGATCACTGGTTTAATTTCTTTCTTGATTGATTTTTCACAATAAATATTTTTTGGCTCTATGATGTGTTTATCAATTTTTTTTTCTTTCTAAATCCAATATATTTTCAAATTTTTATCAAAATTTCCAAAATATTAAATTAGAATTCCTTTTTCGTACTGGTACTGATACCGATATTATGATTTATAATTTTTTTAATAGAATTATTTTATGAATATCAACTCTAGTTTGAAGTTTATTATTTCTCTCATTTCTAAACAATCTTTATTTGGTTTATTCTTAAAAAAAAAAATTGGAATTTTTAAAATATTTGAAAACTTTGGTTTAAAAGCTAATTATAAAAAAATAATAATTACTGACAAATTTAGAAATAATAAATACAGTCAGTTTTCACTTTTTAAGGCACAAACATTTTCTACGAAATTTAAGGCACAATAATAATCTCAAATTAAGGCACAATATTCAGATTCTAGTAAAATAAATTTTGTAAAAAAAAAAATTACAAATTTTGTGCCTTAATTTAAGATTTTTAGTGCCTTAAATTTGGTTGAAAGTTTGTGTCTTAAAAGTTGAACTGACTTTAAATATATAAGATTTTTTTTGCAAAATTTATTTTACTAGAATCTGAATATTGTGCCTTAATTTGAGATTATTATTGTGCCTTAAATTTCGTAGAAATGTTTGTGCCTTAAAAGTTTTACTGACTGTAATAATAAAATATAGCTGTAATTTTTGGAAAAAGTATATATTCAAGCCAAATGAATTATTAATTCATCTGGAAGTTATTCTTTATAAAGTGATTTGTTCAAGTAAACTCTGATATAGCTTAGAATTATTTAACTTCACCAAAAAAGACCATGAAGAATTATATCAAGTAATTGATCTTCATATTACAAAGATATTTAAAAATTTCAGATCTACCCCAGTCTTAGTATATGGAAATGAAATCAATATACGACATATTAAAACTATTGCCAACCTATGAAAATGGTAATTTATTTCCAAACTTTAATACAGTCAGTTTCACTTTTAAGGCACAAACTTTCAACGAAATTTAAGTTACAATAAAAATCTCAAATTAAGGCACAAAATTCAAATTCTAGTAAAAATAAATTGTAAAAAATAAATTTCCAAATTTTGTGCCTTAATTTGAGGTTTATATGCCTTAAATTTCGATGAAAGTTTGTGCCTTAAAAGTGAAACTGACTGTAAAAAGAATATGAAAAACTAATAAAACTTATTAGATTTTATTTAAAAACCCCAATAAAGAAATAAATGTTTGGAAAACAAAGAGAGTATTTTAATAAATTAAAAATTAAGATAAAAAAAACAATACTTTAATATTTTAAAAAACAATCAAAGTTGGAAAATACAAGAATACTACAAAATTATCAAAATGTAAATTTTAATTTTATAATAAAAAATATCTAAAATTTCAATCAAGTATTACCTTCCTCAAATTTATTACTTTTTACAAATGGACTAAATAGATACTTATATTTATTCAAAAAATAAATCTGAATATACCATATATAACAAAAAGAAGAATGTAAAAAATGCGATTATTGTACTCATTATTATGAAAATATGAACCACTCGATTTGGTACTGTGAAAGTTATAAATGTATCAGAATCAAATGGAAAAAAAAATGAGTAAAAAATTTTAGATAAGAAACTATTAGAAAAGGTTAACTTAGGAAAAATACTTATAAAATCTTTAATATAACTTATAAAAATTATTAAATTTATTTTTTCTTGTAGGAATTTTTCATTAAGACTCTTTAGATTAGAAAAATTAAGGGAATAAAGAAATAAACCTAAATAAAAAAAAAAGTGAAAAAAAAAATACTTAAAATAGTAATATATATATATATATATATATATATATATATATATATATATATATATATATATATATATATAATCAGGTACAAATTATCATCACCACAAGAGATAGGATATAGGTTTTTTTTAATTTTTTTCATTGAGCAACAATCTTGTGTTTTATCCAATTCTTTCAAATTTAAAAAAAAACTAAAGACAGTGGAATACCAATTATTAATCACAGATTGTGGAATTTTTATCTGTAACCCATAATTTTTCTATTGGTTTTGCCCCCTTTCCTGTGAATTCAGGAAAGTTTCGTCTAGTACAGTCAAGTACCTGTGTTTTCTTGGGATTTTTGCTTTATTTGTGAAGTGTTCTAGGTTTTTTTTTACTTTTTGAAATAAACAGAAAATTTTAATAAAATTTTCTGTTTATTTCTAAAATTAAAAAAAACCTAACGAAAATATATTGATTTTCCGAATAAATAGAAAACTCAAAAAAACCCAAGAACACTTCACAAATAAATTTCAAAAAGTAAAAAAAACTAACGAAATTCTATTAATTTTCCAAATAAACAGAAAACTCAAGAAAACCTAACAGCTTTTTTTTTTAATTTTTGTTATTAAAAGAAAATTTTTGAAATCTTTTTATTTCAAAAATTAAAAAAAAAAAAAAACCGAACGATAGGTATGGCGGTTTTCAGAATTCAAAAGTATGGAGTTAAACTGTTGATTTTACTCTATTCTTTTAAATTTTGTAAAATGTATAGATAGTTTTTTAATTTGGTAAAGTAAATGATATTATTATTTTTTTATACATATTTTAATTATTTTTTTCTCTCTTTTTTTTATTTGATATAATTTTCTTTAATTACTTCTTTCTCTAGATAAATAAATTAATTAATAAATAAATAAATAAAAAATTCGATTTTTTTCATTGTTGCCTGGTCGCATTTTGGGTTAAATGGAGTTTACTTTGATATTTTCAAATAATAAATTTTCATTCGATCACATCCTATTTAGCTTTTTTAAATGTTACTAAAATATAAATATTAATGATTATACTAATTGAATAAGAATTATAATGCCATTGATCTTCAAAACATATCATTAAAAGTTATTACATACCAAAATACGAGCAAATAATAATAATAATAATAAATAAAAAAAAAAAAAAAAAAAAAAAAAAAACAGGTCTTGATTTATTTCAAAATTTAATTTTGTAGTGAATAAAAAAACCAATTCACCCGACTTGGTTCCTAAAATAAGAAATCTACAATCTCTCGAAAGTTTCATTGAATAAATAGTTTTCATTATATTTATTTTTTTTAATTATTTTGTAATTTATTGTTGAGCGTATTGTGATTTTCCCCTTTTCGCCAGCTATTATTAAGAATTGGTCATTTGGTGAAACCAATAGACAATGAACATAAAATTTTTCTTTAAATTTAAATAACAATTTCCCATTTATAGAATAAATAAAAAAAGTTTGTATAGATTTGCTATAGATAACGATTTGACTCGATTGGTTAATTATTTTTATTAAAGAAGCGGGTGAATGTATGTTTAAAGACATTACAATGCTGCCGTTTAATAGGGAATGTATAAGTATTGTTTGATCTAACGAGCCCGTTACGACAGTATTTAATTCATTAGATATATCCACACAGGTAATTTTATCGTCGTGGCCATACAGAATTGTCTCGAATGATTCCAATTTTTTTTTTAATGTTGCAATTTCCCAGATAATTGCTGTTGTATCCTTTGATCCTGTCACCAAGTATGTTTCTGTTTCATCGATCGCCATGCAAGTGACAATATCTTTGTGTTCAGAAATGCTTTTGATGATCTTTGGCGAATTAGTTTCGGTTAAAATAAATATGTTTCCCCAAAAGCCACAAGCAAAAAAGATTTTTGATTTAATTGTCGATAAAGCAAAACAATTAGAAAGGCATTCTATTTGGTCGAAAAAGTTTAAACCTAGTCTTTCCTTGGTATTCATTTCTATGTCTTTATGGATTATTACCGAATTTTGTCTTGACATTTTTTTTTTAGATTTTTCCTTAGCTATCGAATCAACAATTCCACACTTATTAATAAGAAATCTTTTTTCAGAATCCAACGAAAATATTTTTTCTTTTTGTGACATGATTTTGAGAATTATTTCCTTTTAATAATGAAATAAAAAAATTGATGAATTTGAAATACTTTCAGAACCACATATTTTATTTTCATTCTCTTTTAGAGAATTATGATTCTGGTTTTTATTTACATGACTATTAATGCCCATTTTCATATTGATGTTTGTATTTGTACTTGTACTTATATCTGTATTTATGTTTGTTTTTATATTTGTATTTGTATTTTTGAAGTCATGAAGATTTTGGTTAGAATCAAAGATTAAAGATAAATTTTTGAGAATTTTTTTTATTTTGAACTTTTCTTTTTGGATGTGGTTTTGTAAATAATTGTATTGGGCATTGTCCAAAATTTTTGATTTGATCTTCGAACGCAATTCTTTCTGTTTCGTTTTCAATTAAATCCAAATCTGCTTCCTCTTCATAAGTCAAGTAATAAAATACATTTACTGCCTTAACTGCTTCCTCCCCTCTTTGCTTATAACCAAAAATTAAATCAATCCATTCATGCAAATGTTCGCTGACATAATCAGATTCTAGGGCCTGTCTATGTATTCGAATAAATTCTTCTGCTGAACCGTTTGCCCATGGTGGTAAAATTACATCATTTACAACCTGTCCATCCTGTCTGATACCAAAGTCATGGTTATTCGAATTTTCTAAAAATTCTGGCAAATAAAAAAATTCTGGTATCAATTCTTTAACATCTGCAGGATTCGTTAAACAATTTTCCCACGTTTCTAAAATTGAATGAAATAACCTATCTGCGTGATCTATTTTCCCACCTATTGATTTGGTTCAATATAAGATTTGAATGTTGGTCATAGTATGTATATTTTATTTTAAAAGAGAAAAATTTAAAAAAAAATGTTAATATAGGATTTTATTTTGCATTTTTTGTTTAATTTTTAAGAGGAATTTCAAAATTTAAATTTCAATTTTCTTCTCAAAATTTAATAAATATTTAAGTTTCAATAAAATAGTTTTCAGAAAAAAATAATAATCTGATAATTATTAATAGTTGATCCATCATAAGTTCAAAATTAAAAATAATTTATATCATTAGATTTTTTTTCAAAGTTTAAATTTTTGATTTTAATACTTGATACTTCTTTAATGGGTGTATTATTACTTTTCAAAATTGGTCAAATTTCAATTTTTCAAAATAGTTTCAATTCTATTGAAATATATCGGCTGTAGGTATTTAAAACCCTTTCCGGGTAGGTTAGAGTATTTTAGGGTAGGTTAGAGTATTCTAGAGTAGGTTTGTGTGGTTTGTATGGTATGTTAGGGGATTTTGGCTAAGATTTTGAAAAAAAAAAATTAAGAGGGACCAATTAGACTTTTGTAACTTGTTTTAAGGGGTAAAAATTTTCCACTTAACCTTGGCGAACGAAATTGAATTTTGAACAAATTTTTAAAAAATATTTAGTATTGATAATTCAAAATTTTTAGATTTTCTACAATTTAAGTAATAAAATACTAGTAATCTCCAAATAATCTTTTTGGTTTTTTACTGTTACAACCATTAAAACCCATAAAAACTTTCATACCAACAAAAATAATCAAAAAAACTCTTCAAAAAATACGAAAAATTCAATTTGACCAATTTTGAAAATTAATAATATATCCTCTTTAATCTACAAAATAAAATATAATTATCTTTTTTTATTTTTTATTCAATTATTCATTTTTAAACTGTTTTGAATTCTTTATGTTAATAACTTGGAATATATAGATATAATGAACGGTTTAATTTTAAATTGAATTTTTTTTTTCAAGATCCAAGATGTTTACCTTTAAATTTATATTAAATCTTCTTAATCTTCCTCAAAAAAAAAATTGTATTAATTTTCTTTTTCGCAATAAACAAGTATTTTTGTAAAAAATGTTTTTGATCCTGTATGAAAAAGTGATATTTTACATCTATTAAAAATCTTGGTAGAAAATCAATTTACTTTCTCACCTAAAATCTTCTAAACTCTTTTTCAGTCAAAGGAGTGCAGTTTTTATTGATGAAATAGAACATATATTATGAGTTTAATCCAGTATTCTTCTCAAAATAAATTTTCAATTTTTAAATCATAATCATTTTTTCTTATTTAGTCAATTTTTTTTTTTGATTTTTCCCTTTTTTTTACTTTTCTTACTCTCCTTTCTTTTTTTTAAAAAAGTCAATTTGAAAAAAAAAATGTTTTAAAACTCCAAATTAACTTTACGAAAATATCAAGGCTTTGTATTTTCTTTTAAAAAGGATACAGTTACCCTTAAAAAATCTTATTGTCAACAATTTTGTTTTCCGATGGAAATGAAGAAATTTTGAACCAGATATTATAATGAAAGGGGATAAAAATTTTTTTTTACATTTTTTTTTCAGAAATTTTAAGTTTGTTCAGGTATTTCTTTTATGGATATCAACTCTAATCCTAATTTTATTATTTCTATTATTTCTAAATAATCGTATGTTGGGGTTGATTCTTTAAAAAAAAAAAAAAAAGGTAATTTTTCATTTTTGGCTGTGCCACTTTGAGTGAAATGGAGTTTAGTTTACGATACTTTCAAAGTTTATCATTTTGAATACACCTTTAACCATTCACTCTTTTAGAATTGGTAAAACATTTAAGTGGGTATATTGATTTGTTGGAAATAAAAATCAAAAAATTTAGATCTTGATTTCTGTGATTTCTGTGATTTTCTTTTCAAAAGAAATAAAAATATTCTGAATTATTTTCCAACAATTCGAAAAAAGAGATCTTGAAAGATCTTTCTTTTTTTTTGTGTTTTAAAATTTTGTTTAGTATATGCGAGTAAACTTTGATAAAAGCTTGAAAAAAATTTTATTATCTTTTTTTCTAATATAATTTTTTTTAAAAAAGACTAGTTTTGTAGATTTTTGTGTTTTTCAAAATTTCTAATTTTGTGTTTCAGTTTATCTTTGAAGGATTGAGTTGGATTTTATGAAGAAGATTAATATAAATTTACTATGCAATTTTCATTTTTCTTTTGAACAAGAAGAGTTTTGATAATTCGAGAAGTAATCAAAAAAAAGAATTCTAGACTTTTCACAATTGCCATTTTATGTTCTGAATAAATGAAAATTTTAAATTTGGTTTTTCGTCTTATTTTCACTATGTCCCTTTTTTGGAAAATTCACCTATTCTCTTTTATCTTTTGTTTTAGGTGGTAAATCCAAAGATAGAATATATCTAAAAAAAAAAAACAAGTTATTGAGACGAAATTTAAACTCTACTGAAAAAAATTTTTTCAAAATTGAAAAGTTAACATATTTTGAATTTATTCAGGAAAAGATTAAAACCATGACATCTCAAAGATATTAACATTAAGTTTATTTTTCCGAATTCTTTTTTGGTGGTACTGGTGCTTTTCTTTAAATATCGATCTCAAAATACGGCAAAATATTTAATTTTCAAATTTTATACAAAACAAAAATTTTAATGTTAAAAGGAAAGAAGAAAAGGGGATAAAAAGGCAACTAGAAAGAACAAAATAAAAGAAGAAAAGAAAGAAAGAAAGTGGAACCTTGTTGATTAACCGATAAAGTAGAAAAGGGCTCAATTCTAATTAATAAAAATAATACTGAACCAATAGTTGAATAATGGCTTCCATAATGAAAGGGTTTCATTTGAGCATCTAAGCAAAATTGATATTTATCTAAATATTTTTGTATTACGTTTTCATTTAGAGTTCCCATCTGTGAAATAATTGTAATTAAATTTTTATTTTATTATTTAATTATAAAAAAATAACATCGATATTAGAAAAACAAAAACAATAAATTAAAAAATTACAAGAAGAATAATAAGAAAAGGAAAAAAAAAAAAATTACAAGAAGAAGGAAAAAAAAATAATAAAGAAAAAGAAAAAGCAAGTATATAAACAAATATTACCGGTTTTGATAAATCTCTATAAATATTTGGATCATTCAAATCCAATTTTTCGCTTACGTAATCTTTTAAAATCCAAGGGAATACGGGATATTGACCCAAATCGTTATATGTTCTGCCAGCAATTGTATTTAAATGCATTAAATATTCAAAATTGGTAATTTTGCCCTTTTCCATAATTTAGTATAATTGGATTTCTTTAATATGGATTTGGGGTATCCAATTTCAGATTTATTTAGCTTTGGTAATTTTAAATTTATAATTTTTCTATAAATATATTCTTGATCTTTTGACTGAATTGAAATTTAAAAAATAATTTTTTTTATTTGTTAAGAAAATCTCTATTGCTGTATGTTTTTTAAATTATACCTTCTTGTAAACACTTTAATTATTTTGTTTGTTTCCCATTTTTTATTGTGTTTTTTTTAAAATAAATATTATTTTGATTATTAAATTCAATTTTTTTTCAATATTGATTTCAAATTCAAAAAGTTTTGATAAATCCTAAATATCCCTGGATAGGTATGAATGTGAGTTATTAAAACGGAATTTTTCGCACAGATATGTTTTTTTGATTTTCTTCATCATTGTTATCAAAGTAATTGTTATTGTTGCTGTTGTTAATATTGTCATTGATAATGTTGTCATCACTATTGTTATTGATATTCCCGCTGTTTAATAAATTTTCCGTGTTTGTTAAATAAATATAATCTTCTTGACGAAAATTATTAGTTTTTTTATTTTTGGTTATTAATATTAGTTAAAAAAGGTATTGTTTTTTAATTTTAATTGTAATTTTTTTTTGTATTTTTTTATATTTGACATTTAGCTTTATTAATTTATTATTTAATTCATCTTCAATATTCGTATTCTTCTGGTTGACCGTCTTTATATTATTATTATAATTATTAGTTTCCTTCTTAACATTTGAATGTAAAATAAATTTATAATTTCTTTTAAGTTTTCTTCTTCTTCTAAATTGATCTTCGCATTTTTCAATTTTAAAGTAAATTTTCTCTTTTGTATTTAAACCCCATTGGGCCTCTTTCATTTGATAAACTTCTCCACGTGGAATTCCAATATTGTTCAATCTTTATATTTTTTAAATTTGAAATTATATTTTATTCTTTCAAACATTTGATTAAAAATTTGGATTTGCAATTGAATTGGTTTAATTTGAATAAAATTTAATTGTTGATATTTATTTTTGTTATTTATTCTAATCTTTTTCAATTTGGTTGTTAATGTAGCCGTATAATTGTTGTTTCTTATTACTTGGTTATATTGATTAAAATTAAAACTTGTTCTTTTTTTTTTTCAAATTTCTGATTTTTTTAATTTGGTGTTTAAAAGGCCAATTACCTTTTTCATCTTTATTAACAATCATAAGAATTAAATTATCAAAGGTGTTTTTTTAAATTATTTTTTTATTAAATTGCTTTTTTTATAAATATTGATCGGTTGTTTTGATCAATGAAAAAATCACAAGAATAGTTTGCTATAATTTTCAAATGTTAAAAAATTATGTTTTTTAAACCCCATCTTTTAATTTCAATATGCTTTTTGCTTTTTTATGGCCCTCTTTATAAGCTGTTCAGTGTTTTTAGATGATTTATAGTCATCCCATAATTGGTTATTTTTAAGAGTATAATCTTTTTTTAACATTTTCTAAGTACTGATAAATACTGATTAATTCTGACCAATAATAAAAAAATGTTATTAAAATTAATAACATTTATATAATTTTGATTTGTTTAAAATTTTTTAATATTTTTAAAATAATCTCTAAATTTCTAAGAAAAATATTTATTTGAATATTGCTTGATTTTTAAAGTGATTAATAATAAATTTAAAATATTAAACCATTCTTTATATTTATTGTCATCATTATATTTGACCCATTTATTTTTTATTCTTGTTGGTCTTATTTTTGTTTTTGTTTCTCTTGTTTTTCTTCGGAAATGTTGGTGTTATATCTTCAATTTTTTGATTAAATAAATCTAATTTTAATAAAATTCTAATATATTTTTGAATTATTTTAAATTCAATCTTTGTTATATTATTATTATTAATGAATCTGAAATTTTTTTGTTTATTAATTTTAAAAGTAATAAATTTATTATAATTCTTGAAAATAAAAATAAATTTGAAATTAAATAATTATAATTGTTTGGTTCAAAGGGTAAAGTTTGAGTCATATTAATAAATTTTTTCTTTTAAATTTTTGGAATTTTTAGTATCCATCATTTTAAATTTCTTTTTAATCGTAAACAAATTAACGTATTTTTCAATAGATTTCAAAATATTTAAAATTAATTTTGAAGTGAATAAATAATATTTTTTCAATTTACAAAATAATTAAAAAATAATTAATTGTTTTTATTAAATAAATCAACACCATTTTCTTTTGAAATTAATTGATCTAATAAAATATGCTCAAAAATTTTATAAATTGTTTCTAAAAACATTTTAAGATGTCATTTTCATTTTTATTTTTATTATTAATAATTTTTTAATAATTTTTTTCATGTTTATTTCTTTAATAATTTTGTTTTTTCATCTTTAAATGTATTCTTTCCATCGATTTCATTTTTTTTATTGTTGAAATCATTATCATTTTTAGTGTCATTGTCATTATCATTCTTGTTTTTATTTACCTCTTCCTTTTCCTTTTCCTTTTCCTTTTCCTTTTCCTTTTCCTTTTCCTTTTCCTTTTCCATTTCCTTTTCCTTTTCCTTTTCCTTTTCCTTTTCCTTTTCTTTTCTTTTTCTTTTTCTTTTTCTTTTTCTTTTTCTTTTTCTTTTTCTTTTTCTTTTTCTTTTTCTTTTTCTTTTTCTTTTTCTTTTTCTTTTTCTTTTTCTTTTTCTTCTTCTCCTACTTTTTCCTTTTCTTTTTCCTTTTCTTTCTTCCTTTTCTTTTTCCTTTTCCTTTTCTCCTTCTTTTTCCATTTCCTTTTCATTCTCATTTTTCTTTTTCTTTTTCCTTTTCATTTTTCCTTTTCATTTTTCCTTTTCCTTTTCCTTTTTCTTTTCTTTCTCATCATCATATTCATACTCTCTCTTGTCTTTATTCTTGTTCTCACCAATATTATCATCATCATTACTATTATTGGAATCATTTTCATATTTGCCCTTGGCTTTGTTATCATTGTCACTGCTATCCATATTTTCATTATTGCTATTGGTTTTATTATTAATATTGTTTTCATTACAATTATTAATGTTAATATTAATATTTAATAATTTATTTTTATATTTATTCTTAATTAAATCCGCATCAATTAATTTTAATAATAATAATTGCTAATTCAAATGGATACAAAATTATCTCTATTGGAATGATTACCAATAAAAGGAAGCTATGGAGTTGTCTTAAAATTTGGAGAGAATGTATATTTAGTATTTTTTTTAGCGATTTAAAAAATAATTGGAATAATGGAAATATTAATAAATTTTAAAGAATTTGTTTGAAAGACAAAACCTTCATTAAATTTTTTATAATTTGTCAATAAAGCAAAAAAATATTATAAAATTCTTTTGATTTGTTTCATATTTTAACACCCCTTTTCAAATTCTGTTAAACCATGATTAGATAAATTAAAAATATTTTCATTGGCATCCACATTTTCATAATTCCCATTTATATAATTATTCATGTTAATATTGGCGTTTTTATTATTATTTGTATTCTTTTTATTGGTACCATTTCTACCATTTTTTAATTTTATTGTTCTTTTCTGGATACGATCTAATAAAAAATAAAATGTTAGCAAATTAAATATCTAATTTCTTGATTCACAGAATTATAAAGTAACAAAAATGGATACATAAAGCCCTAATCTAACTATTTGATTATAAAAATATTATGGACTAATTTTGAATTGTGTATTTGTTCTAATAATTCTTTGATAATACTTAAAATAATGATATTATCGTTATTATTTGGGTAATTTAAACAATAGCATAATAAAATTTTTTAAATCGTCTATTCGATGGTATTTAATAAGTATAAACTTTATAATTTTTTTTAAATTTTTTCTGAATAATAATAATTTCATTTGATTTTAGCCTTTCGCCGTTAATTTCTTTCGTAATTGAATGTAATTTTGGTAATTTTGAAAGAGACCATTCGTGTTTATTCGTCCAATAATAAAATATAAAATTGAAATTAAATTAATAATTTTAATTTCTTTATACTTTTGTTTTTTAAGTTAAATTATATATTAAATTCAAAACGTTTGTTTGGATTTGAATTGGACAATAAATCCAGATTTCAAAATCTAAAATGAAATGGAAAATTAAATGTTTGATTAAAGGTCTATATGACAATTTTGTAGTCAATTTAACAATTAATTGCAATAATTTCTTTGTGACGTGCTTTGAACTTATCTTTCCGAAAAATGTAACTGCAAATTTGAAATCCTTTATTCCTATAAAAATTTTCTTGATTTGCAGAATTAGAAATCAGCATTTGTGTAATAATTTTGAAAATTTGATAGCCTATTATAATTTAATAATTATGATTATATTAATGTTATTTTGAATTTGTTTTAATTCGTGAAAATTTTTAGGAGAGGGGTGGATAAGGTTATTTTGTATAAATTTAGTATTGTGTTATTATTGATGGAAGAAGTCTAAATTACACTCTAAATGTCCTTTTACTTAAATTTCCGCAAAGGTAATTTAAGCGTAAAATCCTAGATTTCACGATTGTTTAAGGGGAAAGACACACCCATTTTTTTTTTTATGTTTAAAAATCAAAAGAATAAGGAAAAAGAAAAAAAAAAAAAAGAAAAAAAAAAAAAAATTGAAATTTAAAAAAGGGTTTATAAGAAACAATTGGTAATAAATCAAAAAACCAATACTTTCATTAATTAAGGATTCCCAAAATCACAGTCATGATACTTTTGGTTCATTTAATAATTTGATAATTGATCATGAATGTTCACTTGGGGACCGTTGCTTAAGTTGTTGTAACTTTCTTTTTTTTTTTTTTGATCTTATTTGCTTTAAACCTTTGGTCATTTTAGCATTTGCTTTTTTTTTTTTTTTTTAAGTTACTCATACTTTCTTGTTTCGGTATCACCAGTATTGGGAAGTAATCACTTGATCTTTTTCCGTTGTAACTCTTCTTCACCAATATAAAGAAGATTCATCCAGTGGAAAAATGAAAAAAAAATAAATTTAGTATTGTATTCAATAATCAAAATATAATATATGGTATTTCCAAAAAAGTGGGATTTTGTTTTTTTTAAATTTCAAAAAATATTCTCTTTGTGTATGGAGTTAAATTCGTAAAACTTGAAATATAAAATTAAGGGAATAATAATACTGATTAAATCAGTATCTATTGGATTGTTTTTTAAAATACACTAATCAAAAAATTTCCAAAAAATGAAAAAAAAAATAACATCTTTTTTTATAGAAATCAATGCAGGGCCAATTTCAATAAAAAACTGGTTTTTATATTAATGATCCAAAGCATTTTTAAACAATAAAATATAGTTATAAGTTTTTTATTTTCTGCGAAATTTTGCCAAGATAAAATATTTTGGAAAACCATTTTTTTCGATCAAAAAGAAAAAAAAATCATTAATTTTCACCACCTAAAAAATATCGGATAAAATCGAGATTTAAAACTTTTATATCTTTTTATCAATAAAGTGTCATATAATAAAATTAATTAATTAATTATTAGGACCCATTAAATGATAAATATTTATTTCATTTTGGATATTTATATGGTTTTATGAGGATTGGTTTTAATAAAGATAGTTTATAATATATTTGGACTTCTTTTTTTGGAAATAGCTTTAGTATATATATAAACCATTTTCCAGTCAAAGGGGCCCAATTATAAGGGTGAATTACATGTGTTTAAAGGATTTGAATGAATATTAGAAGAAAAAATAGATTTTGTAAAATTTAAAATTGAAATCTTTTTTGACTTTTTTTTTTTTTTTTTTTCTTTTTTTTTCTATTTTATTTTTGAACTTAATTCAAATGGAAATTTTTTTTTTTTGCATGATCACAAGTCACAAAGTAAAAATGTGTTATTTTAATATTACTGAAAGAGTGAAAATGATTGTAGAAAAAATATATTGATTTCTATTAGGAATTTTCTTTGATCTTCAATTGAAGATCAAAATGAACATTGTTGTTATTCTCAATGGATGACCTAAGAATTTTGAGTTTTTTCGAATTTTTAAGAAAATATATTGATGATTATATTTTCTTCATACATACATTAACTATTCTTTGATGTGTATTATTCTACGTATTTTATATTTGTTCTTTTCAAGATTTATAATAAAAAATATTTGATATTTGAAAAAAATCAATATTATTTTCGAACTTTAGAAAAAAAGTATTCTTGTGGTTCTTTTAACCATTAGAATGTGTAAAAAAATTAAATTTTAGTTTAGGTTTAAAGTGATCTATTAAAATGAGAAGCAAATATTATTTATGAATATGATTATTTTGGATTTTTTTAATTCAAATTTTGAAATTTTATCTTGATTTATTGTTTTTTTTACAATTTTAAGTTAAATTTTTTTTTTTTTTTATTAAGCAATTTTTTGAGTTGACAAATATTGTACGATTTCAATAAAATGTGTAGCGATTATGTTTAACAGTAAGTTGGGTGTATATTTTTAAATTCAAAAATTAATATCCTAAAAAATGTTACTGATAATAATAATTTGAATAATTCATGTAAAAAATGGGGGAAGAGAAGAGAATAGGGGGAGAAAAAGAATAAATAGTAGCGAAAGAAAAAGAAAATAATTACAATGCTCGGGATTGATGGAATAATCAATTTGTTTTGTTTTTAAATTTTTTTGGGTTGCCAAAGGCTGGTCCAATTGGTATAATAAAGGTATAAAAATCTTGATTCCTCCAAGACAATAAATCATTTCAATGATTTTTCTTGTATCTCGTTTTGTCATACTTATTAATTTAGCATTATTATGTTTGATAGAACTGGGGCTTTGATCTAAACAAATATTGTCTCTGATCATTTTTGCGTTATAACATAATATTAATTTATTAGAAAGTGATTCATCAATTATATGTGTAGTGGAATGTTTATCATTTTGAAAATTTTTTAAATAAATATTATAATTTAATAATTGTTTTGTATTTTCATTATCGTTGTTGTTGTTATTGCTGCCGTTAGTCTTATTGTTGTCGCTGTTGGTTGTTTTGTTGTTATTTGTTTCATTGTTGTCTTTACTGATATTATTGTCGTTGTTATTGTTGTTAGAATTATTTTCAAGTTTCGTTTTTAATAAAAAATTACCATTATAATTTGCACCTAAAGAAAAAATATGCTCTATATTAATATCACTAATCATTGTTGAAAAAAAATGAAGGTTAGTCATTTTACCATAAAAGGGGTTTCTTCTAAAGATGTGTGGGTGGATATAATTTGAGCCAATCTTATTTTTTGAAAATAATAAATTAGAAGGGTATTTTACGGTTGTTTTTATTAATTATTTCTTTGTTGATATAAACTTTGATTTCACTATTTGATGAAGTCCAACTTGGTTTTGAATGTGTTAGACCTAAAAAAACCAAGTTTTCACTGCAAAGTTATGTTCTATTAAAATTTCTTTTTTTCGTTTTTATATCATATATAATCCTAAAAATCATTTTATGGGTGTTTTTATCTTGATTTCCAAATAATTGAGAAGTATTCTCAAAAAATAATTCGATTCCGGATTCTAAATTTTTACTAAAAAATGAAAATATCATCGGTTGATAATTTGGACCAAAAATAGGATCAATAAAATCTTCAATATATATCCAGGTGCAAAATGAATAACCTTCTCTTGGCCACGAAATTGGTGGAATCAATAAACAACTATTTATACCATCAAAGTCAAAATAAGTACATGGGTTTGTTGTATCGTATTTGATGGTGTTTTTAAGTGCAACGATTAGAAGCGGATTATAAATCGGTCTAAATTGCCCTATGTTCGAAAATATTACAATATAAAAATTAGAAAATAATAAGTATAAAAATTAGAAAATAATAAGTATAAAAATTAAAAAATAATTAGTATAAAAATGTTTTTTGAAATGACAAGTTTTTTTGTGAAAAAATAGTATTTTTTTATATAATCAATAAAAAATGTTTGTTCGGGTATGTTGAAATGTAAATGGCATTTGTATTAAACAATATTTTTACATTAATAAATATATACATAATTCATTGCTATTGTTAGAATAAGAAGCGTATATTTTGTTAATAAATTCTCCAATTAAAAAGAAACAGATTTTATTAGATATACAATGATTTAATTTTTTTTTTTTTTTTATTCAGAGTTTATTGAGGAAAGTAAATAGTCCTGTTTAGTTCGAAAAAAGGAAAAAGAATTGATTAAAATGCACACCTTCACAAATCTATGTTGATAGTATACTTGTTGATTTACTTTCAATTATCCATCTAGAACTCATTTTTGATAGTGAAAAAAAAAAATTCAATAAAATCAGAATTCAAAAAAAAAAAAAAAAAAAAAAATGTAATTGCAGTCTGAAGTAAAAAATCCATTTCTATCGAAACCATTGAAAACAATTAAATTATTTTTTTTTTTTTGATTATAATAATTTTTTCAATAATGCTCTAATACTTTTTTTGCATTTTATTACCTTTTGAGTTGAAAATAAATTTAAATAAGGGTACAAAAATACAAAAAAGATCTAGAAATGGTTAAAGAAATAAAAAGGGAAAGCAAAGACAAAAAACATAATTTTTTTTTTTCGGCTTTGATCCTTTTTCAATAAATTGGTCGGTAAAGAAAGTTAAAAACAAACCAATATCACCATTCGGGAAAAAAGTGAAACATGGTTTTTAATTGGGAACCATAATAGAACCTGTAAAAGGAAAAGTAAAATTAATTAAAAGAAGAAAAAAAAATAACTTCAAATAATAATCCGTTATATTATTTTCAATCAAAACAACAAATACAATTTAAATCTACTTTCTTATCGAAATCGTAAGAGTGGTTTTGGAGATCGCAAAAATAGTCAATTTTTTGAACAAATTTTTCATAATTGATCAATCAAAGAAAAACGCATACCAAAGGATAGTATTAAAAAAACTGTTATTGTGTTGAATCCTCCCCATTTTGTCTTTATTTATTTATTTATTCTTTTATTAATTGATCTTACTTTTCATTTCTAGGTTCTATTATGGTTCCCAATTAAAAACTGTGTTTCACTTTTTTTCTCAAATTTTCAATTCAATTTTTTTTTAAATTTGATGTGTTGATGAAAAAAATTTATTTGAATATTTTATCATTTGATGGTGTTGTTTAAAATTAAAATGCATTTAAATTCTTTATTTTTCTATTTATTCTTCATTATTCATATATATATATATATATATATACTCTTTATTTCAACCTTATTTTAGAAAACTAAATTTAATTTAAAATGTTTCGCAGCCCGTGTTTATTCACTTTTTGGATTAGAAATTACGAATTTAGTGTTTCTATTTTCTTTCTTTAACAAACAAAGTGTTTTTTTAACACTAAATCTTTAAAAAATAAAATCAATTTAACTTTAAATTCTTGGCACTTGGTTATGTTATCCAGAATTAATTAAATGGTGGGGAAATGATTTTTATCCCACTTTAAGAAATCATTATTCCCTATAAACTAAAAAAAATCAAAAAGTTGGTCCACAATTGTAGTAAACTATTATATTTATTTTAATAGATCTTATTTAACAATTTTATTTTTTAAATTTAAATTCATTAAATTAAATTTTTTGTTTTTTTATATCACGTATTTAAAAAATTTTCTATCTTTCAATTTTGAAGTTTTCCATTTTTGGAAATGTATTTCAAAATGATAAATCATACAAAAACTGTATTGATTTATTCTAAATTTTTGAATCGTTTGTATGAGTATAATAAAAACCGAGATATTAAAACCATTATTTTTATTATATCAAAAATAATTACCCAAAATTATATTTTCTCATTTTGAAAAAAAAAAAAATAACAAATTAGTAATAAAAAAATTCTTGTTGGAAAAATTGAATTTAGTAAAAAATTGTTGTTAAAAATGGAATTCTTATCTTGAACTGGACAATGAGAAAAAATGAGAGATAAGAATCACAATTAAATTTTTATGAATAATTTAAATCTTCGGCACTTATTATTCAAGTTTGATAATATTTTTTAATTTATCAAAAAAAAAACAAGAATTTTTAGTATAAATCATAAATCAATTAAATACAAAAAAAAAAAAAAAGAGGGGGGGCGAAATAAAACGAAAAAGAAATGAAATGAAACGAAAAGAAACAAAACAAAACGAAACGAAACGAAACGAAACGAAACGAAACGAAACGAAACGAAACGAAACGAAACGAAACGAAACGAAACGAAACGAAACGAAACGAAACGAAACGAAATGGGAGGGGAGGGAAGGAATGGAATGGAATGGAACATAAAGAAAGAAAGGTGGTGTATGTTACCTGGTAAGCTTCTTAATAAACGAAATATTGATTTTAGTTCTGTTACTGTTATTGAATAAGATCCTAATAACCCTATTAACGAAGTGATGTTTTTAATATCTTGTTCTTTATTGAGTTTTAAAAGTGTTTTGAGTAATATTGAAATAAGCCCGGCTTCACAGCATGAAGAGCAATTATTTACTGATTTATTGCAAATTAATAGGAAAATTTGAATTAAAATTGAAAGGAAAGGCGAGTTGATGGAAAAATAAATGTTAAATAATAATTTTATAGAATCTGGATTTGTAATATGATAATTATTTTTTTATTAAAAAGATCACCAGAAACTAATAAATTTAATAATTGATCAAAGATTTGTTTCGAATCGTGTATTTTTAAAATCTGGGTTAATAATGAACTCAATGTAGAATAGCCAAATCTTTTTTTAAATTCGATTGTCAATTCAATGCTACCGTTCAAAAAGGTATTTAGTAACTTCAAAACGTTAACAATTATTTCGTGCCCAAGCTGTGTATTTGACAGCAGAGTGCCAATCAATTGGAACAATACGCCATCATTATTTTTTCTCAGGGCCTTTGAGTTGAATGGAATTGCCTTTAGCAATAATTTTAAAATTGTTGAAAGGAAATCTGAATCGATGGGGTTTAACTGCCGTTTTTTTCCAATTGCAAGACTTACTAGGTGGGAAAATAAGAAAGAGGATAGTGAATTTGTTGGTGGTAAATAAATTAAAAATAAATATAATTGTTTGGATGCATAATTGCGTATTAATGGCTCGTTTATATATTCCACGAGGCCTTCAATTATCGGAATATAATTTGAATTTGAAAGCTTTTTGGGGCTACCATGAAAATTTAAAGATAAATCGATGATTTTGAAAAACGAATTTAATGAGTCGGTTATTGGTATCAATTCTTTGCCATTGGCCATTTCCCTGTCTTTTTCCTTTTTGCTGTCGTTTCCATTATCATTTTCGTTGATATTTTCAATTTCATTTTCAATTTCATTTTCATTTTCATTTTTATTTTTATTTTCATTACCATTATCATTTCTGTTGCTTTGAAATTCATTAAATTTTATAAACTGGTATTTTTTGGGTTTCTTTCGGATAATTGTTTTTTTAATTTTTTTCAAAATTATGGATATGTTTTATTGATTGATTTAATAATTTTATATAATTTAAATTAATTTCATTGATTAATCGAAATGGTTTTATTTGATCAATTGAATCATGAGTAATTTTAAAATTTTTTTTCAAAAATCTTAATTATTGTTTTATTTATTTTCTTATAACTCTTGGTTTTTGTTTTATATTTTTTGAGTGTTTTTTATTAAAAATTTTAGTTCGTTAATATTGGAAATAATAGAATGGTTAGTTGATAATTTAATAAAAAAATCAAAAAACAAATTTTCAGTTAATTTAAATATCTTTTCGTTATTTTGGATTTTAATGAAATGTTCATTTAATTTAAAATAAAAGAAATCTGTAAATAAAATTTTATAAATGTTTTCCGAATATAAATAATTGATTATTTCATAATTTGTTGATTGGTCGTTTTTGGTGTTGTCAATGCTGTTGTTAATGTTGTGGTTGGTGGTGGTGGTTTTATCCCCGCATGTGTTGTTGGTGTTACCAGTGGTGTTGCTGTCGTTGGTGTTGTTGATATTTTCGTTAATTTTAATGATTTTTCCATTAATGTTAATGGTTTTTTCATTCACATTGTACTCTTCATTATTAATTGTGTTATTATTGTTTACATTATTATCATGGATTTGTGAAAAGCAATAATTATTTAATATTTTAATAAAATAATACTGTATATCTGGTGAAATGATTCTAAGAAAATCTCTAGATTTTCTATTTGAAATTGATTTATGATAATTATAATTAAAACAATTCAAAATGATTTTAAGGATTTTAAATATTAAACAATTTTTTTATATTAATATTATTTAAATTTTTATTTATTTTGCTATTTATTTTTAAATTATCATTTAAGTTATTTTCCAATTTTAAGTTGTTTTTTTTAAAATAAATAAAACAAATATCCAAGATTTCATCTAATAAATTAAAAATTTTGGATAATTCATTACTAAATTTTGGATAATCCATTAATCTTTTTTTGTTTTCATTTTTGTTTTCGTTTTGATTTTCGTTTTCTTTATCTTTTTCTTTTCCATTCTCCTTCTCCTTTTCATCTTCTTTTTCTTTCTCGATTTCTTTTTTTTTGATATTTTGATGGTCTTTAACTTTTGCATTTTCTCTTAAGGTGCGATCAGAAATTTCTTGTCTTTCATTTCTAATGTCAATTTGTTTTTTTTTTTTTTCAAATTCCTTTAAATTATCAATCTTACTGATAGACGGTTTTAAATTTGATTTTTTTGGATCTAAATTTGCGTTGTCGTTTATGTCTGTGAATTTATTTATTTTTGGGGATTGTTCTTTCATTGTTTTGTTCATATCTGAAAAACTATTTTTTATTTGCAAATATTTTTTTGTTTTGTCATTTTCAAGCAATTTTTTTCTTCTCTTTTGGATAAATTCATTATTTGTGGTTATATATTCCTTTGCCCATGTTGGTGGGAAACATTGATAAGTCCAAAGCAAATAATCCGAAAGTTTTTCAAATTCTATTGAATCAATAAATTGATTTTGAAGATTTGGGTTTTTGTTTAATAATAATTTTAAAAATATCAAAGCGTTTGTAAAGAGGGTGTGTTCAAATAAATCAAAGGTCTCTTTGGTGAGCTCTTTGTTGTATTGAATGATCCAATTCTCTTTCAAAGAATAATTCGAAAATTTTTTGTAAATTAATTGATCTGTTTCATTTACACAACCAAATTCGATTTTATATTGATATAACACATCTCGTCTAATTATTTGTTTAATTAATTTTATCAAGTTGTTTTCATTTACCCGATCGTTGCTTGATTCAAGAATTAATAATAGATTATTAAGAATTTGTTTATAAATTTTCATCAGCCCCTTCATGAATTGAAAATATTTTTTAAATTCATTCAAAAGTGTTAATAATTTTATTAATAAATCACTTATTTCTTCTTCATTGTTTAGTTCTTCATCCTCTTCCTCCCCATCACCATACGTTTCAGCCTCGTCTCCTTCTTCCTCTTCATTTTCTTTTTCTGCTTGTTCTTTTTTGTCTTCTTGTTTTTCATATTCTTCCATATCTCTTTTTTTTTTTTCTTCCAAAGAAACATTTATTACTGATTCTTCATCTTCTTTGTTTCTCTTTTCTTTATGAAACAGTGTCTTCATTTTTATACAATGTGAAAGAATTAAATTGGTTTGTTCAAGTATCAAGGCACTAACATAAAAGTATTCAATTTCAAACTGACTTAATTCAACTTTTGATTGTTTTGAAAATTTACAGATAAACTATCAAGAAAAATAAGAAAAAGGAATTGATTTTTAAGCTTGTGAATTGTCCTTCAAAAAGAAAACGAAGAAATGAAAATTTACATTTTGGAAAAGTGCATTTAGGCTATCTGTTGTTGTACGAAGCAAATTTATGAGAATTCTTTTTAATCCATGTGAAAGTAACCATTCTTGGTTAAATTTTGATCGAGTTAATATTGAAATCAGTGAAAGTGAAATTAGATAAGACATGTTTGGTAAAGAAGCCAGGCTTGTTTTTTCCTTGCTTTGGAGGCTAAATTGAGGAAAGTCCTGGCTTTTGGTTTTTGTAGTCCTTTGTTCTTTTTTGAAATTGGATTTGATTTCTAGCCAAAATAAAAAAAATTTTGTTATGTTTTTTTTTTTTGTTTTAATCAGAACAAAGAAAAAGAAGGTAAACCAAAAATAAGAAAATAAGAGGTGTGATCTTTACTTTTGCTAATAACAATTTGGAATTCAATTAAAATTTTAAAAATTTCTGCTAAAAGAATTGGTGATTCTGCATTTGAATATTTCAATTCATCATTAAATTGCTCATTTGTTTTCCAACCATGAAAAACTTGAACAAATTTTCTACTGAATTTTGTCAACCATTGATCTTGATCGGACTAAAGGGTAGGTATTTCAAAGGGCAAAAATAAGAAAATTTTAAAAAAAAATTGAAGAGACTTTTAGGAATAAAAACTTGTTTCAAATATTCATTACCCCTCGGTTTTTGTTCCTTAATTTCCAAAGATTTTCAAGTTCTGAGTGATCAAAAAATTTGGACAGTAACCTGTGCTTGTTTTAAGTATAAGTCTAATTTTTGAAACTGTTTTGGTAGCTTCTTTTTGTTCATCAGTAGAACAGATCAATGAAACAAATTGGAAAAAAAATGATAAGTTTCGATTTTGAGAAATCTCTGATTTCAGAGTATATAATTTCATTGTGTTCATTTTGCCGTTATTTTTACAATATACTTTACTTCTTTCAAGTCTGTTTGATGAAAAATATTATTTTTTTTTCTTTTTTTTCCTTATTCCTTGGGCTATGTTGAAGAAAAAAATACGAAAAACATTGATAAAATGTTCACTACCTTTTTGTTTCTTTCTACCAAAAAGAAATGGCAAAAGTAGGTTTTTTTGTTTTTTTATCAAGAATGGTTTGGATACTGTTATCATTATATGATAGTGAAAACAATCAAAATAAAATTTTTATGAGTATTGGTAGTATTTTCTTTTTATCTTGATAAAAATAGCATTATGTGATCTATTGTCAGTCTTCTTCCTGAATTTGAAAATGATTAAATATCTTTTTTATTTCATTGGATTTATTTTGGTTTACACAGCAATGTCAAGAACGGTTTTGTTTAGTTGAACAGATTTTTTTGAGAGGCTTGATAACTTTGTTGAAGTCTGAAATTTGAAAAAAAAAAAGGAATAAATTTTCACTTTAACTTTTTCTTTTATGAATTCGAGTTCTCTAGAAAGGGAGTGTGATCTTTTCCTTTGGTGTATTTTTTGGGACTTTTTTCATGGTTGTTACTTTGGTTTGGTAAACTGAGAAGATTATAAGAAAGGGATTTTTCAAAATTTATCAAAGGAGAATCTGATACTTTATTAAACAATTGAAATCCCAACAGTAAGAAGACAAAAGTTTTCAAATTTCTTTTAAATACAACAATTTCATCCAAAACTTATTCAAGAATTATTATGAGTTGTGCTATGTCTTTCCAATACTAAAATAGTAGTTTAAAACTCAAAGAACCTCTAGAAAAGATATAAAACCAATAATTTGGGTACTTGAAAGACTCTAACTATTCTTGTTTTCTTTGATAAGCAAATAACAAAGAATAAAACTTTTCTCAAATAAACACAGTATTCTTTTGGTTAGTTCAATTTTGGACAAGAACTGTGTGGAAGTTATAGGTTTATCATCAGTTGTATTTTTTTTGAATTGTTTTCTCATTGAGGATCATAAAAGACATTCAGAAGAATAAACACTTGGACAATTTCAATTTTGGTTTTGTTCAAAAAAAAGTGTTAAATTTATTTGTACTCCAACTTCGCACTCAGCCGTGAATTGTTTCAAGAATACAATCTATGAAATCATTTTTTTTCAAACATTCTTTTTGATAAAAATTTATAAAAACATGCCACAAAAAAAGCACCAAAATCAAAAGCCGCCCAACTTAAAGCAAAAGGAGGAAAAAAAAAAAAGAAGAAGTGGACCCAAGGAAAAGTACAAGAAAAAGTTATTAGAACCACTTATATGGATCAAGAAACTTGGGACAGACTTTACAAAGAAGGTTTGTTATTTTTATTTTTTTTTTTTTTAAAAATGATAATGCAATTTGTTTTTTATTTTTTTTTTTGATTTTTTCTTTTGATTAAATTTTGCTTTTTTTTTTAAAATTTCTTTTTCTGAACTTTTTTTATCAAAACCTTATTATAGTACCAAATTACAAAGTCATCACACCAGGTATTGTTTCCGATCGAATGAAAATTTCTGTTTCTTTAGCAAGAAAAGCCATTCTTGAACTTGAAAAAGAGAAGAAAATTAAACCAGTTATTAAGCATAACAAACAATTAATTTATACACGTGCTCATGGCAAAAAATAAGTAAATTAGCAAAATAGATTTTTTTTGTTTTATAAAAAAAACTTTTTACTTTTTCTTTTTCTTATGGAGAAGAAAAAAAAAAATCTTTTTATAAAACTTTTTTCAACATTTTTGTTGACTTAAAAAATAAATTTGATCTAAAATACATAATACACACTTACCAATTTGTTTACCTCTTTTTCTTTTTTCATTTTTTTTTTTGCTTTTTGTTTGTTTCTTTTCTAATTTTTTTTCTTTCGATGTCCAAACTATTCCTTTAAAACAATCATCTTAAAAATATTTTCATTTCAAAAGTTCCCAAAACACAAACAAAACAGATTTAGAATTCTATCAGTTGAAAAAATAATTTTGAAAATAAAGACTTGAAAATCGATCTTCCTTGAAATGAGGAGTGAAAAAAATCTATAATAAGATTTTTAATTTTTAATATTAGTAGAATTGCTGTGTAATTGCAATTATTTATGAAAAAATTATTTGATTGAACCTAGTAATAAACCTATCTAAAGTTTATTAAAGTAGGGTATTTCGAGAATACTCAAGTAATTGTTTGATAGCCATCAGTAGATCAACTTATTTTGAAAAATAAATAGGGTTTTAGAGAGGTTTATTAGAGTTTGGAAAATGATATTTTTTATTCTTGTTTTACGATTAATTGAATGCTGTTTTTCAACAAGTGTAATTTAATTAATCATCATTCTAATAAGTGGGTGGGCTATAATTTTAAAAAGATTGATTCTTAAAATATAGGATTTGATTTATAAATAAAAGAAATTACACAACAATTTTCCTAATATTCACAATTAAAAATCTTTTCTGGGATTTTTTTTCATGTCCTGTATTTTTTTCACTACTATAATCGAAAGAATTAGGATTTGTTTTTTTTTTTAACTTGAGTTAATTTCAGAAATTGTTCATTTTAATATCAAACAAAAAGTATGATCCATTAAATTTTTTTTGGATTCCAAATTGTGAACTTACTATTTGGTAAAAAAATTGATAAATCTGTTTTAATTGAAAATGTTTATAATTTTAAAAACAAAAAAATTTTTCAGTTATTATTTTACTTTATATTCACTGAACAATGCAGATATATTAAACTGAATTTTTTCAAACTAGATTAATGTCTAATGTTAAAATCTTAGAGCTAATTTCACATGAGCGGACAAAATTATAGAAACAAAAAATCTAAAAAAAGTCACTTTTGTTAACGTTTAAAAATTAAATCTCAATTTTGGACAATTGAAGATGATTGAAAAAATTTGGGCTTGTTTTTTTTGTTTTAAGTTATATTTTAATTCTATGAAACAATCTAATTTTTAGACAAGGTTTTTATTTTAAAATGATGAAAAAAATAAGTTAAAAAATTTGAAAAAACATAATTTTGACTACTGTTTTACAAGTAAAATATATCTGACAAGAGTTTTCTAATCGAAACCCTTATCCTGGATGGTGACAGCATTTCTCTGATCACCCAATTTATTTTCTAAGGAATATATGAATATAATGAGTAGTAAATATTCTTTTTATACCAATCAGTATATTTATTGACCTAAAATGATGTTGAATAAGGAGATCTAGTTTGAAGTTGAAATTTGATTTTTTTTTGAAATTATTTCATTATTGAAAAAAAATATATTTTATTGAAAATATTAGAAATGACTTGTAAAGGAAAAGACAATCAAACCCAAATTGGAAAATATCATCCCCCACTCGTTATAAATTATTATGAATTGTAAGGATGGGACTATAAATAATCCACCCAAAAAAAAAACACATCTTGATATTTTCATAATGGGTAAAAAAAATTCTTAAATTCGGTCTTGTTCTATTTTATAAATATACAATTTTTTTTATATAAAAATGTTTTTTATACATCAAAACTACACCCCCCCCAAAAAAAAAAAAAAAAAAAAAAAACGATGTATAATTTGAAACAGAGTTTAATCAAAAATTTACAGATTATTAGGTCAAAAAACACCATCTCATAAAACTTTATTTTTGTTTAGAAGAAAGGCATTCTTTATATAAATGTAACGAAACCTAACAATTTCTAGATTTTTGATATTTTCCCCCGAAACAAAATATTTTACAAGAACAATTATCACAATAATAAAAAATCATTGAATTAACAATGATTTTATTCTTTTATAAATTGATTTAGAATTTTTAAAAAGAACTTGCGATCAAGACACTGAAAATCTTATAATTAACTCGAATTATCTAACTATTTCTCATAGGTTAGGTACATTTAAACTTATATTTTATCCCCGAAATTGTGTCAAATAGATTTCCACAAAAAAAAGAAGAGCCGGTATTTATTAATAATATATCTATATAAGGAAAACAAACCCAATAAAACAATAGTTATAAACCCTCATATATTTTGGAGTCTAGAAAATAATTTCTAATTCTAGGAGGAAGAACATAACAGATATACACAGTTTCCATATTTTTTCGAACTATTAACTTGAGAATTTCCAAGATTCCAGTTTCTGGTATTCTTTCAACATTTTTAAATATCACAATTACTTGACACAAACTTTTATAAGTCCAAAAAAGGGTAAAAAATAATTATAAAAAAGATAAACTTTTGGAATTTAATTGATATTTTTGCAAGTTATATCAAAAACAAAATATATGTTATTAGACTTTCAAAAAACTAGAAACTCATTTTATGAAAACAAAAAATAGTAAAGATTATTTGAGTGACAAGTTTTCAGAAGTTTGAAGTGTAAAACTTATAAATTGAAATTTATTGGATTATGATCTTTAACTGTTGTCAAAATAAATTATTGTGAATTTCAAACATGATAACAGTATTTGAGTTTGACTTTACCTTTTTTGTCATAACACTAGTAAAAAATCTTATGAATTTTCTAAAGCTTCAAGTTTTTTCAAACTTTCCAACACTTATAGACAATTTACAAACCTTTCAAAAACTTTACAACACTTTTAAGGTGAAAAAGCATTGCAAAAGCGAGAAGCTTTTTTAAAGTTGTGATATTTTTTCTATTGAAAAAAAGTATCAAAAATTTATTTTTTATAAATATCTATCCCAAAAATATCTTTCTGAAATGGATTGCTTTTCAGCTTTTGGAAAACTTTATAAATTCGATTTTAAAACCCAAACAAGGTTAATATTAAAACCTTTTTTCTAACCTAAAAACCTTTCTTTTTACCTCTTATCAAATATTTTTCTTTTTTTGTTTATTCTTTTTAAATTCTTTTTTTTAGTGTAATCAATTTAAAGAAGAAACTAAGCTCAGTTGTTGGTATAAACTCTGAAAGACTAATTTTGGTTTCAGCCAGCAGTAACGAACTCAACGATCTTAAATGCCTGTCTTTAAATTCGTTTAAGGTAACTTTTTGTTGCCTTTGAATACTGATCAACCAATTTATTTCAAAATTTAATTCCTTTCTTTTTTCTTTTTGTATCCCCAATAACTTCTTTTTGGCAAATGTGTATTAGAATGAAAATTTGTATTTTTTTGATAAAAAACGTCTTCAATTTGAGAACTTTTGGGGTTACCGTACAGCAAATTTTAGAAACGATCTTCAACCAATTAATTATCAACTGAACAACACACCATCAGAACCAAAAATTCTTGCACTTTCTTATTTACAGCATTCAAAAAGTGTCAAGGTATCGGAAAAGAATTAGTTGATCAACAGAAAAATTCACTAAAGCCAATTGAAGTTTTATTGTCAATTGCTCAAAAGGAATTAAAGTATGTATTTTTTTTGTATTAAAAAAAGCACTTTTTTTTATTCTAATCAATTTAAAGAACTTGAAGATCTTTACAACCAAAGTGTTTCACAATTTGATCAACAACCCTTCGCGATTTTACTAAATCCTTTCGAACTTCAAAAATAATTATTAAAAAAATTTTGATCATAGAAACCGCTTTATTCTCCATCCAATTTTTAACTTTAAAAAATTTTTTGAAACAGCTAACATTCATAAAAATTTGAGAAATGATGGAAGATTTTTTGAGACAAAAATAGACCACAAATTAAAGTATTAAAGAAACTCAAGGCATAGTCTTTTGAAAATAAGCTTTACTGGCATTTGAATTATAAATGGGAATAAATTTTCACTTCCTTTTCCATATTTATTTTTCTTTTTTCAAATCAAGTTCTCAAAAGTAGATTAGAATTTAAATACCCTGTTTCTCAAAAGAAAATTGACAATCAAGTGAAAATTTTTTTCCATTTATAATCCAATTACTGGTATAAATTTTGGAAAAAAACCTACTGGTATTTGAAGAATTAATGCAAAACAATTTTCACTTCATTTTCAATTTCCTTTTTCCAATCGAGATCAAAGCAACAAACTACAACCTACTTCTTTGAGAACTCAATTTGATAATGAAAAATCTGGAAAAGGAAGTGAATATTTATTCCCCATTGAATTCAAATACCAGTAGTACAATCCATATAAAATATTAATCAATTTTTTGAGACTTTCAGCTTGACAGTTCTGATCTTTTCAACACATTTCAGATCCTATTTTATTATGTTTCAAATTTCAAATACTTAATTAAAAATTTTAAAAGAAAATAAAATATTAAAAAATGAATTAAATATTATTGGAAAATGACAAGAATAGCACAAAAATTGTAGTCACTTTTTTACTTCACAACACTTTGTTTTTTTTTGAAATTGTTCCAATTTGACTGTTATTAATAGATCAAAATTCAATAACTGACCAATTTAAAAAGTTTTTACAATCCAAACTTTTAAAAACATGCAATTTAAAGAACTTTTGCATTTTTCTTAGGTTAGGTAGAGTTTTCCAAGAAGTAGGTGGAATTTGTAACCTCTATTCTCAAAAGAAAATTGAAAATGAAGAAAATTTTTTTTTACCTTTTATTCGGAAAATACCAGGAAGGAAAATTCGATTTAATTTGTACATTCTTTTGACCAAATCAAATAAAAAATCGCACAACAAGTTAGCGTCAATTTTCCTAGATTTTTTGTTCAACAACCATGTTCTCGATTAATAGATATTTATAAAAATGATGTATCATTTCGAGAAAAAAATAAAAAGTAATCAAAAAGCAATTGTTTCTCCAAATTTAACTTTCCATAAAAAAAGTGCCAAATGGAAAAAAATTGACAAATTGATTTTAATTGCCAAAATAGTCGTCAAAGTTCTCATTTTCTAATTTTATATTACTTTAATTTTCTATCGTTTAAAGACAAATACCAAGACCAAAAATGAAATTTATTATTTGATAACTAAAATTCAAACCATAAATGAAACCAAAATTTAAGCATCATCGATTTTCCCAAATTTAGATTTTAATTGTTGACCTTAGGTAAAATTGACTTATTTGGATTTTTATGATTCTGTGATTTTTCAATTCCAATGAAATTTGGATTTAGATTACAAGTATAGGCTAATCAATTTGAGAACTTTAGTTTCAGATACTAGATCAGTGAAAATTAAGTAAAAAAATATTTGAAAAATTTTCCTTTTGACCACCTTAATACAATTAAAACAGATTTGTAAGTTTTTCATTGACAATTTTTTTACCAGAAGCGAATTAA
>JANTQA010000028.1:0-254288 GCA_027625915.1 Anaeramoeba flamelloides
TTTTGTCCGAATCTATCAAATATTCTCGAAAATATCCGAAAATCGAAAATACCTGAAAATTTTTTAACTACTAAAAAAAACTCGTTTTAAACAACTTCTAAGAAACCCTAGTGCCTATATACTCAGTTTGAAGGTAAATTTGTAATTTTATTGTGGAAAAAAATTTTTTTGATGGAAAATATCAAAATTCAAAAAATTTAAATTTTAGGGAATGGTATTCAACCCATTTTGTGTGAAAGGGATTGGTATCTTAGATGACTATAACATTTCTGATCATTTTGAAATGGTATTAACTTAATGAGAGAACATGTACTAGTAGAGAAAATTTCATATTGTATATCATTACCCATAATTTTGTAATCTTAAATACAATCCAAAAATAACCGAGTAATATCTAATCGTACAATACATACACATATCCTACTCAAGGTGGTCCAAGTCAAACCTTGTTTTAACTTCCCATTCCTTAAAAGAAATTGGTTTAACCAAAACATACAAACATGCCATACCGAGACTAACACAGCCCATACCAAACCCAAGTATACCCTGGCATACATATTTACTTACCCTAATAAGTACCAATAATTACTCAAATATACTCAAAAGGTAACAAAAACTCCATAGATTTAAAATAGAAAATTCAAAAAATATATTTTGTCTGAAAGTAAAATTGTTGTTTTACTGTTAAGCTGAGTATATTGACACTATGTTTTCTTCGAGGTTTTCCAAAAACGTATTTTTATGTGATTAAAAAATTTTCGGGTATTTTCGGTTTTATTTCAAACACCCCTTTTGTCAAGAATTAAAAGTTAATATTTATTATTTTTAAAACTTTTATTTAAGCAATAGAAAAAACTTTTTATACAAGTTTAAAAATTATTGTAAAATAATTTGATTTAATATGTTCGAATTAAATCAATAAAAGCTTTTTTACAAGATAAAATTATCAACTTTTGAAAAAAAAAAAAAAATAAAAAATAATTTTTAAATATTATTCAAAGATAATAGCATACATCTTCTTAACCAGAAATTTTAAAAAAAAAAAATTATAAAATAATTTCTATTTATTAAATTGTAATTAAACAAATATAAATTTCTTTTTAATCGATAAAAATATTTATACCTAAATTTAAAATAAAATAAAAAATAACTCTTAAATATTATTCCAATATAATAAAATAATCTCCAAAACCAAATTTTTTTTATTACATTTTGTTATTGGTAAAAATTTGAATAATATCTTTGTGAAAATTGAATTTGTAAATCTAAATTAATTCAGATATTTGAAAAATAATTTATGATCTATGGTCTCTAATTCAATAATATTGTTTATTTTATGTCTAGATTTTAAAAAATCAAAAATTAAAAAATAGTAAAAATTAAAAACAAAAAAATCAATTATTATTCTGACTGAAACTATTGTCCAAATCATTTAAATTTGAAAAAAAATCTTGTTGAAAAAATTCACAAATTTTGCAATGATCAAAAAATAAATTATTTTATATATATATATATATATATGTAAATTATTATTATTATTATTATGTATAATCAATAATATATATATTGCTTTTGAATGGCAATAAATAGATAAAAGAAATTTTCTATGTGATGTCAAAATATCTTTTGTAATGAATGAATTATTTAATCAAAGTATTTTAAGTTATATTGGGGTGCAAAGGTCCCCCACAAAAAAAAATTATCAGTAAAACATGATGGTATTTTAATTCATCAAAACTAAGAAGTTTTTGATGTGTGGTCAAAATTTTTTTATCAAAATTCCATTAAAAAATATAAAAAATCACAATAATCAAGAAAAATTTTCAAATGTTGAAAAAAAATTTTTTTTTCAATGTTGAAAAAAATTTTCAAATGTTGAAAAAAATTTTTTTTTCAAGTTATTTTTGTCTTGTAGGTAACTATACAATTTTTAATAATAAAATTTTCTTACGAAGAGAATCGTTTATAAATTCTATATCTTATAATCCTTTGATAACAATTCAAATTAAAAAGTTTGTTTCGAAGACAATTAGTATATTTGGGGTTCTAAGGGGCATATTAATTAGAATTATCAATTTGAATTGGTTTTATTTGTCTGAAAAACATTTAAAAAATTGAGAAATAATTGTATCATCTATTGATACCTTTAATATTTGGGTTGTTAATAACTTACTGAAATAATTAAGATTGAGTTATTAATTATTGATTATAAATAATGAAATTAAAAAGTATTTCTTTAAGTTATAATTTTCCTATGTTTGTAAAAAAGCATTTTGGGTGAATTTTTAATTTGTTTGTTTGGTTTTTTTCTCGTATTTTTTTTTTCAATTCAAAAAGGAAAAAATTGATTTGAAATGTTCTTTGAATCAAAAAATTATATTTTTAAAAGTTTAAAATAATTATTGTAATTTTTTTGAAATTAAGTAGATTTTTTGCTGGGTTTTTTTTTAAAATGTATTTTAGTACACTCCTTTAAAAATATTATTATTATATCTTCCTCCTTTACAGACCATAAGATTTCAATCTTCTTTCAAAGAAAATATTTTTTTTTTTAAAAATTCAGAAATAAGTTGAATTTTGAACTTTTCAAAAATGAGAAATATGTGGATCAAACTTTTTAAAAAAATAATTCATTTTGGAAAATATCTCTAAAGTTGGTTTGGTCCTAAAGTAATCAGAGTTTTACTTTGTTTTTAAGTTTCAAGATGCAGTAAAAAATATTTGGATTTTCTATTAAATTTACTCAAATATTTTTTTCTGATCTCAACAACTTTATTGGATTTAGGTAAAAATTATTTTGAAATATAATATTTTTTCATTTTTAGTGGACCCTATCCTGAATGAGAGAAAATTTTTGTTGAATCAAAGAATTTAAGTAGATCTGTTGATAAATTTTGAATTTTTTTTTTTTTGATTAAATTTTTGGTTTTTAGTATATTATGGTTTTGGATCTTGAAATAGTTTATGGGGATGTTTGATATTAATCCAAGAATAAACTAAAAAAAAAAAAAAATAGACCTGAGTAGAAAGTATATTGTTAAACAAATCTTTTCTTCTAAAGGCAAAACACAAAAGATCATTTTCCAAATATATTTGTTGAAATCAAGAATGTAAAAAAAAAATAATCGATCAAAAGCATATTTTGAAAGATTTATTTTCAATACCTTCTTAATTTGGATGAATACAAACAATTCATTAACTTTAAATTGTTCACACCATTGCTATTTATTATTATTTTATCAAGCATATTTTTTTTGACAAATTTATTTGCAAAATTTCAATTTTCAAATATTTTTATCAAACTAAGCCAAATCAAAGATTAATATTTCAAAAATTACCATAAAGGAGTTGAATTCTCGAAATCAAAAGTAAAATTTTGAAATAATTAAAATCAGAATTAAGGGAGTGGTATTTTTTAAAAAATAAAATGAAATCTTGTAAAGATCTTGAAATTTTTTTTTTGTAATTTGTGTTTAGACTTATGAGATGGATGAGTTAGCCTCATCTAAACAATTTATTAATTTTGAACCTTTTTAGAAATCCAAAATTCACAGGTTTTCCAATATAAAACAAAAAAAAAAAGTAACCTATTATTTTTATTAACAATTAAGTTAATTTTTGAAAATGGGAAAACATTTTTTTTTGTTTTATGTTGGAAAGTATTGATTTTGATTGAAAATTTAATATTTTGTTATTATTTTTAATCATTATTTCAATACAAATCTCAGCCAATAAAACTAATTGAAGTATAGGTGATTTGATAAATGAATATTTGATTGAAGTTTAACAAAAGTATCTCAAGGAAAATTTAGATTTATTAAGCAATTTTTTTTTTATTCTTTAAGGTTTTAAAAAAGTTGTTTTCTTGTTTACAAAAAATGAAAAAACATTGCAAAAAAATTTTCAATTTTGAATAAATTTTTTTAACAAATTGCTTGTTCTTATTCACAAGAATCGTTAAAAAAATTTAAGGGGGTAAGTACATTTTTCATTTTTTGAGTACCACCATTTATGTGAAACTGAATTCTTCAAATCATTTCTTTAGCCAAACAAATTGACATTTTTATAAATACTGGAGTGGAATATATCCTAGTATAAGATATTTACATACCAATAAAAAATGGAAAATCAAAAAAAGTAAAAGAGAAATCAAGAAATAATAAATAAAAATCATTTATTTCAAGCTCTTATCTGTAAAATTTGATACAATTACTTCTTCCTTTCTTGATTTTATTTAAAATTCTGAATTATAAAAATAATTTTGTTTGGAAAATTTTTGAAAAATAAATTACTGTTTATTTCTAAAGAATTTCCAAAATGAATTTTAAAAATTCTATTTTCATTTATGTCATCTAATTCTTGTTTTAGTTCAGAAAATCAGATGTTTTTTTGAATTCTTATTGAGAATTAGGGTTTATTGGACAAATTCGTTTGATTTTATAATTATTTATTTTCCATTAAAATGAGAACTCAAAAAAATTCTGAATCTGATTGAAATTTTTTCTTGAATTTTTCAATTATTTTGATTTGAATCTTTTGGAACTGTTTTTTGATTTCCAAGAATTCAACCCCTTTATTTTAATTTTACCAAAGTATTCTTTGTTTTGGCTTTGTTTGATAAAAATATATTAAAAAAGAATTTTGAAAGCAAATTTGTCACAAAATGTTTTTTAAAATAATAATAAATCGTAATGGGTCGAGAAATTCAAGGAAAAGAATAGTTTGTATTCATACAAACTAAGAAGATAAAGAAAACAAATCTTCGAAAATAGGCTTTTATCGATTTTTAATTTTTTCATTCTTGATTTCAACAAATTTATTTGGAAAGGTGATCTTTCGTGTTTGGTCTTCTAAAAGAAAATATTTGTTTCAAATTCGCACCTTTTCGGGTATATTTTTTTGGTTTACTCTTTAATTAATTTCAATCGTTCGTCTAAACACATCTATAGATCCAAAACAAAATTTAATAAAACTCAAAAATTGAATCAAAAAAAAATGTTCAAACAATCGAAAAATTCAAGATTCAAACTCTGAATTATTTTGGGTTTATTTTTATGAATAGACTAGCGAATGGTGTTTTGGTTCCAAAGTTTCAATATCTGGTGGCACTCAAAAAATATTTTTCAGTAAGGTTGAAACAATTAAAATTTTTCAAAATGGTAAAATTTACTTACTTCCTGAAATAATTTTTGTCAGAAAAAAAATTAATTTGAATTTTGAGGATAAAATTACTTTATTCCTAAATATCTTTTATAAAATTTTATTTTGAAAAATCCAAATTTTATCTTAGAACAAAAACACAATTTCTGAGTGAAATTTTTAAATGACTTTAAAACTTGAATTATTATAACTAACCTTCTTAAAACAATAAAAATATTTTCAATTGATTAGATAAATCATTTTTGTTTTTTAGCCAAAAGGGTTATCTCAAAAATTGATTAAAATCTTTATATTAATATTCATGTCAACAAAGACTTGATATTGTATAATAATGATGTAAATGGGAATAAACAAGGTGTAAAATATTATTATAATGTGAAAAATAAAATGAATTTTTTAGGTTTGTTTTTTTTTTTTCAGAATAAATGGAAAAAAAAAAAATTGATCTCTAACAAAAAAATATTCAATTTTGGGTTTCTTAGTTGATCAGAATTATTTGACACTTTATATATACAAAATTTGCGGTAGAAAATATCACCAATAACATATTTTAAAATTTTGTATTGTTGTTGTAGAGTACTGATCCCTTAAAGAATTATTTTGAGTTTTCAATTTAAATGGAAATATATAATTATCAAATCAAACAAATCCATCCAATAAATTTTTATTTCTGGATAGGGATTCAAAAAATATCCAATTTTCTGATCCAAATCAAGAATTAGATGAATCGAATGAAAATTGGAATTTAAAATAGAGGTTTTGATGATATCTGTGCGCATGCCACGATTAAGTCTCAAAAGTCACGATAAAGTTACAAAAACCAAGTTTATCTTTAAAAAAATTACCTTTATTTTTATCAAATTGCGATATTTTAGTAAATCGCGATATTCAATATTATCATGATAATTCAACAGAATCGTGATATTTTATAAAATCGCGATAATTATTTAAAAATCATGATAAACGCTATAAATATTGCGATTAAAAAGTAATTGTGATATAATAGTTGATGTGTTTTGGGATAATTCTGAGATATTTTTACAATGAAATTTTGTTTTGATCAAAAAACAGACTAGGTGATTAAAAGTTATTAATTTATTTAAAAACAACAAAAAAAGATAACTTTATTCAATCAAGGATCAGATCAAAGACTTTTATTGTATTTTCGTTTGATTTGGTTGACAACCCTATAGATCCTTATATACCAACAACAATAAGAACTAAAGAGTAATAAATATTTTCTCAGTCGCAATAGTGGTGTTGTAAATTGTGTTGAATAAAAGAGCTTCTAAAGTAACCAACCTTTCACCTGTTCTTTAAAGAATCTGTTCTTGAGTTAAAACATTTTCAATATTCTAGTGAAGCTGGAAGGAGTTTGGATAACTTTTCAAAAGCTTTCACAATAACCTAGCTACATTATCACCAATAATTAAGATTTTTTGTACAATTGTTTTCTTATTCTGATTCTTCTTCTTCTTTGGGTCTTCTACTTTTCATATCTTTGTTATTGGTCAGAAAACCTTTCTAGTTTTTAAAGGAGATTTTGGTTTGATCGATCACCAATAAGAAAAGATAATTACTCTTTATTCTTTTTGGTTATTTAAAATTGTGAAGGTAATAAATCCATTTTTAAAAAAACAAATATATTTTATATTCAAGTATATTGTTGAAATGGGTTATTATTAGTATGATCATAAAATTCATTTGAAATTTTATATTTTATAAAAAAAATTGTTTTAATCCACTACAAACAGTCTCTTTCTGTTTATAAAAGTTTTATATCTTTCAAAACTTTCAAACACTTGAAGAAAATCCACAACCCTGCAAACACTTTATAACATTTTTTAAAGGGGAAAAGCGTTGTCAAATTCATAATTCTTTTGTAAAAGTCAAAGAGATTTTTTTAAGGTGATTTTTAAAAAATAATTTTTCATTTTAACGCAATAATTATTTTATCTCGATAATGTGGAATATCACAATTTTATGATTTTTCGCAATAAAGTCGGATTAATCGGGATTTTTTTTAATATTATCATGAATTAATTGTTAATATCATGATAATGTATGTTATCATCAAAATGACAATTCTTTTTATAACTTCTTTCGAAATAAAAGGTAATTTGTTTTTCAAAAATTTTCCAAACAAAAGTTAATCCATTCAGAATGAATTATAAAATCAAGCAAAAAAGAAGTAATTAGATCAAATTTTTCAGAGAATGATCAATAAATAAATGATTTTTTCTTATTATTTCAATTTCAATTTTTTAATTTTTTTGGATTTGCATTTTTTAGTTGGAGTGTAAATATATTAAACTATAATATATGACATCCCTCATGTTTATTAAAATATTAATGTATTTAGTTAAAGAAATGATTTGAAGGATTCAGTTTCGTATAAACTGTGACACTCAAAATTTATAAAATGAACTTACTTCTCTTAAATTTTACTTTGTGTTTTTTTTATTTCAAACGTAAATTCTCTTTTTTGCCATTTTTTATTATTTCATCTTTTTTTTTGATGATTAAATCTGATTTTGGAAAATAGTCGAATTAAACAAAAGTTAAATTCGAAAAAGAGTTTTTAAAACCATAAATTCAATAATTCATTTCAAAACATCTCTTTTTCTCTTTTCCTGTTTTTTCATTTTTCTATTAAAGTAGTGATTAAAATACAGGACATGATTAAAATCCCGGACAAGATTTTTAATTGTGTGTATTAGGGAAATTGTTTGATAATTTCTTTTATTTAAAATTAAATGCTTTTTTTTAAAGAATCGAACTTTTTAAAATTATAACTCACCCACTTATTAGAATGATGATTAATTAAATTACACTTGTTCAAAATACTATTCAATCAATCAAAAAAACAATGAATAAAAATTTATCATTTTCCAAACTCGAGTAAACCTCTATAAGATCCGATTTTTTTTCAAAAAAAGTTGATCTACTTATTCTATCAAACAATTACTTGAGTATTCTAGAGACACCCTACTTTAATGAACTATTAGGTGGGTTTATTACTAGGCTCATAAAAAATTTGGTTAATTAAAAAAAGGATTTGATTTCAAATAATTGAAATTACACAACAATTTTCCTAATATTCACAATTAAAAATCTTGTCTGGGATTATTTTTAGTTACTGTATTTTTTTCCCGACTATACAAAAAAATTATTTTCAATTCCAAAAACACTTCAAAAACAATAAATAATTTTCTTGTTTTTTCTCGTTGATCAATCCTTTAGAAAAAAACTCAAGCATTGAATTAAAGTTAACAGTGGCTGAGTAAAATAGTATCAGCTTTTAAATAAATCAAGCTGATTTATTTACAGGAAAAAAAATGCTGTAGCTTAACCATTAGTTTTATTCTTTGAAAATATTTTGAGGATCTCAAAAGGTTTTGATAAAGAGTTTTTTTTTTTTTGTTCTAGCTTGAAAATGATCAAAAATAATTGGAAAAGTCTAATTTAAGTTTTGGTTTATTTCGTTTTGTTTTTGTTCGTTTTGTATTTTTTTTTTTTTGTTTTTTTTTATTTGAGTTGCTTGTTAATAATCAACACTAAATTTTGTATTATTTCTTTTAGTATATGAAGAGGTGAGAGGACGTTATTTGAATTTGGTTTGTTGTTGCACTCTGTTGGCCAAAAAGAAACTAATTTTTAGATTTTTAAGAAACACCTTTCACTTTATTACTTTGCCATTAATGCACTTCTAAGATTATTAGGCTTCTAAATAAATGTGTATTAACTTTTTTGAATTACAAATTGGGTTTAATTTCAGACTCAGGAGAAGAATTTTGGATCGTAGATTGAAAATTTAAAAATTTGAGAAAAAAAAAAAAAAAAAAAAAAAAAAAAAACAATTTACATCTTTGTATTTGTTTAGTTTTTCTTCTGACCATTCTGAAAAGTTATAGCTCATTGCAAATAAAAGTTCCTAAATTAAAATTAAAAAGAATCAGAAAAAAGAAAAAAGAAAAGAAAAGAAAAGAAAAATTTTTTTTTTTAAATTTTTTGTTTCGGTAACGTGATCCAAAACGTAAATAATTAAAAAAAAAAGGTTTATTTTTCTTTTTTGAAAAAACAACAAAAAATTTGTTGTTTTTCAAAATCAGAAAGAATTAGGATCCTAGTTCGGTTGAACAATTACAAATCAAAAATAATGGATAATTTGTTAAAGGGTGTTAGTTTGGTTTGTAAAGAATTGGTAAATACAAAAAAAGAAACCAAATGATCGAATACAACATTTATTATTTTTTTTTTCTTTTTTTTTTTTTTTTTTTTTGATTACAAAAAAAAAAAAAAAAAAAAAAAAAAGATTTTAAAATTGCTTTGTTGATCTTTTCTACGTTATTATTTTTTCTTTTACCTTTAAACTGAAGAATCCATTTTGATTGAAAAGAGGTTTGGAATATTATTTTACGATCTTTGTCAAATTGATTTTAATGAAGGTACAAACCAAAATTATTTTATTTGTGTGTGTTCAACGAAACAAAGAAAAAAGAAACAAGACAGAAAAAGATCAAGAAACAGAACAATATTTACTTTGGTTGGTTTGTAACAAATTCAATAAAAATTTTTGTTAAACAGACGAATGAAAAAAAATAAATTATTTCTTTAAAGTGCAAGATTTCACGACAAAAGAAACCAAACAAAATTACAACATTTTAGATAAGTGGTATAATAATTTTTAGAATATATCATCAATTTACTTAAATTTGGAAATACTATGCATGGTTATAAAATAAAAGAAACAAAATTTACATTCAACCTTCCCAAAAACAATTCCATAATAAAAAAGAAGAATAAAACAAAATCAGAAAGTACCTTATTCAAAAAGGGAAATAATAATAACTCGTTTGAGGAAATTAAAAATTGTTGAAATTTGTTTTTAATCCATGCAAAAAACCTTTTTATTTTGGAAAGATTACAGGAAAATTTTGATCTAATCATTTTTCCATAAACTAGATTTCGATTTCCATGTCAAGAAAAGGACAAGCTTTTAATAATTTCAAAGTTTTTTTAATCTTTTAATCTAGAATTTAAGGGAGTAGTTCCACCATATGACTTGACCAAAATTTGAGAGTGGTGATTGAAGAGTATTTTGTTTTAGTGGGGTGTGATAATAGATTCTCTCAAAAATTTTTATAAAACATTTATTTCATATTTTTTTTTTTTTAATGAGGTAGCCAAAATAAACGTACAAAAAAATTTAATGCATGTTTCAAAATAAAAAGCGTGTTTTTTTGTTCTAGAAGACTTTTACATTAACCAATCAAAGAAACCAATAATAAACCCTAAAAAAAATATGGTATTGGTTTCTTAAAGTTCTATTATTTAAAAACAAATTCTAAAAATGAAGGATCAAATTGCAAAATTTTTCTCTCAAAAAATAGAGTAAATTTTTCATGAAATTTTCATCATCAAAAAACACAAAAAAATTCAAAAAAATTGAGAATATTATGGAAAATTTTCAACTATTTGCATGAATAATTTAAATTTTACTGAAAATAACCAGACCTTTACTTTCAAAATTGATTTGAACCTAGGTATACTATATAACAGTGGATTGGATGTTTATTTGTAACAAGAAGAAAAAAAAACACGGATAATATTCTGAAACACGGATTATAGGCTTTGAGTAGGCATTATTTTGATCACTGTAATACTCAGAGTTCCCAAAATGATTCCATTTTTGGAATTTTTAGAATCCCAAAAATTAAATTTTGGAATCATAATATTAAAATGATTTGAATGGAATCAATTTTTATCAAAATTTTTTCACTTTATAAAGTGTCTTTGAAGTATAATTTTTCAAAAACATTTGGAAATTATTTTATTCTGATTCCACAGAATAAAAAATTGAATTTTTATTTTTTACTAAAACTCTATTAAAAAAAAAAAGAATCTTTTGATTCCATTTCAAAGAAAAATAATTTTCTTATAAGGAAGAAACTTATAAACGACAGGATTGATGAAAAGATGATGAAAAATAAAATTCCAAGAAGAAAAACTTTAAATATTAATTTTTTGGAGAAATATAATATTATTTTTGAAAATAAAAAAAAAAAATCAATAATTATTAAATTTTGTGAATGATGTGATCCATTGTAAAAACGAATGGAAACAAGAAATGAATTGAGACTTATCACTGAAAGAAAAAGATTCATTTGATTCCTTAGAATCAAAAAAAGAATTATTTTAGTTTTTTTTTTCAAAAAAGAATAAAATTGTGAACCCTGATTAATAATACTAAACAATAAAAAAAAAAAAAAGAAAAGAAAAGGATTGATAAAATAGCTTCGATTTTTATTGACTTTTATACTAAAGGATTTTTTTGGGATAAAATAATTTTAAATTCTTAGAATAAAACTTACAGCTATTTTGTAGTTTATTATTTGATAAAATATAATCACTTCCACTTCTCTAATTCCTCCAAATCCCTCTATTTAAAATCCTCACCAAGATAATGTTTTGGGATAATTATTATATTTTTTGGTATCCTTCTTGCTAATTAAAGCCCCATTTATATTTTCTTTTGTTTTTCTCTCCATTTTAATGTTATTGTTCTTTTTAAACGTTATACCATTTATCCTAAATGTCACTGTAAAAAAATCTTTCTTATCGCTATTTGTTGTCATGATTAAAAAAATTCAAAAAAAGATGAAAAAAAAAGCATATTAAAAAATTACATTGCCACAATATAATTTTGAGATAAGGATAAAAGATATGTCATTCAAAATTGGAAACACTATTTTAAGTAATTAAACTTGGCATTCTATTGTGGCAATGTCTTTGAGCTTTTGGAAAAAAAAAATTAAAAAACCTTGTGAATGAAGATCTTTAAATCATAAAAATAAATGAAGTTAACCAAAGTAAAAAATGTTATTTTCTAATCGTCTTTAAAATTGCAAAAAAGTAAAAAAATTTCCCTTTACTGTGACTACTCACTTAAGATCCTTTCAACCCATAGATCAAAATTCATTTTTATTATAAAATTTATCAGTAGTATTTGAATTACGAAAGCGAAAAATTTTCACTTCATTTTTATATTGATTTTATTTTTTCACCTAAGAAACTTTCAAAGAAATCGATTATAAGTTGGGAACTTTATTTATTATTTTATACAATGGTTTGATACACTTTTTTTCTACAGTCAGTTCCACTTTTAAGGAACAAATTTTCAAGGAAATTTAAGGCACAAAAAAATCTCAAATTACGGCACAAAATTTGTAATTTTTTTTTTTTACAATTTGTTTTTACTAGAATCTGAAATTTGTGCCTTAATTCGAAATTATTATTGTGCCTTAAATTCCGTAGCAATTTTGTGTCTTAAAAGTGGAACTAACTGTAATAAAAATCCTTAATTAAAACATTATTTTTGTTTTGGAAAATTAGACGGGGATGAAAATATTTCCCATTTGATTTTCAACTTTTACTCAAGAAAATTCAAAATAAGCCAATTTTTAGATTTTACAATACTCCCAATAACCCTTGTTTGGAAAACTAGTTGTGTTTTTGAAAAAACTAAATTTTTTTTTTTTCCAAATTTTTAAAAAATGTCTGTAGCTATCAGATTTTAAATAGAACCAAGTTGAAATAATTATTGATTTGGAAGCAAAAATTAGTTTACAAATTGTGTTTCAAAATAATATTTGTTAGTAAAGTTTAAGAATTTTAAAGTTAAAACTGAAAACTAATTATCCAATCAAGGCAGGCCCAGTGATAGAGAGTGAATTGTATGTGTTTGAAGGGTTCTATATATATATATATATCAGAATTTTAAATTTATGCTGGAAATTTTCAAAATTGAAATCATTTTTTCACATTTTTTTACATTTTTTTAGTATTTTGCTTTTTATCTTTTTGGATTTTTTTTGATAGAAATTTTTATTAAATATTTATTCTATTTTTAGAGATAAATTTTCTAATTTGATACTATAGTTTTGAATTTCATTTTAATTAAATAACTTTAAGAAAGCAACACCGTTTTTAATTATAGTTTATTGTTGTTTTTTTGATCTTTCAATGTTTAAGTCTTCTATAAAATAGAAAAGTTGGGTATATATTGAAGTATAGGTTAAAAAAGTCGGTATCTGTTAGTTTTATAACATTTAATATTTTTTTTTCAGAATGGATCTTGTTTAATTGTTAGATCAAAAAAATATTAGGGAAAACTTAAAAAAAAAAAAAACAAGTGGCAGATAATGACCTGATAATCTGATTGGTTTTATTGATTACAGTCAGTTCCACTTTTAAGGCACAAACTACTCAGAAATTTAAGTCACAATAAAAATCTCAAATTAAGGAACAAAATTCAGATTCTAAACTCTTTTTCAGTCAAAGGGGCCCAGTTTTATTGAAGAAATGGAAGACATTCTATGAGTTTAATTCATTACTCTTATCAAACTAAAATTTTCAATTTTTAGATCAAAATCATTTTTTCTCATTTTGTATTTTTTTTTTTTTTTTTTTTTTTTTTTTTTTTTTTATTTTTTTTTTAAAAAGTTACTTTGAAAAAAAAAATGTTTGAAAAACGAAATAAACATTAAGAAAAGTTAAGCTTTGTATGTTCTTTTAAAATTCATACATTTACAAGTAAAAAATCTTATAATCAACGATTTTAATTTCCTAAAGAAATTGAGAATTTTGCACGAGATGTTCCAATGAATGGGGCCCAAAAATTTTTTAACATTTTTTTTTTTTTTGAAATTTATAGTTTGTTCAGGGGTTTCTTTTATAATTATGGACTTTTATATGAAGTTTATTATTTCTCGTATTTCTAAACAATCTAATTTTGGTTGATTCTTAAAAATAAAGTAACTTTTTCATTTTTGGCTGGACCCCTTTGAGTGAAATGGAGTTTAATAAAATCAATTGTAAAAAAAAAAATTACAAATTTTGTGCCATAATTTGAGATTTTTTAGTGCCTTAAATTCTGTTGAAAGTTTGTGTCTTTAGAGTGGAACTGACTGTATTTAGTTTTTTAGTAATACACAAAATAAATTTAATAATTATACTTTAAAATAAAAAAAAAAACCTAAGGTTTAAAAAAAAAACAGAGATATTTTGGGTCAACATCATTCATTTTGTTTAAAAAAAAACAACAGTTTTCAAAATAGCTGTTATTGGAAGTATTGTAAAGAGTGTTTTGAAATTTAAACATTTCTTGGTCAAAAACCTTTCAACAATTCTAAACAAAAATACCGAACTAAATAATCAATATTTTTTGGAAATTTACAAAAATACACAACTTTTTTTTGGTTTTGTTAAATAGAGATTTTGATGATAACATGATTAATTCACGATAAAGTTACAAAAATAACGATAATTTCCATCAAATCACGATAATTTCAGAAAATCACGATATTCAATATTATCGCGATAATATAACAAATCGCGAAATTCTAAAAAACTGCGATAAATACAAAAATATCGCGATTAAAAAGTAATCGCGATAAAATAGTTGATGGGTTTTTGGGTTAATTGAGAAATATTTTTACAAAAAAATTTTTTTTGATCAAAAAATAGATTAGGTGAAAAAAAGTCATTCTTTGAAAAAACAACAAAAAAGATACTTGATCCAATCAAGGATCAGATCCAAGAGTTTTAGTGTGTTTTCATTATATTTAGTTGACAAACCTATCGATCCTTTAAGATCAACAACAATAAGAAATAAATAGAAATAAATATTTTTTCAGTTAATTGTGGTGTTGTAAATTGAGTTGAATAAAAGACCTTCTAAAACAACCAATCCTTTGTTAGTTCTTTAAAGAATATGTTCTTGGGTTAAAAGATTTTCAATATAATCCGAAAGCTAAAAGGGGTTAATAAACTTTTCATTAGCTTTCACAACATCCTTGCCATTTGATCACCAATTATTAAGATTTTTTATAGAAATTGTTTTCTTGTTCTTTTTCTTCTTTGAGCATCTCTGTATTGGACAGAAAACACTATTAGCTCTTAGAGGTTTTTGTATGATCGATCACCAATCAGAAGGAAAATTATTCTTTATTCTTTTTTGCTATTTAAAATTGTGAAAGTAACAACTCCATTGTAAGAAAACACATCTATCTTATATTCAATTATATTATTGGAATGGGTAATTATTAGTTTGATCATAAAATTTGTTTGAGATTTGATATTTTGTTAAAAAAAAAAAATGAAAAGAAAACAATTTTTTTCCAGAACAAACCAAACTCATTGCCTTTATAAAAACTTTACGTCTTTCAAAAAATACAAACACTTGAAGACAGTACACAACCCTTACAAACACTTTCTAACATTTATGAAAAGGGGAAATTGTTGTAAAAGTCATAATTCTTTTGTAAAACTCTCAGAGATTTTTTTAAGGTAATCTCAAAAAAATAATTTTTCATTTTTTCGCGATAATGTGAATATCTTGATAATGTTGAATATCGCGATTTTATGATTTTGTGCGATAAAGTTGGACTAATCACGATTTTTAATATTATCGCGATTTTATTGTTAATATCATGATAATATATGTTATCATCAAAACCTCTAATATATAAGTAAAAAACCAAAAAATATATATATATATTCTTAATTTTATTAAAAATTTCACAATAGATAAAAATAATTTATTAATTATTAAAATAGAAGAAATATTTTCAATAATCAAAATTAAGGAAATTATCAAATGTCAAAAATATCTATCAGTCAAAGAATTTGATAAAATATTTCAATATAAATCAATAAAAAATCAAAGTAGTAAATTCTATATATAAATTAGGAAAACTTTATAAAAATAATCCAAAAAATATATTTTAATTGGATTAAAGATATATCTCGGAAAAATATTAAATTTATTAAAAACAGAAAGTTACTATTCATTCAAAAATCTGGCGGTGAAGGTATTCCGCTTAATTAATCGACCAATTTCAATTAATCAAAAACTCCCAAGATTTTTTAGTAAATTGTTATATGCCGGAATTCAAGATTCTTGGGACTTAGTTTCAAAACCCCCAAATTGGATTAAAAAAAAAAAAATAGATACCAGAATTGCAGTTTTAAACTTATCGAGTGAATATTAAAAAATAAAAGATAAATTTAAAAAAGAAGATATGTATATTATTACAATATATATATATATATATATATATATATATAACAAATTTTTTTATTTCTATTCATCATCCACTTCTTTATTATTCAATTAAAAAATTTAAAAAAAATAAAATTATAGTAGAATACCTATTTGTTTATTGTTCAGGGGGGGGGGGGGCGGGGGGTGTCTACCAGAGAGGTCCATTATCTGATTTATTATTTGGATTTATTACTCGTTTTCTCTTAGAAAAAATTTAATCAAGATTGTTACATGTTCAATTGTTTGTAGATGATCTGATTTTACTGATGGGGGGATGATTAATAGAAATAAATTTCCAATTACAAAAAATCTCTAAACTAATAAGAGATTATGGAATGAATCATAGCGATGATAAAACTAAAAAAACTTTAATTCCAAAAGAAAGTTTATATCTTGGTATTTGACTAGAAAAAAACTCATTTAAAATTTAACCTAGATAAAGTTAGGGTCAATTTTAAAAAATTAATCAATATCTCAAGCAAAAAAAAAAAAAAAAAACATCTAATGAATTAATAATTCAATTTTTTAAAGCTGTATTGCATTGCCAATTATTATAAAGATTGTAAATATTTGATTTGACAAAAACAAATTGTAAAGATATTGAGACGTGGATTAATAAAAAAAAAATTACAAAATTTTTATTGATCAACCCGCATTCCCCTAGGCTTATTTATAAAATTGAAGCAAAATTGAATCTGGTCAGAAGAACAATATATAAAAGAAGATTTAAATCAATTCAAAAATTATTATATCCTCCATTTTGATAGATTAATTAATTATCTCCCTTTTAGAAAAAAAGAATCAGAAAATATAAATTGACACTCTAAAAATTATAAAAAACTCGAAAATTTACTAGATAATTTTAGAATTAAAACCTTAGAAAATAGTCCAAGTTGGAAATTTCGTTAGGTTTTTTTTAATTTAAGAAATAAACTGAAAATTTAAGAAATTTTCAGTTTATTTCTTAAATTAAAAAAAACCTAGACACTCCCCAAGAATATCTAAAAATTATATAAATCAATAATACTATAAATAAGCAGTTGTTTCGTCAAGTGTAACGAATTGTCTATATTTTCTTGAGGTTTTCTGTTTCATTAGTAAAATCAATAGATTTTTGTTAGGTTTTTTTTGAGTTTTCTATTTATTAGTGATTTTCGTTATGTTTTTTTTACTTTTCGAAATAAACAGAAAATTTGTTAAAAATTTCTGTTTATTTCACAAGGTAAAAAAACCTAGAACACTTGTTAAATAAAATAGAAAACCACAAAAAAACCTAGAACACTTCACAAATAAATAGAAAACTCAAAATCAACCTAATAAAAATCTATTTATTTTACAAAGAAACGGAAAACTCAATGAAAGCCGAAAGACACTTTTCCAGAATTTAAAAGTATAGAGAAAAATCAAATATTTTACTCAATTCTTTTGAATTCGGGGATAACTAAAGATGATTTTTTTAAATTTAAGAAATGAAAAGAAAATTATTTTAATTTTCTTTTTATTTCTCAAATTAAAAAAAAAACCTAACTACTCCCCAAGAATATCTAAAAATAGTACAAATCAATAATACTATAAATAAGCAGAAAAAATATTTAAAATGGAAGGATTCAACTTCAATTTTAAAACTCAGAAATTTTACAAATTACCTTAAGGGTCTATTCATTTACCGTGAAAAGACACCATACTCAAGGTGTGACCTGAGACCAAAAAGGGTATTCTGAAATAGACCTTCTTGTGGTTTACAAAATTCAAATAACAAAAAAAAAATTCCATTGGATCTCTTTGACTAAAAATTCAACGAAGAAAACGAGTTCTCAATTTCAAAAAATCAAAATTTTTAAAAAAAAAATTCATCTTTTCTCATTTTCTTTTTCAAAAGAGGTTAAATTTCAATAATTTAAAACAAATTGCTTTCTTGAATTTCGCAATCAATTTTAATTCGATTTAATCCTTTAGTGGTTATTTTGTAACCCACTAAATTTGACCAAGTAAGGATTATGTAATAATCTTGAGATAAAAATAACTCATTTGAAAAAAGAAAAAATTGAAAAAAAAAGTCACCGAGATCTCAAAAAGCGCCAGATAGCGACACTTCAAAACTGACATAGTTGTTTTCAAAATTGTATATTCTAACCATTCTAATTGGAAATTGAGTGTCGCTCTTTGGCGCTTTTTTCTAAAAATGTCCTCATTTTTGGTTGTTGATTTTTGGAGATCGATCGTACATCATAGGTTGGTTGGTTTTTGATTGCTGTTAGGGTAAAAATAAAAATTACTAAAAAGTTTTTTTCCATTTCAGAATTGAAAATTTCACCGTAATGACTCGACCCTTAACGAGTATTCTTATGATATGAATAAAAATAAATCAAAACTATGTCAATTATGTAAAAAAATGAACAATTTAGATATTATTGAAGATTTATAACATTTTCTATGGAATTGCTCAGCCCATGAAAATAATGGCAAAATCTGGATATCTCAATTAAAAAACAAATAAAATATCTAATATATTAAATAAATATAATATTTCTAATATTATTATAAAAAGGGATCCAAATTGCTTATTAGCCTTAGTGAGTAATAAACTTAATTTTGATTCTTTAATTAAATTCCTAAATAAAAAATTAGGAATTCAGGCAAATAAGAGGGGTCAATAACTCCTCGTCAAAAAATAAATAAAAAAAAAAATAAACAACTTTTTGATTTTTTATACTTTTTCACTTTTCCAAATTTCCCTTCTTAAGATGCTTGGGTTCCTTAGGTTTCTTCTCTTTTTGTTTTTTTTTTTGTGTTTGGGGAAGGTAAAAGGAATAAAAAATCATTATAAGAATTGGTTGAACTGGTCATGACTAACCCAACCAAACTTCTTCATGATCAGATCTAAAATGAATTGAGCTGGATTTATGCAACTGAACAGAATCCAACGAATGCGATTGAAAGACGAACCAAAGTGAACCGAATTGAACTTTCCGTACTATCTGTTGAGTCGTTACTTTGACTGGGTTTTTGCTGTCAAGTCAGTATATTGTACTGGGATTTTACGAAAACTAGATTTGGGAAACTTGCAAAAAAAAAAAAAAAAAAAAAAAAAAAAAAAAAAAAAAAAAAAGCAAAGCAACTGAATTGAAAATTTCTAAAACCAAATCTTATTCTTAAAAACCAGAGCTTTATAGATTCAACCCATCTATGAAGTTCTAAATCACAATTTAATAAAGCAGCCTATTTCATTTTATCTATAGTTGTTCAAATATTTAGAACTCTTTATTAAAATAACCTATGGTGCCGATCGAAAAAAAAAATGACATAAAAGGAAACAACCACCAGCCCATTCAACACTTGAGGATACCCAAAAAAAAAAAAAAAACTTTTCACCGAAATTTTTACTTTTTTTCTATTATTTTTTGACTCTCTTTGATTTCTTGCTTTTCTTTCTCTTTTTCTTGTCCTTTTTCAGAAATAATTTTTTCTTTTCATTTTTTAAAGAAAAGATATCCTCTGAACTGTAATCCTGCCTACACTAAGGTTAGGATAAAAAATCTTATATACAATTTTAGAGTTGCAGGCAAACAGGAGGTAATTTTGTTAGATCACCTAGGCTAAACAATAAAAAATAAAAAAAAAAATCAACAACTTTTTTTGGGTGTTTGAAATATTCCCCAAAATACCCGGAAATCGAAAATACCCGAAAATTTTTTAACCACATAAAAACACGTCGTGAACAACTTCTAAGATTCCCTAGTGCCAATGTACCCAGTTTAACGGTAAAATAACAATTTTACTTTTGACAAAAATTTTTTTTTTTTAATTTTCTACTTTAAACTACTCTAAAGAGGTTTTGGTACCGTTTTAGTATGTTTGAGTAATTGTTGGTATTTATTAGGGTAAGTGTATAGGTATGTCAGGGTATTGGTCCGGGTTGTGTTTGTATGTTTTGGTTAAACCAGTTCCTTTTATAGAATGGGAAGTTAAAAAAAGTTTGGCTTGTGTCACCTTCTGTAGGATATGGGTATGTGTTGTACGATTAGATATTACTCGGTTATTTTTGGATTGTATTTAATATTACAAAATTATGGGTAATGATAAACAATTATAAATTTTCAATTCAAGTACATTTTCTCTCATTTAGTAAATACCATTTCGAAATGATCATAAATGTTACAATCATCCAGGATACTTATTCCTTTCACACACAATGGATTGAATACCATTCCTTAAAATTTACTTTTTTTGAAATTTGATATTTTCAGAAAAAAAATGTTCAAAAATAAAAGCCAAATTTACCTTTAAACTGAGTATATTGGCACCAGTGTTTCATAGAAGTTGTTCAAAAAGTGTTTTTTCGTGGTTAAAAAATTTTCGAGTATTTTCGATTTTCGGGTATTTTCGGGAATATTTGATAGATTCCTTTTTTTCATATCTAATCTTGAAAAAAAAAACCTGGTGTGAAAATGCCCCAAGACATTATTATTTAATGTTAATATTTGGAAATCTTCAAATCTAAATTGGTTTTATTATGAAATAAAATTTTTATAAACTTTGGAATAAACCTACACCTAATTCATTAAAGTACTCTATCAATAGAATACTAATTTTGGTGTTTGGTAACTAAAGTAGATCTGCAATTTGGAAAAGAAAACAGGCTAGTATGGTGGTTTGATATGAATTTGTAAAACAATAGTTAAATCCTGAAAAAAAAAAAAAATTTATAAAAGTCAAAATTGGTTATTGAAACAACTGGACAAATATATATATAAAAATATTTTGTAGTTTGACCAATAATATCATCGAACTTTTACACAGTTGTGGCTATGTGGTCAGAAAGCTAGATCTAAAAAAATATTTTGTAGTTTGACCAATAATATCATCGAACTTTTACACAGTTGTGGCTATGTGGTCAGAAAGCTAGATCTAAAAAAACATTCACAAAGCAGTGTATTCTTAAAGATTGTGTTATTTATGATGAATAAGTTCAGATATTTGTGTAGAGAGAACACAAATTTTCAAAATAACTAAATAGAAAAGGTATTTGAAAATCAAAGAAATTTAAATGATCCCCGATTAATTGTTTTTAATCACCAAACCTTACTTTTGAAGGTTTCAATTTTATTCACCCAAACCCACACCAAACATAAAGAAAGAAGTATTGTCTAAAATAAACCAAAGTTTAAGGGATTAGTGTCACCATAGATTTCTCTATAATCAAAGTATTTGGTAATTGGTCGGAAATGATATTAATGCGCCATTGCTCAAATAGTTCTAAAAAATCTATTATAAATCTTATTGTACAATAAATAATTAGATTTTTAACTAAAGATCTCAATTAAAAAAGTTTCATTTTGAGATTTTTTTAATTCCTTTTCTAAATCGAAAGAAAAATTCAAAATAATAGTATCCTGGTATTTAATAATTTACAGCCGTTCCATTCGACTTGTGAAGCTTTTTTCTTTCCTTTAAGCAAACCTGAAATTTTAGTTTCCTTTAAAGACCTTTTAAAGACCTTTTAAAGATGCTTTAAAGACCTTTTAAACTTTTTCATTTTCTTTAAAAAATCTTTTAAAGATCTTTTAAACTCACTTAATTTTTTTAAAACTTCTTCCAAACAAACAAAAAAAAACCACAAATAACTAATAACAAAAACACCAAAATTAGTTTGAAACAATAACTACCACTTTTACTCTGGCTCTGCCTAAGACTAGATCTGTACACATTGTTATTCACGACCTCTACTCAATTTTACAATACTCTACTCTATTTACCATACAGCCAACTTTTAAAGTTGATAATTTGTTCCTAAAATTGCTTTTAAAAACAAATGAAAATTGTAATCAAAAATATTTTTTTCAAACCAATTTTCCATTCAATTACTTCATGGACAAATCCACCAAATCTACGTCAAAAGTTCTCAAACTCCTATTTAAATTGAAATTGGAAAAGAAGAAAATTATCTCTCAAACAGTTCAATATCAAATTTTTTAATTTAGAAGAATATAGAGTTTATTCTAAAATCTTGAATACCCGACAAGTATTTAATCGATCTGTACATGAAGTAATTGAATGGAAAATTGGTTTGAAAAAAATATTTTTGATTACAATTTTCATTTGTTTTTAAAAGCAATTTTAGGAACAAATTATCAACTTTAAAAGTTGGCTGTATGGTAAATAGAGTAGAGTATTGTACAATTGAGTAGAGCTTGTGAATAACAATGTGTAAGATCTAGTCTTAAGTAGAGCCAGAGTAAAAGTGGTAGTAATTGTTTCAAACTAATTTTGGTGTTTTTTGTTAGTAGTTAATTGTGGTTTTTTTGTTTGTTTTAAAAGAAGTTTTAAAAAAATTAAGAGAGTTTAAAAGATCTTTAAAAGATCTTTAAAAGATCTTTTAAAGAAAATAAAAAAAGTTTAAAAGGTCTTTAAAGCATCTTTAAAAGGTCTTTAAAAGGTCTTTAAAGGAAAGATAAAATGATCCTTAAAGCATCTTTAAAGGGTAAACCTTCACAAGTCAAATGGAACGGCTTTAGATTTAGATCTTTTAAAAGTAACTATATTTAGAATTTTTGAATTTCAAAGATTTACTCAATAACAATCAACAAAAAAGCACAAAGACTGATTATTTTTGTTTGCTTTTGATATAAAGATACTTGTAACATCAATATATTTGCATGATTTGAGAAATAATTTGTCAAAAAACTTTATTTGTTAATTATAAAATTTTTTAAAAAAAACGAATTTTTTAGCAACTAATCTACATTTCTCCACAAATTTAAGATGGATATTTTGCAACTGTGTCGTCTAAATATTGATAATTCAACCTTTAAATTTATGGTGAAATTCAGATTTTTTTCTGAAATTGTTGGGGGTTTTTACTAATACAATAGATCATTTTAATTGATGAGGTCAACAAATATTACTACTTGACTAATCGATTTTTTAGAGACATTTGAACCATGTAGCACTCATGTGATTAAACCCAATAACAACATTCTTTGATCCTAGACTTCTCCTTGGTAGACGCTAATGCCTTAAGGGAGTAGCTACACCATGAGACATGATAAAAATTTGAGAGAGATGAGATAAGAACATTTTATTTTAGTGTCGTGTGATCGTAGATTCTCGAAAAATTTTTTTAAAAAAATTATTTGATATTTTAATTTTAGTAATGTTCAACAATAAAAAAAAATTGAGATTATATTGATAAAATTGTCATTTATTATTATTATTTTTTTATTAAAATAAACTTAATTCCATTAATTTGGACACATTTTAAACGGTTGGAAAAATAACAATAAAACTACACTTTACATCCAATTGGAAATTAATTTTAATTCACAAACTATTTCATTTTTTGTCTTTTTTGTTTTTGTTTTCATTTTCAATTTTTTAGTTACTTAATCTGTTTCGTTAGATCTGAAATTTTTTTATAGATGGTTGATATAATGTTAGTGTTGAGTTTCAAAAATTGAAAAATACACATACAACCGGTGAATAGTATCTTATCATTTGATCGATCAACCATTGTTGGTGTAATTTTAACAAATCTACCAATATATTTTTTGTTCAAACTCTTTCATTTCAGCTCGTTTCCTTTTTTTGGATAGACTTGTTTTGATTTTTTATTTTATATTGTTTTCTTTTTTTTTTTGGATGAAAATGATTACTTAAAAAACCATTAATACTATGTTACTTAAATCTAGTTTTTATATTACGTTTGGGAAATTATAATAAATTGAGTTTTTGTTTCCCTATTTTTGATGCTCTGATGTGTCCAAATTTTCGGAATGGGGGTATAGTGTTTTTTTTGGGAGAAGAGAATTTCAGATTCTTTGAATAAAACTTAGAGCTATTTTGTGGTTTAAACTTTGAACGACATATAAGCATAAAATTCTCAAATTAAGGCACAAAATTTGGAATTTTAATTTACAATTTATTTTACTAGAATTTCAATTTTGTGCTTTAAATTAGAATTTTTATTGGCCTTAAATAAATTTTCATTTAAAAAAATTGACTGTAGCTAAATTTTGTAATTCCAAATTTTGTGCCTTAATTTGAGATTTTTTTGTGCCTTAAATTTCGTTGAAAGTTTGTGCCTTAAAAGTGAAACTGACTGTAATAATTTGACTTAATTATTCTTTTTTTTGGAAATCTTCTAGCTAAACAAGTCCCATTTATGTTTCCTTTTATGATTCTTTCAATTTTAATGTTGTTGTTCTTTTTACAGTCAGTTTCACTTTTAAGGCACAAACTTTCAACGAAATTTAAACAACAAATCAAATTAAGAAAAAAAATATTTCTAATTGCTTTATCTTGTCAGGATTAAAAAAATCTCAAAAATGATGTTAAAATAAAAAATGAAAAAATTAAATGCCACAATAGAATGATGAGATAAGGATAAAAAATAAGTTTTTCTTAATTCAAAACACTATTTTTTACAATTCAACTCAACATTCTATTGTGGCAATTTCTTTGAGATATTGAAAAAAAAATTTAAAAAATCTAATGAATGAAGTACTTTAAATAATAAAAATCAATGAGTTACAACCAGAGTAAAAAAAGTTATTTTCTGATCCTCTTCAGAATTGCAAAAAAGTGAAAAATCTTTCTTTACCGTGGCTAATCCCTTAAGTGTATTTTTATTTCTCAATAATAACATACTTTGTTCTGAGGCTTCTCCTTGATTTACAATAATCCCTTAAATGTATTTTTATGACTCTAATAAAACTGAGCAAAATTATTTAACTTAAAAAATTGCACAAAAAAAAATGCCAAGAACTGAACATTTATTTTTAAGTAAAAAAAATTGAGTCTTGGTGTTTTTTGTAATTGGGAACAAAGAAGAAACCAAAGTTTTTGTGAAAATTGAAAAAAAGTATATATTATTGTCAGATTAATAAAATCAAAAACAAATTCGAAAAATTATTGGTTTATTTTTGAAAAATTATTTTAAAATATTTTAATCAATGCAGTCAGGCACAAACTTTAAAAAATTATTGGTATTGTAAAAAAAAAATTCCAAATTTTGTGCCTTAATTTGAGATTTTAGTGTGCCTTAAATTTCGTTGAAAGTTTGTGCCTTAAAAGCGAAACTGACTGTAAACAAAACACAATTTTGTTACAAATTTAAGAGAATTAATTTAAAACACTATAATATACAAATTTTCACCAAAAATTAAAGTCTATATTCTCTTCATCCATATAAATACCATTTTTTTTTTCTAATTCTTCTTTATTTTTTTAAAAACAAAAACAAACTTTTAACAATCTATCAATAAATAAAAACATAAAAAAAAGAGGAAACAAAAACCATTAGAACAATTTTGAGTTAATCAATCTTATTAAATCTTTTTTCTCCATTTTAAACAATAAACAAAAAAAAAACAAACCAAAAATAAAAAAAAAACAAAAAAACAAAAAAACAACAAAAACAATCAAAAATCTTAACGTACACAACAATTATTATTTAGGATCAATTAATTTTATTATTGATTACAAACCTTCTTTCTAAACTTCTCAGATTACCTTTAGACGTATTTTTCTCCAAAACCAACCAAATTTACACATTGAATTAATTCAACCCTTTAGTAATTCCTGGATCGAATCTCTGTCGATTTTCAAAACAGGCAGCCAAAACTATAAACAAACTCAGATCGAAAAAAAACACGAACAACCACTATCAAGATTGATAAGTTACCTTCATCATCTCAAAAAACCAAAAAATTAAAAATTCATTGAAAAAAAAAAAAAAAAAAACAACCAACAAAAGTAAGTTTTAATCCTTTCCTTTGTTACCTTTCAATTTTTCTTTGTTTTTTTTCATTTGTTTTTTTTTTGTTTTGTTTTTTAAAAATGAAAATAAGTTAAAATTGGATAAAAGGAGAGATTAGATACACAAACAAACAAATTTTACCCTGTGTTATTTATTAGGTTGTAATTTGAAAGAGATCCAATCGATTTTGTAATTTGTTAAATTGATTTGTTAGCAAAGCAAGAAAAAATTCTTTAGCTGACTTCATTTCTCTTGGCAACTTTGGTTTTGGTCAACAAGAACAAATACCAAGAAGATTTGAAGTGTAAGTGCATTGACAACTTTTTGAACAATTTTGAAATTGATGAGTCATCCAATTCTAAATTAATAGCCTGACAATCCAAGTTTATTGTCTAAAACAAGGGATAACAGCAAGTTCTTTGGGGGTTAAAAAGTTTAACACGATTTTTATCAGAAATCCAAGAAATCTTATTCGTGAAATCTTATTAAAGTTAGTTTCACTATTAAGGCACAAACTTTCAAAGAAATCGAAAAAGAACAAGAAACCTTATTATACGGAATCACAGAAGAAATCACGGAAAGCACAATTTGAAAAGGAAAAGTAAAATGAATTAATTGAAAAAATTAACCCCAAAGAATAATTCATTGTATTACTAATCAACCAAACCAACAAACACAAATAAGCCACTCCTTTTCTATCTCTAAAATTCAAATATGTTAATATTGGAGATCTCAATAATATTCACAATTTTGAAATAAATTATTATTAACAAAAAACTCACATTTAAGGACTACATTTGCAAATTCGACAATTTGTGTCAACACACTTTGTTCCAATCTCATTTAAAATGTAAACTCAGGATCTTTATAATATTCTCCAATTTGAATCAAAAAATCATTTTATGTGTCATTTTTTCAATGAAAAATTCACCAAGAAATTTTGAGATATGTGAACCCAAACACCTTGTTAAGGAATGTGAAAATGAAATTAAAAATATAACCACTAGTTTTTTAACATTTAAACACACTCTCTCTATAAACAACAACTTTAAATCTAAATGATCGTAATGTCAATGATCAAAAATCATTGAGTTACTTTGAATTGTTACATTTTCACCACAAACCATACAACCGTTCCAGCTCTACGGTGAAAAATTATAAGACATAGGAATTGGTTGCCCAATTATAAAATTGTATTTTTTGAAATAGAAAATTCAAATTCATAACAAAAGATTAAAATTTCAACTTCTCTTACTTCATTGTAGTTATTTTTTTTTAAAAAAACAAAACAAAAATTAAATTTTCTCAAGAATTGAAATCACAGAAATCATGGAAATTTGAAGAAACAAATTTTACTCAAGAAAATAACGGAAATCACAGATACTTGATTGTATTTTTCGATCTTTGTTTTTAAACTGCAAAAACCTGAGATTTTAACAATTTTTGAAATTGAAGATCCACATTAATGTAAGTATTTTTCTGAATTTATTTTTCAATTTCCAAGACCAAAGGAACCAAAGGAACCAAAGGAACCAAAAAATGGATAAATTATTTTTAATCTTGTATTATAAATTTTATGGTTTATGATGAGCTTTAATAACATTTTTACATTTTGTTGTACAACATAAAATCTCAGAATAGAAAAACAATTTCAGGGTAATATAAAATTTCATTGCAGGGCTGGAACGACTATATTAATTATTACAAAGTAATTTTGATTTTGTCTTATTTTTTAATTTTGGTTATTTTTGTTTTTCCTTGAATTAAATCTCCCCAGTCATGACTAAGAGGAGAATATCTTCTCAAATTGTTTTTGGAACAAAATAATCTATGCCAAACGCACTGAACATTTTTTAATGGGCTTTTTTGATCAAATTTTTTTTGAAATGTTTGGATCGTTTCTCTCAAAACCCAATTTGTTGTATCAAGAAAAATCGGGTTGAGGGTTTATGTGGGTAAAGGTTTTTGAAGAATTTTTCATTGAAAGGATCTTTTAGAGAATTAAATTGGTAAAAAATTTAGTCAGTTTTTTTTTTATTTAAAAAAAAATTATTGCAAGTTGAGATTAAGTGATCTTTCCTAATTTTTGGAAATGGGAATTTTAGTGAATTTAATATACAATACCAAACCGATGATAGTGTCATCATTGAAAAAGATCTTTGTTTTAAAATAACAAAGGAATATTCATCTAAAATTTCCACTTTTCTCCTTATTGATACTTTAAAACAATTTTAACCTAAAACCCTATCAATTCAACTCACAATCAAAAAATATTTGAATAGAAAATTGCCAACAATGTGTAAGGGTTCTAAAAATTTGTTTTCATGTGAAATTTTCTCCAAAAGTAGATTTTTGCCAACCTTCTTTTTCATTTTGAGATATCAGAACTATACAAGACTGAGACAAATAAATTTAGACCTTTTTAGGAAAAAATGCCAATTTTTTCCTACTTAGATCTCGCTGAATAAAAATTTGTGAGAATTAACAATCACCAAACCCTGGTAGAAACACACCATACTTTAAATTTGAATTGCAAACGCAGTCGTTAATATACAAACTTTGAACAAATTAATACACATAAAAAAATCTTGAATTAAAGCACAAAATTTGGAATTTTTTTTTTTTTTTTACAATTTATTTTACTAAAATTCGAATTTTTTACCTTAATTTGAGTTTTTTTTGTGCCTTAAATTTCGTTCAAAAGTTTGTGTCTTAAACGTGGAAACTGACTGTATTATTTTTAAACAACAATTATTTAATAAAGTCCTCACCATTTTAAAATATCTGTAATAGAAAAAATATATTTATATTTTAAAATCTGGAAATCCAGATTTTTACGATTATTATCATAAGCTTGACATTTCCAAAGAAAATCATCCAATTATTTAATGATATCCAAAATTTTATTTTTATACATATCTTTCACACTTTTAATTTATAATCATTCATAAAATACAATTATCTGTTTAAATAATTTTATATAATTTCCTAACTTTAAAATAGAAGCAATACAATTGTAAATATGGAATGTTTTTAAAAAAATAGAGTTTTTACAATTTTAGAGATAAATAACCTAAACTATGAATTTATCCAAATTTTAGTAATAGTAAATTTTAATATCCAATTATCTTCATTTACTAATAATAATTTTAATCAAAAAATTGTTTGGTAAATACCATTCTCTCCATTTTATTTTTAAAAAAAATCATTTTTCAAACAAAAATATTTGTTATTTACATAACCAGTTTTCTATTGAAAAATCTTCTTTTGGCTCAAAAATCAAAAAGAACATTTCGTTTACTATTACCAAAATTTGGATAAATTCATAGTTTAGGTTATTTATCTTTAAAATTGTAAAAACTCTATTTTTTGACAACATTCCATATTTACAGTTGTGATACAGTCAGTTCCACTTTTAAGGAATAAACTTTCAATTGGAATTTATTTTGGTTCTTTAAAATTTATTAAGGCACAAAATTCAGATTATTATAAAATAAATTGTATTTAAAAAAATTCAAAATTTGTTTAATAATTTGAGATTTTTTAGTATCAAAAATTTTTTGTTTAAAGTTTATGCCTTAAAATTAGAACTTAATGTATGTGAAAAAACAAAAAAAACAAATAATTGCCAATTTTAAAAAAATGTTATGCACAAAACTTTTTTAGTAAGGATTTTTTATGAAGGGTTATTAATGAAATAAAAAAATAAATTCAAATACAATCTTTTAAAGAGAGAATTTTGAAGAGATTAAGTTTGAAACTTCTTTAGTGACTAAATTCGAGATTAAATTTGATACTAAATTTGTGCCTAAATTAGAGATTAAATTTGAAATTTCTTTAGTTACTAAATTCGAGATTAAATTTGTGTCTTCTAATTCACAGTATCTCTAGATAGAATTAAAGTATATATACACTACCATTCTAAGAATTTTGTTTTCAAAAATTTTTTAATGATAGAATAACAATAAAAAAACTGTATTGTCAAATATGGTTTAAATTCTATTAATAATTATTCTGAGATTCAAAGGGTTAGACACTATCTAATTTTTTTTTTTTTTTTTACAAGTAATACTCCTTAAAGAACTCAACTTTAAACTATTATAAATCAACCAATTTAATTTCAACTATTATATATATATATATATATATAAGGTATTTCCAAAAAAGTGGGGCATTTTTTTTTAAATTTCATAAAAAATAATCTTTTTGAGTGACGGTAATCATTAATCAACGATACCAAATTAAGTTTAATATTAATATCAATTGAATAAACCACTTATGTATTTAATTCAAAGTATGTTAGTTGAAATATTCTCAAAAAATGAAAAAAAAAATAGCACTTTTTTTGGTTAAAGCAATGTACGACCAATTTCAATAAAAAAACGGAAATATGGAAAGGGAACAAATGATTTTTTAAACACGAAAACGCAGTTATATGTTTTTAATTATATTGTAAATTTTGTTGAGATTATACATGTTATGAAAATATTTTTTTCGATCGAAAAGAAAATAATAAACTTCAATTTTCGCACATAAAAAAATATCGGATAAAATCGAGATCATAAATTTTAATCTATTTTATTTCTGCAATACAATATTAAAAAACAAATTGAATTATTATAAAGAATCTATAAATGGTGGTTAATGATTATATATATTTAAATCCTTTTTTGAAGAATGGGTTACATAAATATATTTTAAAATAAATTTGCCCCACATTCTTGGAAATAGCTTATAAACTATTTTTCAGTCAAAGGGGCCCAGTTGTAATGGTATAATACATGTGTTTAAAGGGTTTGCATAGATATTAGAAGAAAAATTTTATTTTGGAAATTTTTAAAATTGAAATCATTTTTTCACATTTCTACACATTTTTGTTTTTTTTTTTCGATTTTTTTTTAAAAACGTCATTCATTTGCAAAAAAATTTTTATTGCAAGATCAATAGTCACTTGGTCAAAACTTGTTATTCTGGTGTCATTGAAACCATGTAAAGATTGTTGAGAAATCATATTGATTTCTATTGGAATTCAATTTGATCTTTGATCTTGATATTTGTTTAATAAATGTGAAAAATTTTCACGTGATTTTCATTTCCTTTTTCAAATAGAGACCACAAATACCAACAAACTTTGTTTGAGGGCTTGATTTCTAAAAGAAAAGTATGGAAAATGAAGTGAAAAATGTTTGATATTTATTATTCAAATACCAGTAGAAGTTCAAAACAAACATCGTTGTTTTTCTCAATATGGTCTTTAGAATTTGAGTTTTTCAATTTTTAAGAAAAGCTATTGATTTATTAATATTCTTTCAGACATCTATCAACATTTCTTTGAGGTGTATTATTCTGTTTATTTCTGATTTGTTCTTCAAAGGTCAATTATATAAAATAATTGATATTTGAAAAAAACGTTGGGCCCCTTTGACTGAAACAGAGTTTATAATAGAAAAAATGAAATGAAAAGAAAAAAAAAAAAAAAAAATATAAATAATCCAAAAATAATAATTCAAAAGTATTTCCAAATTTCAGGAAATGGAGTTATAGTGAATCTTTTAACTATTTTAACTATTTACAAAAACTTTTGAATTTTAGTTAAGGTTTGAATTCATTCATAAGTACTGTTGTCAAAATAATACACGCAAAAAAGTTTAATCTATGATTCCAAATAAAAAAAGGTATTTTTTTATACATTCAATTCTACTTTAAATTCATAAAATTTCAACAAAAAATAAGGTAGAAAAAAAAACACAAATTAAAACACAGAATTCAGAAACTAGTAAAATACTTTTGTGAAAAATAAAATTCCAAATTTTTCACCTTAATTTGTGATTTTTTTGTGCTACCTTAATTTTTGTTGAAAGTTTGTACATTTAAAGTGAAACTTACTGTAAGAAGACCCAATACATTAATTGATCAAATAAATCTAAAATAAACGATGAGTGAATATGGAATTAATTTTCTAAAGTTCTATTATTAAAACATAAAATTCTAAAAATACAGGATTAAATAGGAAAAATTATTTCAAAAGATAGAGTTATATTCGAATTTATTGTGAATTGTTCGGCGAAAAGAGTAATCTAAACTAGTAAAGAGAGAATTTTGAAGTGATTAAGTTTGAAACGTCTTTCGTGCCTAAATTCGAGATTAAGTTTGAAACTTCTTTAGTGACTAAATTCTAGAATAAATTTGAAACTTCTTTCGTGAATAAATTTTAAAATTCTTTTGTGACCCAATTCGTGAATTCTAACATGACTAAATTCGTGACTAAATTTGATACTTCTAATTCAAAGAGTGTCTATATTATACACAGTCATCAGAAGTATTTGACACTTAATTTAGTTTTCTAAAAAAAAAATAAAAAAAAAAGAAGAATTTAAAATAATAGATAGAGAAAAATTGACATTTATCATTAAGTGCAAAAAAATAGAACTAACTTTTTTTGAAATTTTTTATTATTAAAAAAACTAACAAAAAATCAACAAAAAATAGTGAAAATTATGAAAAATTTCAAAAAAATTTCATTCCCAATTTCAATTTTACTTTACAGTTGTCAAAATAATTTTTGCAGAAAAGTTTAATACCATGTTCCAAAATACAAAGCTTGTGTTTTTTTTTTTGTTATAGAAGACCTAAATATTAGCCGATAAGAAGAAACTGATAATAAACTAATTAGTAAATATGGTGTTGGTTTCTTAAACGGTTCTGTTATTTAAAAAAGAAATTGGAAAAATAAAGGATCAAATTGAAAGATTTCATCTCATAAAATAAAAGTAAATTTTGGAGAATATTTTATATTCATCAAAAAACAAAAAATTACAAAAATACTGAGAAAATTATTAAAAAAAATTACACGAATTTTATTATTAAGTTAAAATTGACCTAAAACATCAAGGGTTTTACTTTCAAAATTAATTGGGAACCCTCTTTATACTATTAGATAGTGAATTAGATGTTCAACTGTTACACGAAGAAAAAAGCACTGATTTAATTTTGAAATTTGGATTATAGGATTTTAGGTACACATTATTTTGATAACTGTACTTCATGGGATCATAGTATCAAAGGAGATCTTCAATTGTCTTTATTGATTTGACTGGGTAATACATAAATGATAATTTTTCTTTTTTTTTTTTTTGGAATTAATCGATTTCTTCTTTTTATTTCAATATATCTTCAAGTTTTTTGTAATTTCTATATTTCTTAGAATATTATTAATTATCAAGTATCATTCTCTTTGCATTCTTTCTTTCTTTTCATTTGTTAATAAAAAAAATATAATTATTAAGAACTTTAATTTGTGCTTTTTTTTCAACTCTCAATTTTCTTCAAAAAACCAATCGAATTCTTTTTTTCAAAAAATATTTATAAAATCAAAATATTCTAAATTACTTTTTAAATTAAATTTCATTAACAATCTATAAAATAAGTTTTACTACTTATTTTTTGATGATAATCCAACAACTTTCGAAGCATAAGATCAAATAAATAAAATTACAGATCTAAAATTCAAATAAAAACAATTCACCAACATTCATAAAAAAAAAATTATAAATTTTATAAAACATTACCTGATAATTTGAGCATTATTTCAAATCAATATTTTTTTAATCATTATTTATCTGATTTTATCTTTTTTCTAATTTAATTAATTAAAAAATAAAAAACTTATTATTTTGATATATTTTTGTTAACTTATTTATCACTTTCAATATTTTATGGATATATATATATATTTAACTATCAGGTTTGTATAACCTACACTTCTGATTTAATAAAGATATACTTTATTTGTAAAAAATGTTACCCAAAAAACTAAAAATAATTTTAAATTTCAATTTTATTTTACTTAATTGACTTTTGGAAAATATATAAGAAATGATTAGAATAATATACATGAGAGCATAATTGATAAAATATTAATCAAAACGAAGTAATATATTTTCAAAAAAAAAAAATGAAAAAACTCAAATCTTGAGTTTAACCTCATTCTGGTGAAAAAAAAATCTAACAATGTTCATTTTGATCTATAATTGAAGAAAAAAAGAAAATTCCATAAGAAATCAATATTATAAGACTACAATAATTTCCACCTTTTAAATAATATTACAATAAAACCTTATAAACATGTGAAGGTAGTTCTTGTAATTAAAAAAAATTTTTTTTTAAAAACAATTGTGTAACAAAATAAATCAATTAAAAAAAAAATACGAAAAAATGTGAAATAATGATTTCGATTTTAATAATTTCAAAAATGAATTTTTCATCAAACTACCCATTCAAACTATTGAACACAAGTAATTTTAAAGTATAAATAGTGTTTTTTGACTGGAAATGAGTTGATTAATTCCATTTGAGTCATATATTTATCAGATTTATTAACAAATATGATATAAATATTTATTCTACACTCAGTTCCACTTTAAAGACACAAACTTTTAACAAAAATTTAAGGCAAAAAAAATCTCAAATTTAAGCACATACTTTTGAATTTTTCACTTTTCAAATTATTTTACTTGAATTTGAATTTTCTGTACCTTAATTTGAAAATTTTCTATGTTTTAAATTTCGTTCAACATTGTATCTTAAAAGCAGAACTGGATGTATCATAACATCCTAATATCATACTTTATAATATATTTGTAACAAGTTTTTTATATTGTGACAAAAAAAATTATATAATGTACATATATAAATCAATAAATTATCATATCGTTTACACACTTTGATAATACTAAGGAAGATAGAACTTTTTAATTGTAATTTTTTTTTTCATTTTTAAGTTACTTTTTTAGAAAGATATATGACATTTTTTTTTTTTTGATAGAACTGTCAACATTTTTTATCTATATTTATGAGATAGGATTTTTTATTTTATTTAAATAAATTTTCAAAGTTTGATAATATAAACTATATTCTAAAAAATTGGACACTGTTTAAACAGTTGAAAGAATAACAATACTATACTTTAAATTCAATTTAGAAAGAATTTTGATTTTACAAACTATTTTGATTTTTTGTCTTTTTTGTTTTGTTTTCATTTCCTTTTTTCAAATTTCGTAATCTGTTTCCGTTATATTTGTAATTTCTTTCGATAGTTGATAGAAGGTTAGTGTAGAGTTTGTGAAATTGATAAAATTCACATATAATTGGTTGATGGTATCTTATAATTTGATCTATCAACAATTGTTGGTGAAATTTCAACAACAATTGTTCAATAAATTTTTTCATGTTACACTCGTTTCATTATTTTGGACACACTGGTTTTGTTTTTTTTTTTCAGTTTTATATTTTTTTTCTTTTATTTGGATTAAAATGATTACAGCCAGCTCCACTTTTAAGACACAAACTTTCAATGAAATATAAGGCACAATAAAAATCTCAAATAAAAGCACAGATATGGAATTTTTTTTACACTAATTATTTTCAAGAATTTGAATTTTGTTATTTAATTTTGGATTTTACAATACCTTAAATTTTGTTGAAAGTTTGTGTCTGAAAAGTGAAACTGACTGTACTTATTAAAACGCTAATACTCTCTACAGTCAATTTCACTTTTAAGACACAAACTTTCAACGAAAATTAAGTCACAAAAAAATCTCAAATTAAGGCACAAAATTTGTAATTATTTTTTTTACATTTTATTTTACTAGAATTTGAATTTTGTACCTTAATTTGAGATTTTTTTTTGTGCCTTAAATTTCGTTGAAAGTTTGTGCCTTAAAAGTGAAACTGACTGTAACTGAAATGTGCTTTTGTATTAGGTTTGGAAAAATACAATAAATTGACATTCAATTTTACTAATATTTGATTTTTGGTGTTACTGTGATGCCAAATTTTATCAATGGGGTTTATATAAGCTATTTCCAAAAAAAGAGGGGCAAATTTATTTTAAAATATATTTATTCAACTAAATGTTGAAAAAAAGTATTTAAAGATACAAAATCATTAAATATTGTTTATAGATTCCTAAGAATAATTTAATTTGATTCTTAGTATTGTATTACATAAAGAAAAGATATTAAAATTTCTGATCTCAATTTTATCTGATATTTTCAACTGGTGAAAATTTGTGTTAATTATTTTATTTTTGATCCAAAAAATAGTTTTCAATAACTTGTTTAATCTCAACAAATTTTAATATAGAATTAAAAATATATAAATACATTTGATTGTTTAAAAAATCAATTGTACCCTTTCCACATTTTCAGTTTTTTATTGAAATTGGTCGTACATTGTTTTCACCAAAAAAAGTGTTAATTTTTTTTTTTCATTTTTTGGAAATATTCCATCCATCATATTTTGAAATCAATACATTGAACTATTGATTCAATTGGTATTAATATTAAACTTAATTTGGTATTACCAATGAACATATAACTCGACAAACAAAGATGATTTATTATAAAAAGTCAAAAAAAAATGCCACGCTTTTTTGGAGATACCTTATATATTATGATTTAATCTATTTTAGGAGTGATGTCTGTACTACTTATGTACCTAACTTTCATTTCTTCATGAAAAAAATTAATATTTAAAAAAGTAATATATACCTACACACCTTTAAAAGGTGCTTTATTAGCTACATCCCCAAACCCCTAAAGGGAGCTTCTTACGCACATACTTTTTGATATTAGAGGATTGGAATTGATATATTCAATATAAGAATTATGTTTTAAAAAAATCTTTTATGTAAGAAAAAAAATTAAAATATAACAATAACTTTAACTTTAAAAGAAAAATTTCATTAAAAATAATTAAAAAAAGAAAAAAAACAATTCAAATTGAAGTAAAAATTCCGAATTTCATTTTCAAATTTATTGTTTTAATTTGGGTGGGTGGTTTTATAGAACGAAAATTGATGAAAATCGAAAATTTCCGAAAAAACTATTGATTATTAGTGTTAAATATTGAATATATTGAATATTTATTGAAAATTTTCGAAATTATTGAATATTTTGAGACAATTTTAGAATTATTGATAAAAATCATTGAATTTTCAATTTTTCTTTTAATATTTCAATTATTAATCAAATTATTCAATATTTTAATTTTTTTTTACAGAAATAAAATGATTCAATAATAATTATAATTATTCAAAAAAAATAAAATTAATCAATAATAATTGTGAAAAAAAAATCTAACTTTAACTAGCCTAACCTACCCTACCCTACCTACCCTACCCGACCCTATCTAACCCGACCCACTTCACCCACGTAACTTCCTACTTTAACTAACCTAACCTACCCTACCCTACCTACCCTACCCGACCCTATCTAACCCGACCCAACCTAACCTCCTACTAACCCAACGGTACCTAATCTAACCAAACCTAACTTAAACTTTAAATTAACCGAATTATTGAATATTTTGATAAAATTTTTGAATTATTGATATAAATATTGAAATATTAATAATTTTTTTTTGATCAATAAATTTGAAAAATATTCAATAAATTATTAAATATATTCAATAATTAACACTAATAATCAATAGCTTTTTTCGGAAATTTTCGATTTTCGTTAATTTTCGATTCTTAAATACAAACTCCTTAATTTGTAATTTTTTTGGTGTCTTTAATATATTCAACATTTTTTTCTTAAAAAGTTAAAGAGGTTGAATTTGTTAAAAAAAAAAAAAAAAAATTACCATATTTTTAAACCAAAACCAATGATTATTTTTAATCTATCAAATCCAATCCCCATATATAACCAATTCTGAGGGCATGAACCACCCACCCTTTACGGAGTGTAGGGGGTGTGGGTAATAAAGCACCTTTTAAGGGCACGTATATAGATAGATTACTTTTTTAATTATTAGTTTTTTTTCATGAAGAAAGGAAAGTTAGTTACAGTCAGTTTCACTTATAAAACACAAACTTTCAACAAAATTTAAGGCACAAAAAAAATCTCAAATTAAAGAACAAAATTCAAATTCTAGTAAAATAATTTGTAAAAATTAAAAATCCAAAAATCGTGCTTTAATTTGAGATTTTAGTGTACCTTAAATTTCGTTGAAAGTTTGTGTCTTAAAAGTGAAACTGACTGTAAGTAAGTAGTCCAGAAATTTCTACTTGTTTGGATTAAATAACAAAATATATCTTTTTTCATCAAAATTTCAAAATTTATTTCTACAGTAAATAATTTTAAAAATTCAATCTCACAAAAAAAGATAAAAGTTGTTTACAGTTCTATCAAAAAAAAAGATGTGCTATTTCTCTCTAAAAAAATTAAAAATAAAAAAACATTTAATTTCCAAAACCAATTCTTATTCTTAAAAAATCAGTACTTTATTGATAAAAACACATCTATAAAATTCTACAGTCAGTTCCACTTTTAAGACACAAACTTTCAATGAAATTTAAGGAACAAAAAAAATCTCAAATTAAGGCACAAAATTTTGAAATTTTTTTTTAACTATTTATTTTACTAGAATTTGAATGTTGTTCCTTAATTTGATATTTTTTTGGTGCCTTAACTTTCTTTGAATGTTTGTACCTTAAAAGTGGAACTGGCTGTATATTAAAACTTTATAAAGTATAGTATTTCATTTGATCCAGAGTTGAACAAATATTTTGACCTCTTAATCAAAAAAATTATCTCTAGGATCCAAAAAAAAAAAAAAAAAGAATGAAAAGTAAATAATAACCAACCCTTGGGGTATATAAAATTAAACTATTCTATTATTTTTTACAATTTTTAGTATAGTTTTACTCAATTTCATTTCGGTCAAATCAATTTCTTTTTCTGATATTGGTTAAAAAAAAAAATATTTTTTTTCTTTTAATTCTTTAAACTAAAAGTATCCCATGGGATATAATCTTGTTTACATTAAACCCAAGATAAAAAAATTGGAGGAAATTTGTAGTTTTAGGAAGTACATTCAATTATTGTAGAGCACCAAGTTTTTTTGTTTTGATTTTTTAAATAAAAAGAAAAATTATTAAATTTTTTTTTTATTTCAAAAAGTAAAAAAAAAAAACCTAGGACACTTTCCAATAGTTTTCATGAGATCTTCTGTTTTGTTTGCACAAATTTCTAGGTTTTTTTGGTGTTTTCTATTTATTTGTGAAGTTTTCTTGGTTTTTTTGAGGTTTTCTTTTTTATTTATGAAGTGTTCTACAGTCAGTTCCACTTTTAAGGCAGAAGCTTCAAAGTAATTTAAATCACAAAATAAAAATCCCAATTTAGATACAAAATTGAGATTCTAGTAAAATAAATTGTATTTATTAAAAATTCCAAATTTTGTATCTTAATTTGAGATTTTTTTTTTGTGCCTTAAATTTCGTTAAAAGTTTGTGCATTAAAAGTGGAAGTGGATGTTATGTATCATATATATTTGATGTTAGTAACTTGATTTCCACTAATTATGTAATGTTTAAAAATTTTGGGTAATTTTTAATTTCGGGACACTTTCTTTTCTGTCAAAAGAAAACAAAAAAATATAGTCTTTTAACAAGAAATTTTTTTTTAGAAAAAATAGCATTCACTCAGAGGTCAACCATCAAAATGTATGTGTTAAAAAATTTAGAAGGAGCATGAAAACAAAAAAACACAAAAAATCTAAATTTTTTTAAAAAAAGTTCAAAAAAATTAAAAAAAAAAAGATTCCAATTCAACACACTAAAATTTAGATAAAAGTACTATATATTTTCAAAAAATGATATTTGTTTTATGACTACTATTTCAGAAAGTGAAATTTTTACGAGAAATTTTAATTTTTAATAATCATTTTTTTAAAATTTTAAAAAAAAATAATTTTAAAATTTTGTAATAATGTGTTATTGAATGTTAATGTTTTCAATAACACAACATTAAATCTAATGGTTTCAAAAATATATCTTTTGGGGAATTTTAATTGACTCATTTTAAAAATTACAATAACGATTAAAAAAAATAAAAACAAGATCAAATAATTTTTTATACGAGTGATTTTAATAAGAAAAAAAAAATGATTTTTTATCACTTTTTGGCAATAATAACCACTAATTTCAAGATATTGGAAAATTGACTTTCTGTTTTATTTAGGTACTATATTGTGTAATGATTTTTTCACACTTAAAAAAATATTAATTTTGAAAAAATTTTAAAAACACTTGTGATATTAAATTGGATAAAAGTTTTCAAAATAAATGAAAAAAACAATTTGTCTTGAATTTTCTGAAAATTAAATAATAGTAGTAAATTGATAAAAGTAATGTAGTGAATTAATTTTCAATAAATTCGATCGAGAATTCTAAGTCACCTCTTCTTGGGAATGAACCAACCAAATCTTCTTCTTGGATGATTTCAGATCCACCCTTTGGTTGATTAAAAACGATCTCATTATCATATAAATCACCTTCATTTATTTCAATAAGGATTTTGCATTGGTAAGTTTCTGTGGTTAATTCCTTTTTTGATTCATTCAAAAGTGTGATCGAAATGGAAAAGATGTCCTCATCATTATCATTACTGATAAGCAGTTCCCAATAGTATTCATCGTATTCAAAGGGGAGGAGACTTATATTTGGATCTCCTCTTTTCCAGAATTTAGGTAGTATAAATTCGAATTCATTCTTCTCAATTTTCTCAACACATGGGAATAGATCTGGGTCATCAAAAGTTAGATTCACTTTAAAACTGAATGATTGATGTAATTCAAAATATCGTATAAAGCCACAAGTGGAAAAGTAATTATTCATATCTTGATCAAGATATTCTCAAATAAATATTGGATTTTGTATCGGAATTATTTGGTTTTGTTAAACTGAGGTTCACATTTGATGCATAAATATCATCTTTAAAAACCTTTTTCAAAGATGGATGGATCTTGAGGAAGAATTCCTACGTTTTCAATTTCTCCTTGCTTTCAGATTTAATTTGCCAATTGAATCCATCATAAGCAAAAATATCTGAAAAATATTGTTGATTATTATTATTGGGTAACTTTTGTACCAACAATTGGAATGAATTTTGAGAAGTTTTGGAGACGCTAATACAACTATTCTCAAAATTGAGATTGATTCAGGAAATTTTGCTTTGGAGGCAAACACTCAATTAAATCTGTGATTATAATTTGCTGATATATTCATTGTTTGTTATTAAAAGATAAATTACCTTCATAAAAGATATCAGATTTTTGATTCTTGATTTGGAATTTGATTTTTTTTTCTATGGGCGATGAATTATTTGATTATCCTGGTGATTTTTTATTAATTTTGATCAAAATCTTAAAGTTCTCATTATTAAAATTATGAATTAACACTAGGTCCCATATATAGCTGTCATATATAAAACTATTTTGTTAAAGTCGATCAAAACTTTGGTTTTCCCAAAATTTTGGTAATAAAAATCCAATTTCTCCACAATAATTTCGATCTGGTTTTTCTTGTTTTTGTTGTATGTCCTTGTCCTTGTTCTTGATCAGTTATGAATTGTTGTAATTGTGGTGAAATGATTAGAGAATCAAAAGTGATCACCATTTTTAATTTTTTATTATTTTTAATATCCAATATATGTCCCTACGACCCAAAAAACACTAAAAATGAAAAACTGATCAAATACTTTCCATTAATACAATTAAAAAAACAAAATGATAAAATAAAAATAAATAAAGTTTCAATTTAGCTTTTTCTTGAAAACATTTTTTTGCCAAAATCGTTGATTTCAACCTTGAAATTATGTATATTTTTAGATACACTATCTTGTTTTAACTCATTTACAAAAAACAAATTCTAAATTATGGGAATTTTCTTTTCACAAAAGGCACTAATTTGGTCTTCAAATGTTTTTTTTAGTTTTAAATGGTAAAATAAAAAAAAGTTAAACTAAAAGGATAAACTCTCTGGAAAAGCATTCTAATTTAATATATTAACTTATTCTTTTATTTAAAACTTTTCTCAACCCAAATTTTTCAAAAAAAAATAAAAAAGTGCACACTAATTTCAAAAAATATTTTCGAGATTCAAAAGTTGAGAGTGTTTTTATTCTAAAAAAAATTATCACAGTGGTTAATTGAATTAAGTTAGTTCTTAATTTTGAAAAATATTAATCAGAAAAAAATAGTGCTTAATTTTATTAAGGACATATTAATTAAATGAAATATATTATCTTTTTCATTATAATTACAGCCAGTTTCACTTTTAAGGAACAAACTTTCAAGGAAATTTATGGCACAAAAAAATCTCAAATTAACACACAAAATTCAAATTCTAGTAAAAATAAATTGTAAAAAAAAATATTGTAAATTTTGTGCCTTAATTTGAGATTTTTTTGTTCCAAAAATTTCGTTGAAAGTTTGTGCCTTAAAAGTGAAACTGGCTGTAATTTAGTTTTTGTTTTAGTAAATGAGTTAAAAGAAGATAGTGTATATAAAAATATACATAATTTCAACTTTGAATTCAATGATTTTGGCAAAAAATGTTTACAAGAAAAAGTTAAATGGAAACTTTATTTATTGTTATAATTTTCATTGAGTTTTTTAAATTTTTTTTTAATGGAAGAGATTTGATCAGTTATCCATTTTTAGTGTTTTTTGGGTCGTAGGGACATATAATCGAAAAAAATAAACTAAAACAAAATCAAACATATAAATAATCCAAAAATAATAATTCAAAAATTATTTCAATTTTTCAGGAAATAGAGTTTTATAAGGGAATCTTAAAACTATAATAAAACTTTTGTATTTTAGTACATATTTAAATTCATTCATAAGTACGGTTACCAAAACAACCCACTCAAAAAAATTTAATCGATGTTTCAAAATAAAAAAGTGTTTTTTTATACCTTTAGTTCTACTTTAAATCTATAAACTTTCATCAAAAAAAAATAAGGCACAAAAAAATCTCAGATTAAGCCAACAAAATTTTTAATTCTAATTTTACAATTTATTTTATTAGAATCTGAATTTTATGCCTTAATTTGAGTTTTTAATCGTACCTTAAATTTTGTTGCAGGTTTGTGCCTTAAAAGTGGAACTGACTACATGTTTTTATAGTTTTCTATTTTATTTGTGACGTGTTCTAGGTTTTTTTTCAAGTTTTCTATTTATTTCTAAAGTGTTCTAGGTTTTTTTACTTTAGAAATAAACCGATAATTTTTTAAAATTTTCTGTTTATTTCTAAAGAAAAAAAAAAACTTAACGAAAATCAATAGATTTTCTAAATAAAATAGAAAACCTCGAAAAAAACTAAAAACACATCACAAATAAATAGAAAACTCAAAAAAACCTAGAACACTTTATAAATAAATAGAAAACTCAAAAAAATATGTAGGATAAGTGTTGTAGAGTGCCGAGTTTTTTTTTCAATTTGAGAAATATAAAGACAATTATATAAATTTTCTAAAAATTCCTAAAAAAAAAAAAAAACTCAATGAAAAGTGCCGTAGAGTGCCTAGGTTTTCCAGAATTCAAAATAATCGAGTAAAATCAAAGATTTTACTCAATTATTTTGAAATCTGGAAAACTCACTGGCTGTTTTTTTGAAATTTTCCATTTATTTCAAAAATTCTAAAAAAACCTAAAGGTAATTTTCTTGAGGTTTTCTGTTTTATTTGGAAAATCTATCAATTTTCTGTTTTTTTTTTTTTTTACTTTTCGAAATAAACCGAAAATTTATTAAAATTTTCTGTTTATTTCAAAAAAGTAAAAAAAACCTAGAACACTTCAAAATATAATTGAAAACCCCAAAAAAACCTAGAACACTTCACAAATAAACAGAAAACTCAAGAAAAGCTAACGGTGGTTTTCCAAAATTCAAAAGAATTCAGAAAAATCAATGATTTTACTCAATTCTTTTAAATTAAAAAAACCTAACGGCTCAAAGTGGTCATTAATCTCCTGAATTTTTAAAGTTCAAAATAATTGAAAAATTAAAAAATTAAAAAATTGACTTTTTTAATCACTATTAAAATCCATATAAAGTCCAAGATCAATCAGCTAAGAATCAAAATAAAATCCAGTTATACTCAATACAAGATAATCTTATATCATCTTTCAGAAATTGAAAGCCTTAAGAAAGTATTCAGATCAAGAATGAAAGTTCAATTTTTACAATCGGAAAATTGCAGTTTTGTTTTTTTGTTTCTTTAGTTCCTTTGGTTCCTTTGGTTCCTTTGGTTAATATATTTCGTGTTTATTCTTGAATTTTATTTAAATTTTTTTGTTATTTTTTGGGATAAGCGTCTTGTAAGGAGAAGTTTATAATTAAAAGTTGGATGTTATTGGATATAAATTGAATTAGTCAGTTCATGGTTCACATTTGAATAAAAAAATCCTAAAGTTAAGTAAACTAAAATTCCAAAAAAATTGGACACAGTTGAAGCAGTTTTTTAGAATAACAATACCATAATTCAAATTTAAAAAGAATATTGATTTTACAAACATTTTACTTAGAGCAGTGAAAAAAATACCGAACATGAAAAAAATCCCGGACAAGATTTTTAATTGTGAATATTAGTAAAATTATCGTGTAATTTCATTTATTTACAATCAAATCCTTTTTTTAAGAATCGAACTTTTTCAATTATAACCCCCCCACTTATTAGAATGATGATTGATGAAATCACACTTGTTCAAAACACCATTCAATCAATCAAAAAACAAGAAGAAAAATTATCATTTTCCAAACTCTAGTAAACCTCTATAAAACTCGATTGTTTTTCAAAAAAAGTTGATCAACATAGGACTATCAAGCAATTACTCGAGTATTCTAGAGGCACCTTACTTTGATGGACTTTAAGTAGGTTTATTACTAATCTCATAAAAAAATTGGTTATTTATAATAAGGATTTGATTGAAATTAGACAAAAATTTTACTAATACCCACAATTAAAAATCTTGTCCGGGATTTTTTTCATGTCCGGTATTTTTTTCCCTACTATATTTCATTTTTTTGTTTTGTTCTAATTTCCAATTTTGTTGTTATAAAATCTGTTTCCTTTAGATCTGAAAATTTTTTTCTAGATATAGTTGATAGAAGGTTAATGTTGAGTTTGTTAAATAGAAAAATCCAAATACAATTAGTAGATGGTATCTTATCATTTGATCGATCAACAACATTTGTTGGTGAAATTTCAACAAATTTACCAATCCATTTTCTGTTCCTCTCTTTTCATTATTTTAGAAATTTGGAAAAACCCTGATTTTTATTTTTGAGTTTTTATATTTTAATCTTTTATTTGGATTAAAATGATTACTTATTAAAACATTAATACTGGATAACTTTTATATTGTTTTATATTATGCTTGGAAAAATATAATATAAATTGAGTTTATTTTATTTGTATATTTTTGATTTTGATATGTACATATTTTTGGAATGGGGTTTAGATTCAAAATAAAGAATTGGGCTTTAAAATTACAATTTCTAATCTTATAATCACTACAACTTTTAAATGTGACAAACTTTAAACTAAAATTCACTTTTAAAAAAATGAATTCCAAATCAAATAAAAAAATTTGGATATGAATATTATGATTTATGTCAGTGAAAAAAAAAGAAAAAAAAAATCTGATTTGCAATTTTTGTCTCTAAAAGTTAACAACTAGGTTGGCAATTGAAAATTTGATGACTGATATGTTTAAGAGAGGGTTTGGTTGTTGGTAAATCTAACAAATATGTCTTCAGGGAGATCTAAGTAGGAAAAAATAAATTTGTTTTTCCTGAAATGTAAGAATTAATCTCTACTGGTTTCTGTGATTTCTGTGGTTTCTGTGATTTCAGTGGTTTTTGTGGTTTTCGGCTTCTGGGATTTCTCAAAAGGGAAAAATGGAATTTTTTGAAAAAAATTTACAAATAGGTGAAAATTGGAAACGATTTGACCTTGTTAGCAATTTGCCTTGGCCGATTTTAAATGTGTGAGTTAAGATGAAATGCTATTCGACTTTCACCTAAAAGGTCAAAATCTTGATAAAAATTAACAAAAATTTGGAATTATTGTTAAAAGGTTCTTTGTTATTTCTAAAACAAAAACTAAATTGAACTAAGACAATTCAAAGTATTGGTATTGTATTGAATCCAACAAATGTCCTCATTTCCGAATTAACAAAAGAGTTATTTTTTGTAAACTGACAAAATAGTTTGTTTTTTATTTTTAAAGGGTTAAAAAAACTGACTAAATTTTGGCAAGAGATAATTTTCTCAAAGATCCTCAAATGCAAAATTCCATAAAACAATCTCACTAGGCTGCAACTCACTTTGTCTCGAAAAGATAACCAATTGAGTTTACAGAGAAACAATCCAAAATGAAAAAATTATCTCTTAAAATCAAAAAGCTATTCCAAAAAAAAATAAAAAATGAAAATAGAGATGTGTTTTGCATGGTTGAGATTCTTTCAAAATATAAAACCGAGTAAATAATATCCACCCAAGATCCTAATGAGAACTTCAATTCAATACATAACAAAAATAACCAAAGGAACCAAAGGAACCAAAGGGAACCAAAGGAACCAAAACCAAAAAAAAAACTAAAGAGAAAGTCAGAATTCCTTTATAGGAATTGTTATGATTTGTGGTTATAATTGAAAATTCAAGCAACTCAATGATCAAAACTCATTACCACACGATCTTCAAAAGTTAGAGTCGTTTATCAAAGAATGTTTGAAGTGATCTATATTTTTTAGGCTCAAACAATAGTGATTATTTGTCTTTTTTCATTTTTAGGTTTCATAATAAGGGTGTTCGAGTTTACCTATCTTAAATTTTTTTGTTCATTTTTTTCTTAAATAATATGGTGAAAAATGTATTTTTTTTTAAAATTAATGAATATCTACATAAAGGTCCCTTTTATAATTTTAATGAGAATGGGATAAAAATTGTTTGTAACAATTTTGTGAATTTTCAAAGTATTTCTGAATGGTAGATTTGAATTGTATTGGATATTTTGAGTTTTTTTGATTTTTGAGTGTGTTTTTTATTTAATGGTATGGTTGATACAGTTTGGTTTTGTTTTGAGTTAATGATAATGAGTTTTTTATTGTTGAGATAATGTGTTTTTGTCCATTTTTTATTGAGTTGTTAGAATGTTTATTCTTGTCAGTTAGAGTATTAAGGTACACATTTTACGAAAATGTGGGTATAGTTATGTATCTCGAATTGAGTTACTCAATTCGAATTTAAGGATCATAATTTGTAATGTTAAATTTCGTTATTGTATGCTTTATTAGTTATTGTTTTGTGTTTTAAATGTAATATTAAATTTGATTATGATCTTTTTATTGTCTGAATTATAGATGTAGTATTTGATATATAAGTATATTTTCAGTCAGTTCTACTTTTTAATGATAAATTTTTAACGAAATATTGTGAAGAAAGTAAATCTCAAATTAAGATTAGAAATTCTAATTTTGTAAAAATAAATTTTAGAAGTTAAATTTTGAATATTGTGCATTAATTTTTGTTTTTGTTGTGTCTGAAATTTGGTCGAGAGTTTGTGTATTAAAAGTTTAACATATTGTATTGTTTGTGATAGATTATGTATTTTTAGTTGATTTGATTATTTGATTAATGTATGTGTTTTTGTTTATGAGGGAGAATATATTCGTTTGTTTTTTGTTTTAAAATATTGTTTCAGGATATATTGTGTGTTGTATGTATATTTGTATATAATTGAGTTTGTGTTTTTTAGTTATTGTTGTGTTTTGAAGGCCATCTAAAGATGGCCTTTCATTTCTACTAAAGTAGAAATGAGATTATTATCTATATTTACAATTAAAATCAAAGAATATAAATTTATATTCTCTCTCTTGAACATGTTAACAGAAGAAGCCTAAAAATGAAATTTATTTGAATCAATCCATTTACTTACAGCAGTTCCAAGGCTACCATAAAATTTTATATAAAACAAAATGGAGTTTTCTATTCTTATTTTCCATTTTCAAAATATTCAGAAATAAGAGTGATTATTCCAAAAAAAAATTTAATAATAAATGAGCTATTATTCAAAATTTTGTAAAATCGAAAAAAAAAATCAAGATCCCATGAAACTTTAAAATTATCGGTATAAAAAAGTTCAAAAAAAATATCAATATTTATTGATCTTTAAAAATTTACCTTTTTTGAACAATATTTTTAAAGTGTTTCAAGAATCTTCAATTTTTGTTTTTTTTTTGATGATTCAAAATTTTGAATAATAGCTCATTTATTATTAAAATTTTTTTTGGAATAATAACTCTTATTTCCGAATATTTTGAAAATGGAAAATTAGAATAAGAAATTCAATTTCGTTTTATATAAAATTTTAGAATTGCGTTGGAAAGACTGTAATTTATTCAGAAATAATCTAAAAAATAAACTTCAAATTAGAGTTGATAATTCAAAAGAACTAATACTTGAAAAAACATTAAATTTTCTAAAAAAATAAAAATCTGATGATTTCCAGCATGAAGAAATGAAGAAATGATGAAATGAACTAGTTAGAACAAAAAATTATAATGGTAATTTTGTTGAAATTCCTCCAACAATTGTTGATCGATCTGATGTAGGAATACCATCAACTCATTATATGAGATTTTTTCTATTCAACAAACTCAACATTAATCTTTTGGAAACTATATCTGGATTAAAAAAAAAATTTCCTGATCGAAACAGATTGAGATTAGAAAATTTAGAAAATGAAAAATAAAAAAATAGAATGATGAAAAAATGATTTTTCTTATTTTTGTAAAAATTAAAATTATGTTCAAATTAAATGTAAAATTAATGTATTCTTATTCTTTCAACTATTTTAAATTGTGTTCAAATTATTAATATTTTGTTAATATATATATATATATATATATATATTGATCTTGTTAAGGAATGTTGTCGGAATTCTTCTACGTACCCAACTCAAAGCTTTTTTTCCTTTCTAAAAAAAAAAAATAAAAATATGTTTACGTACCTAACATAATAGGTGCTTTATTACCTACACCCCCAAACCCCCTGAAGGGGGCTTTCTTTCCTAACCTATATGTAATCATTAGTTGAATCAATTAGTTGAAAATCCAATCCTTGATGAATTATATTATTATACTACTACAAGTTTAATTTTCAATATATATATATATATAAATATCCCTTAGCGTCCCTAATATACTAAAAACATTTCAAATAAAAATTTTAATTTGAAATGCTATCAAAGAATTATAAGATATCATATTGATAATCAATTATCTTAGTAAGAAAATTTTATAATTAAAAATTATATAGTTACTTACACACAAGAGTAAATATAAAACTGGGATCGAAAAATTTTTTTATTACTCAACAAATTCAAAATTTTCTTAAATTTCGATTTTTGGTGTTTAGAAGTCTCTAGGAGGTCTAGTTTTCGATATATTGCCCAAAATCGATTTTTATATACAAATTTTTTAATTGTGATTTTTCATAGCTATTTTGGGCAATAACTCGAAAAATATAAGACCCCCCAAACAATGAAAAATTGATATTGTTTTTATATTGTTTATATAGTGAACCCCATAGATTAAAAAGATTTTTAAAGTTTTTTCTTTAATTGTAGGTTTTAGTATTTATAAATAATTTAAAACTTCTACTCTCACACGGGAAAAACTACTTAGTTACCAGCATTTATCCAAATTTTGGTACCTAAAGAAGATTTGTATTTTTGAAAAAAAAATTTTGAAAAGATTTAAAGGTAAATTCAGGTAGCAAACATGGATACTTTAATTGATCAAATATAATATATATATAAATTTAAAAAAAAAAAAATATTAATTTAATTGATTATTCAAGGAATCGAACTCAGGCTACACACTTTTTAAATTTTGATATCTCAGTGCTCTACCGCTGAGCTAATGAGTAATTATTGGATATTTTAAAATTATCAAATTTTGAAGATAATCAAATTGTATTTTTAAGTAAGTAATTTTTCTAATATATATTTTTTTTTGAAAAAAAAAAACTCTATGTTTTACAAGATTAAAAATTTTTTTTTTTTTTTTCATTGTAAAAAAATTAACACATTTAAAATTGAATAGAAAAAAACTTATGAAAAAAATTTGTTTTTTTGAAAAAATCATTTTAATAGCAAACTATAGTAAAAATTTTTTTGAATTTTTTTAGCATTTTTTTTATATTTTTCTAATGATAACACTTTCAAAAATTTGAAAAAATGAATATTTAGATAAAATAAGATGAGGTCAAATAATTTTTTTTTCAAAATATTGGTTATTTGAATTTTTTTTCTGATAAAGTAGAAAAAAATGAAATTTTACTAGAGTTTTACTATTAAAAAAATTTTTTTTTTTTTAAACTTTGTTTTTCAGTGAGAATAAAAATAAAAATCATTTTTTTGAGATGTTTAAAAAAAACTTTTTTTTTTCAAAGTTACCATTTTTTAGTACTTTAAAAAATATTTTGAAAAAAATTTTTTATATACATTTTTTAAAATTTTCAATTTTGAAAAAAGTCAAAAACACCTATTTTAAATACTAAATATTTTGGAAACCTCTAAACCTCATAATGATTAAATTTAAATAATTCACAAAAAAAATCAAAATAAAAAATTTTTGAAAAAATTTTTTGTCTATATCAAATAGATTTTTATATTTCATTTTATCAACTAATGTTCACAGTAACTTAGGCATTTTTATAATTAACTTGGATAAAAGTGAAAAAAAAATAAAAAAAATTTTACTTTAATCTAAAAAAAAATTTCAAAATTAAAAAAATTATAACTATTGTAGTTTAAAATATATTATAAATATAATATTTGAGTAAATCAAAAATGGGAAAATCAAAAGAGTAGTAAAAAAATTTTCAAAAAAAAAATATTTTTTATTTTTTTTTTTTAACTTTTATTCTATCACTTTAATTTTTTTTTTTACAAATGAAATCCAACATTAGTAAACTGTTCTTAAAAAACTTGCCAAAAGATTATTATATTGACAAATTAGTTCAGCTAATAAAGTTGAAAACAGGATGCTCGCCCAACATTGAAATAATACAAAATAAAAAAAATCCAAACAATGGACTTGCAAGACTTGCACCATTTTTAAAAAAAAAATGAGATAACAATTAAAAAAAGACTCTCAAATAATTTTGATTTTGAAAACAGGAGAATTTCAATAGATATATATGATAAACAAAAGAAAGAAAACAAAAAGAAAAATTTTTTAAAACAAAAAAAAATAAAAAGAATTTTGATGAATATACTTCTGTATTTGATGAACAAGAACAAAAGAAATCAGAAGATTTTCATAACCAAAATAAAAACTTTTCCGAAAAACAAAAACAAAAAAATGAAAAAGAAAAAAAAATTGAAAAAGAAAGCAAACAAGAAAAAAGAAAAAATAATAAAAAAAAATAAACAAAATAAACAAAATGAAAAAAAACAACAAAAAACGACCAAAATTGCACGAACTGGCAGCACGCCAAATGATAAAAAACCCCAAAACAATGATTATTCAAACATACAGTCAGTTTCACTTTTAAGGAACAAACTTTCAACGAAATTTAAGGCACACTAAAAATCTCAAATTAAGGCACAAAATTCAGATTCTAGTAAAATAAATTAAAAAACAAAAAATTCCAAAATTTTGTGCCTTAATTTGAGAAATTTTTGTGCCTTAAATTTCGTTGAAAGTTTGTGTCTTAAAAGTGAAACTGACTGTATTCTTAAAGAAATATATACAATTTAGTAAACTTACACTTTTCTATGATAAATATGATAGATTCAAGGGTACAGCGAAAGTAATTTTAAATACCGAAGAAAATTATACCAAATTAATGGATTATTCTGGAAAACTATATCTTTATCATAGAACTCTATTTTTTAAGAAATTTGTGGATTATCGAAGAGATGCACATAAAAACAAATCAGTTCCTACTAAACAAACACAATCCATATCTCAAAATTTAAATAAAAATAGAAATAATAATTGGGTTGAAGAAAATTTTCTAGTGAATCAAGAGAATACCCCTCCAAATATCTCAAATAAGTTTAATAATAATAATAATAATCAGAGTCAGAATAATATTGGTTATTTAGATAAAGAAAACGAAATAAAAAAAATATCAAATAATCAAATAATTATTTTAAATTTGCCAAAAAAAACTAAGAAAAGTAACCTTTTAAACCTATTCAAAGATTATAACCCAAAAAAAATTATTATTTTTAATAATAAATATCAAATATTGAAATATGCTTTTATCACATTTCAAACACAATTAATAAGAGACAATTCATTGAGTTTAAATGAGATTACATTTTTAAATAACAAAATCAATATAAAAAAAGCCTTTGAAAAAACTCAATATAAAAATAATTATCAAAAAAATCAAAATTTCCAAAAAAAAATTAAAGAATATGAGAATAAAATAATGAATTTAGAGAGAGAAGTTCAACAATTAAAATTAATTATTGAACAAAATGAAAACACATTAAATCTTAAATTTAATAAGCTAAATTTAAAATTTCTCGAAGAATGTAAGAATCAAAAAGACCAAAATGAAAATTCTAAAAATTTAAAAAAAAAATCTTAAAGAAGAAACAAATAAAATACAATCTTATTATCAAAAAGAAAAAAAATGACGAAATAATTGAAATTGACAATGATAATAATATTGATTTTAATAACCAAATAAATAAAAATATAAATAAAAATAAAAATAAAAAATCTTTAAAAGATTTCTATATAAACAATAATGAACAAATAACCAAACAAACAGTAATAATCAGACCAAAGAGTCAAAGTTATATAAATTTATCTCGAGAAGAATTATTTAAACTTACTTTAAATAACACATGTTTAAATAATTTAAAAATAAATGCAGACAAAGAAATTTTTGAATTTTTAATAAATTTTGAAAGAAAAAATTATAGTAAACCATTTTATAAACTATCAAATCAAAATCTTATGAATTGAAAACAAGAAAATTCAAAAAAATTCTTGAGTGAAGAATATTTGGATACTATAAATATTGAATCAAATATTAATAAATAAAAATATTAATAAAAAAATAATTAATATTAATTTAACTAAAAATAAAAATAAAACTGTATAATGTAAAGGATTTTCAAAAACAACAAACAATAGATGTAAAAAATTCACAAGTAATCCATCAGTATATTGTGATTTACATGGTGACCAAATGGATAACTGACTATTCCAACAAATAGTCCAAATAAAAAAAATCGACATTTTTAGAATTATAATTAAAATTATTCTTTTCAAAAATTATATAAAAAATACAAAAAATATAAAAAATTTTAAATGGGGTTTTACTAATTCAAAAACCCCCTTTAATGACCCTTTGATAATTGATTTGAATTTTATTAGTTACCAATCAGAATTTATTAAACAAAAAATTTTATTTTTTTATTTACAAATTATTTATACAAATGATTTTATACAAAAAAAATGAAGTTATGCATAATCAAAAAAAATATTTTATTTAAAAAATTTATTAAATGAAATAATTCTGTTATTAAATTGTGATTATAAGAAAAATGAGGACTTTTTAAATCTGACATTTTTTTTTATTAAAAAATACAATAATTTATGAATTCAATAAATGGGAATTAAATGATTTAAAATTGATGCAAATAAAATACTGGATAAAAAAAATCATTTAATTATTCATTTTTAAACTTATTTGGTGATTATAATTATTATAATACAACTCAACAATATTCAAAATTATTGAATTTAATTATTAATTTGATTAATTCAAAAAAAAATGTTTTTTAAATTTGAAATTTTTTGGATTTCAATTTTAAGTTTGACTTTAAGAAAAATCAAAATAACAACAAAAAATATTAAACATTTTTCGAACAAGGATAAATGTAAAAGATTTAAAAAAATACAAAATCTACCTGTTGAAAATAAAATAATTTTTTTTACAAAAAAAATATCTCAACTTTAGAAATTTTTAATCTCATAGATAATAGACCTGTTATCCGCTATCAAAGAAAAGGTGAAAATATGATTGAATTTTGGGATTTAAAATATAAAATTAATTTTTATATAAAAAAATTTTTAAAACAACAATTTCTATTGCCCAACAATTTATATATTTATCATTTTTAAAATAATCAAAAAACTTTATTATTAAAAGGGAAAAAGAGAGAATATAACAATAAATTAATTAGCTTAAAAATTATATCTTTTAATATTAGAGGATTAAACAATAAAACAAAAAATCTCTATTTTAGAATCTTTTTTATTAAAATATAACGCTGATATATGTTTAATACAAGAATCAAAAAATAACAAAAAACCCGATTTTTTTAAATTATTTCTCAATTAACAAAAAAGCTTATGGTAATAATAATAATAAAGGAGGTCTTTTAATTATTGTCAAAAATATCTTTAAAGAGTTTACTCGGGAAATTCTTATATCGGATCTTGATACAGTCAGTTTCACTTTTAAGGCACAAACTTTCAACGAAATTTAAGGCACAATAAAAATCTCAAATAAAGGCACAAAATTTGGAATTTTTAATTTTTGCAATTTATTTTTCTAGAATACAAAATTTTGTGCCTTAATTTGAGATTTTTATTGTGCCTTAAATTTCGTTGAAAGTTTGTGCCTTAAAAGTGAAACTGACTGTATGATGGGAATACAATTCACTGATTATGTAATAATAAATATTTATAAAAGACATGATAGAAATGTAGAAATTAATAAAAAAATATTTAGTGTATTACAAAAATATCAAAATCATAAAACAATTATTGGTGGTGATTTTAATTTAAAAGATAATGATATAAAAATTTTTTTCAATTTTAAATTTTAAAATTCCTCTAAACAATAAACCAAGTCGAAAAGATAACAACTTAGACTATTTCATTTCAAATTTTAATAATCTTCAATTCAGTAAATCAAAAACATTAATCAATAAAATTAGTGATCATTATGCTATTTTAAACAAATTTCAGATAAATAAAAATTGGGAAATACAAAAAATATATAAAATTAAAGATATACCTAAATTTCAAAAAACGTTTATTAACTATTTCAAAAATACCAACTACTATTTAAATGATTCGAATTTTAAAAAATTCAAAAAACAATTCTTAATAAAAGAAAGAAATGTTTTAAACATTCGAAAAGAAGATTATAAATTATATAGTTTGATCTATAAACTCTTTGAAAATAATGAATTAATTCAAGAAATTAAAGATAGAAATAGAAAGAAGTATTTAAAATTGTTAGACCAAATTAATACGGAATTTGAAAATAATGAAAATTTTTTGGAAAAAGTTAAATAAATTTAGACAAATTTCGAGTAAAATGATTTTAAATAATAAAAATTTAGAAAAAACATATTTCGGGTTTGTTAATTCAATAAGTAAAAAACCAAAAAAATATATAATAAATTTTATTAAAAAATTTAAATTAAATAAAAGATTCCTATTTAATATTGAAATAGAAGAAATATTCTCAATTACAAATATTAAAACAATTATTAAATATCAAAAAAATAAATCAGTCAAAGAATTTGATAAGTTATATATCACTTCAAATCCATAAAAAAATCAAAACAATGAATATTATTTGAATTATGAAAACTTTATTGAAAAAAATTCAAAAAAATATTTCTAAATTGATTCAAGACATCTCTCAGGAAAATATTACTTTTTATCAAAAAAAAAGAAATTTATTATTCATTCATAAATCAGGAGACGAAGGAGTACCACTCAATTATCGACCAATTTCAATTAATCAAACTCTCCCAAGATTTTTTCTTAAATTATTATATGCCGGAATTCAAGATTCTTGGGACTTAGTTTCAAAAAGACAATTTGGATTTAAGAAAAAATTAGATACAAGAATTGCAGTTCTCAATTTGTTGAATGAATATCAAAAAATAAAAAATAAATTTAAAAAAGAAAATATCTATATAGTTACAATCGATATTCAAAAATGCTTTGATTCTATACATCATTCTTTAATTTATTATTCAATCAAAAAAATTATTAAAAATGAAATTATAAAAAAATATCTACTTGCATATTACTCAAAAGAAGGGATAGGTGTTTATCAAGGAGATCCATTATCACCTTTATTATTTGGGTTTATTTCACATTTTTTATTAGATAAACTCAAATCAATAGCAATACATGTTCAAATGTTTGCTGATGATTTGATTTTGATTATGAAAGGATCAATGATAGAAATCAATTTTCAACTGGAAAAAATTTTTAAAATTATAAGAGATTTTGGAATGAATCCGAATAATAAAAAAACGATAAAAACTTTAATTCCAAAAGAAATTTTATATCTTGGTATTTGGCTAGATAAAAAAACACATTTAAAATTTAACCTTGATAAAGTTAAAAAAAATTTCAAAAATCTAGTCAATATTTTAGAACAAAAAAAATTTACTAATGGATTAAAAATTCACTTTTTTAAAGCCGTTTTACACAGTCAATTATTATATGGATTAGAAATATTTGATCTAAATGAAAATAATTTCAAAGATATAGACATTTGGATCAATAAAAAGATCACTAAATTTTTATTAATTAATCCACATTCCCCAAGACTTATTTATAAAACAGAAGCAAAAATTGATTCAGTAAGGATAACGATATATAAGAGAAAATATAAATTAATTCAAAAATTAAATTTTTTAGGATTCAAAAAACTAATTAAACTTCTGCCATTTAGAGAAAAAGAAGTTGAAAATATTAACTGGAAATCAAAAAACATTAAAAGATTTGGAATTAGAATTAGACAACTATCGAATTAATCAATTAAGGAATAGCCCAAGTTGGAAAGTACGAAAATACCTAAAAATCGTTACTATTCAAGGAAATATTAATAAACAACAAAAATATTTAAAATGGAAAGGCTCTACCTCAATCTTAAAACTTAGAACATTCACAAATTATTTAAACAGGTACTCTTATGTTATGAATGAAGAGAATCAAAATTTTGTAAATTATGCAAAAAAATAAATAATTTAGATATCATTGAAGATTTAGATCATTTTCTCTGGAACTGCCCAGCCTATGAAAATAATCGTAAAATCTGGATATCTGAATTAAAAAAAATTAATATATCTCATTTATTAAAAAACAATAATATTTCTAATATTATTAACAGAAAAGATTCCATAACTTTATTAGCCCTAGTGGAAAACAAAAGCATATGGAAATCTTTGTAAAAATTTCTAAATCACAATTTAGGAATTCGGGCAAACAAGAGGAACTAAAAACTCCTCCCTTAAACAATAAAAAAAAAAAAAAAATATGTGTTTTTTTTTAATTAATATTTTCGTTTCAAGTTACAAAAAAAATTTTTTTTGGCTATTTTTTAACAATTTGAGTTGATATTTTTTATCTTGATTTTTCTCTTTAGATTAAGTTAAAGTAATATTCAAAAATTCACAAATGATCTTTTTTAATTGAGATCCCTGAGTAAAAAAATCTAATCATCCATTGTTCAACAATATTTAATAAGGGTTTTTAAAACAGTATGAACTTTTGAATAAAGTATTTAAAAAATTAGAATTTCTAAATGGCTAAGCAGTGGCTTTATTTTTGAAAGTTCTAAGAATGAAAAAGTATTTAGTTAATGAATGGTGACACAATTTTAACAAAAGAAATAAAAATTAATTAGAGGGTTTTCGAGTTTTTAAAAAGGATTTCAGAAAAAAATCATCATAGTTAGTCGGTTACACTGAGAAGTCATTTTTATTTACGATGTTTTTGAATATTAGATGATTGTTTTGATTGAGTTTTAGCCTTTTAATGTCATGTAATCTCTTATTCTCTCAATTAGACTATTATGAATTAAAAAAATCATTAGATTGTAATTTTTCGTTGGTTGTTTTTCAGTATTTAATCTAATTTGACCAACTTCAATTAGAGAAATTGTTCTGTTTTTAAGAATACAGTCCGTTTCACTTTTAAGGCACAAACTTTCAACGAAATTTAAAGCACAAAAAAAAATTCCAAATTAAGGCACAATTTTTGGGGATTTTTTTTTTTTCTCAATTTATTTTCGTAGAATATGAATTTTTGTGCCTTAATTTGGAATATTTTTTGTGCCTTAAATTTCGTTGAAAGTTTGTGCCTTAAAAGTGAAACTGACAGTAATTACGGTAAGAATTTTTCCCAATTTTTGATTTGGGGTGTATTAAAAATTTATAATTAGAGTTTAATATTCCACATCCATTCTAAAAAAAAATTGTCAAATGGGATTTAATTGTAAAACCATAATAAAATTAGAATTTTTTAAAAATTTTTATTATTGATTTGTTACATCAATTTGGGATTTGCTTTGTTTTATTGTTTGATTGAGGTTGTTGTAAAATACTTTTTTTTTTTTTTTCCTTTTTTGTTTATTCTTTATTACTTGATATTTTACTTTATTAATTATTCAAAACAAAAAATGTTACAATCTTTCCAAGGCTTCCGTGAATTTTAAAATCAATCAAAATTTAATGTTAATACAAAATTTTTAAAATATTGAATATGAGTAGAAGAAGTTTGTTATTAAAAAAATAACTTTCTCAAAAAAGCAAATAGTAAAGATTTTTTTCTAATATTCCACAATAAATTTGACAATCCCAAAATGACATGAAAAATCAAATATTCCTTCAGAAACTACTGTAAAATTTCTTCTTTAAAAAACTCAAGGTTTTATATATAGATCACAAATTTGTGTTCGATATGAACTTAATCAATAAAAAGTTTTTTCGAAATGAACTTTCTGCTACTCAATATTTCGTTTTAAAAAAGTGAAAACTTTTAACATTAAATGAAACATTGAAAATTAACAGTTCAATCTAAAATTTATTATTTAGACATGGTGTTGTTAAGAAAAAAAAAGTTTTCACTGTTTTAAAATGGCTTTATTCAATTTTTAAAAAAATTTATAATAACATTAAATTTTAATTTATTTCAAAATCCACATTAACCTTGGAAGGACTGTATTTTAGATTTTATCATTATAATAGAATTTGGAATTTTTTTTTTTTTTACTCACATTTTTAAGATTCATTACATAATCAAAGATTGAAGATCAAGTTGAGATATTAATTTATAAGCCTCCTTCACTTCGAATGATATTCGTGTGTTGATTCTCCTACTCTGCACATGATGAAAAAGATTTGAAGTAGTAGAAAAATAGAACTCATATTGAGTTTATTGAATCAACAGGAAATAATAAACAGAAGATCTCCTTTTTGCAAAGGAAGAGAAATTATGTTAATCTCGATTAACTCTTTTAAAAAAATAATTATTAAAGGCTTGTTAGAGAACCATTCTTATCCAAATGATGTGAGATTACTTAGTGATTGTTAGGTTTAAAAGTAAACTTGGAAAACAAGTTTATTTATCTTGATTTGGTTAGATTCTGGTAAAAACTTCTTTTTTTAACATTTTTCTCATTTTTCATTTGTGAAACTAATTTTTAATTTTCTTCATCTACTATTAACACACAATATAATTCTTACCAATGAACTTCCCAATCGAACTTCCTAAACAAAAAGGAAATACAGTTGAATTCTTGATTAAGGACATAAATGATAATCCTTATCGTGTCTTTTTCTGTGAGACGAAAAGTAATATTTATTTGACACTTCGATCAGTCCTTTTGGAAGAATATTCAATAACTCTAGAACAGCCTAACAAGGAGAATTCTGAAAAAATAGGAAAGATGGAGGTTACTCGTAAATGTCTCCAATTTTCTTCCGAGCTTGAGAAACATCCTGGATATTCCTTTTCGTTGGTTCCTGAAAAAAATTCTCTCAGGTTTACGACACAGTATCAATTACCCGAAAACGAACGAATTATAGTTCGAGACACATATGTTCTAGATCGTATTAAAAATTCTTCTTAAGATCTTCTAAAAGTGCATTTAATAGAATTATCAAAAAACTTTTCCAAAAACCAAGAACAACAAAAGATACTGATGGATCAATTAACAGAACAAAACAAAACACTCAAAAGAAAACAAGAGGAATTGATCGATTCTTTGAAGAACTTAAGAGTGGAAAACACACAACTTCAAAGAACACAATTACAGCTCGGCAACAATTTTCAAAGAATTGAAAACAAATATGTTAAGCAGAATGAAACTCTTCAACAAAAAATTCATATTCTTGAGAGAGAGACTCGTACCCCTTCAATAATCAGAGTTTCAACTGGGATTTTCGAGAAACCTGTTCCGAGCCAATGGAGTGATTTCCCAGGAGCAGTCGGCAAGATCACACTTTCTTCAAGCATTTCCTCATGGATGGTTGTGATCATGGGTAATTGGACGAGAGCTAACGGGACAATTTCCTTTCGATTGCAATTAAGTGGACTGGATATGCAGGAGGAGATCTATCTTCCATCCGTAAAAGGTGCAGTCAAATATTTCTATCGTGACGCTTCACAGTTACCTACAACTGTATTTAATGGAACCATTAAAAATCATCCTTGTCAAGTCAAAGTTCAACTTCAAGTCAACCCAACAATAAATAGTTATAAAAGGCAAGCAGACCTCGGCCAGGTTACCATTCATTTTTGGTAGCTTTTCACATCGGGGATTCAGAAAGTATGTTACTTGGTCTTATTTTATTTTTTTTTTCTTTTTTTTTTCAAGAAACCATACACACAATTTGTGAAACAAACCAAGAATATGAAAAAGAAATAAACCAAAATTCAAATTAATTAGAGCTCAAACAAATCAAAAAAAGCTTATATTATAGATTAAAAAACGAAAAATAAGTTAATTAATCATGTTCTTTATTTTTTTTATAAATTATTTTTGAAAAAGTTCTTTTGAAAATAATAAAAATCAAATTTTTTACTTTAAAATTTCCAACTGTTTTTTGTTTCATATTAAATAAAAGAAATTTTCTAATGGGTTTGAAAGAATTAAATTGGAGAAAGTATTTGAAAATCGTTAAACCTTGAGGCATCAATAAAATTAAATTTAAAAATTATTTTGATATTTGATTGTGACTGAACAATTAAAAAAATAGTTTTCGAAAATATTTATATTGAATGACTATTGAATCTAGTATATGTTAAAATTGTTCTTATGAAGAGAAAATGATTTTAAATTTATGTGAGAGATATTGAAAGATTATTATGTGTGAATATTTTGTTAAGGTGTTTATTAGGAATAAAATAATTAGAAGAATATGAAACGAAATGAATAGTATTAAAATTTAAATTTAAAAATGTTTAATTTTTTTATTTTTTATTTTGTTGATGTGATTGGAAGAAGTATTTCATAAATTATTTTTGTTTTTTTGTTTGTGTTGTTTTGTTTTGGAATATTTGAATATGAATTATAGATCATGACATATTTTTATTATTATATTTTATTTTGATGATTGTTTTATATTATTTTTATTGGTGAGTATGTTGTTTATTTTCCATTCATTGTTGATTTGAGGAATTGTTTTTGTTATATTTTGATTTGATGTTATGTTAATTTGAAAATTTGATTAATTAGTTAGTTGTGTTAGAATGTATGAAATATTTTTTGTGATTTTATTTGTTTTGTTATTGGAGTTGTACTTTTTTAATTGTTGGGATTTAGATTATTAGTGTTGTTATAAAATGTTTAGTTAGTATATGTTTTGATATATTATGTATTGGTTATTGTTATTTTTGTATTATGTTGATGTGATATTTGATAGAGTGTTGAATTGTTATTAGTATTGTGATTTATATTTGTATCAGGCCATCTAAAGATGGCCTATCATTTCTACTAAAGTAGAAATGAGATTTAATATAATTTTTTTTTATTTATTAAAAGTATAAATGAAATGATGGATATTTTACAGTTTAAGAGTGTAAATTCGTATTGAATTAATTGAAACCTTTATTTTTAATATTTTTTTCTTGATTATAAAGTAATTTAGTTAGTAAATTTATCTTTTTTTTTTTTTTTTTTTATGTTTAAATTTTGTCAAAAAATTAAATTCCAATTTATATATCTCTCAATTTTTTAAAATATAGTTCAACTCATTTTTATAAAGTTAGATTTCAAAATAATGAATTTTCGTTTTTGATTAATTATTTTTTACTATTAATTGTAAAATAAATTTGATATGATTTTCAGTTGCACAGCTCGTGCATTTTTTAATGCCAATACCAAATGTCAAACAAATTCCATAAAAAGACAATTAAAAACAGAGTAAAAAAATAAAATCATTGCATGAATTGAAAAAACATTCATTAAAAAACTTTATTAAAAACAAACAGAAAACAGTTTTAAAAAACATTCAAAGATAGTTAAAAAAAACATTCAATAATTTTTATTTATAAAAATCCAGTTAAATTCAAAAAAAAAAAAAAAATCAAAATTATGCATTCTGAATACATTCAAATCAAAAGCAGTTATATAACAACTAAATAAAAACACCAAAAAACATTCGAAATTATATATTTTGAATATATTTATTTGAAAACTATTCTAATTCCATTTATCCAAATAAATTCCAATTTTTCTCATTTTAATTAAATTGATCAAATAATTCCAATTTCAAAATATAAATACACCAAATTCCATTATAATTCTATTTAATGAAATGCATTTCTAATCAATCTAAAAAAAAAATAAAAAAAATGACAACTATTAAACAAAATAATACAATTAAAAGAGATAAAAAATATTAATAATGAGAATTTCATGAAAAATTTAAAAAATAATTGAAAAATATTGAATACAACAATTAACTAAATTAAATATTGAAGAATCAAGTTATTTTATTTAAAAAAAAATAAAAATAATTTTCTTAAACTCCAGATCAATTTTATCCAGAAAATAAGCTATAATACCCATTTTTATTTTGTAAATACATTAAATTATGTGAATAGGAATATTTAATAAAATGATCATTATTGAGAAATTGTGATGCATCCGAAAATACTAAAAAATAATTTATCAATTTTTCAATGTAACACAATTATTTCTTTATTAAACATATTTATTGTTTTAATTCAACATTAATTTACCAAAAAAAAAAAAAAAAAATACCTTATTGTTTTTTTTTTTTCTATTATAAATCTTTTCTTTTTCTTTTAGGATAATTCAAGAACAAGATCAAAATTTTAATAATTATAAATTAACTACTTATTGGAAAATGTCTGAAATTTTCTTTGGATCTCAAACACAATCAAGTTTCTCATTAAATGCATATTTAAAAAATTGATTATCATCATCTACAATAAAGTTTAAGTTGGTAAGTTACCCAAATGATTGGTTTGGTGATGGATAAGTTTTCATTTCAAAATTCTATATTATTTGAAATTTATATATATATATAATAATTTAATAAGAGATCATGAGATTTTTAAATCTTTTATTTTATATTCTTTAAAGAATTTCTTTTTTATTTCTTAATTATAAACCTTTTTGGATTTAAATATTGATTATTTATAATAAAAAAAAACTCAATATTTGATAAATTTAAAATAAAAATTACTAAATGCTTTTTAATATTTTTTAAAATGTTATTTTTTCAATTTTAATGTTTTTTTAATGTCTTTCAAATGTTTTTTTAAGGTTTTAATGTCATTTTAATGTTTTTCTAATGTAAAATTTGGAAATGTTTTTTTTTGCAAGTAAAAAAGTGTAAAATTAGAAAAATTTTTGAATTTTGCAAGATCTGTATTGTCAGAAAATTAAAAAAAAAAAAAAAAAACACCATTTCCACCCACCTAAAAAGAAATAATTCTTTATTTCTTTGTCATTTTCTATTTTTTTTTTTTTTTTTTTTTTTTTTGGGGGGGAGTAACTACTACTAAAATAATCGCGTACACCACAGAAAATCACTCTTGACCTATATATATATATATATATATATATATATATATATATATCTTACTGTATGTGTTTTGAATTTTTTAGTTAGTAAGAAAGAAAGATAAACGATAAATGAATAAAGACAAATAAAAAATTTTTAATAATTAGAAAAAACATAAATTAATGATATAAATCTTTCTAATTACTATGAATACCAAAAAAAAAACAAAAAAAAAAAAAACCATTTAAAAAATTATTTTTTATATTTAAATATTAAAATTGTTATGATTTTCTGAAAAAAAAATAGGTAGTATAAAAAAAAAGATAAAAGAAATTGATTTAAAAGATAATATAATATTGGTTTAATTGATTTAGAACAAATCATTTAAAAAATTGAAATTTTATTAATACTTTGAAACTATAAAAAATTTATATATTTACAAAAAACAAGAAAAAATTTCAATTATTTTTGTTATTAACTTTAAAATTTTTATAATCCTGGATTCCTCATAATAAATTCAAATATTACAGCCGTTCCAAGGCTACCGTGAAATTTATTCGAAATCAGTTTGATATTTTAATTCATTTTTTGAAATCAGAATAAGAAAGCTGATATTGAAAAAAAATTATTCATAAATGAGGTCATTTGAAAAAATTACTTGAAAACAAAAAAAAAAAAAATTTCAAGATCCCACAAAAGGTGTAAAAATAGGATAAACCCTTACAACTACTACCAAACGAAAAGACCAAAAATGGAAAATGTATTTGTAATGTTTTCAAGTAATTTTTTCAAATGACCTCATTTATGAATAATTTTTTTTCAATATCAGCTTTCTTATTCTGATTTCAAAAAATGAATTAAAATATCAAACTGATTTCGAATAAATTTCATGGTAGCCTTGGAACGGTTGTAATTATTGTATTATGTATTATAAAAATAATATTTATTTTGTTGAAATGTTATAGGATTTTCCAAATCCATTAAAAAACCAAAAAAAAAAATATATATGAAAAATATGAAAAATTATTAAAAATGATCACTTTATGATTTTTTTATTTCATCAAGTGGAATAAAATAAAAAAAAAAAAAAAAAGAAAAAGAAATTACTTATTCAGTAATAAATTGAGTTTTAATAAAGTATTGAATTAAATCCCATGATTGGGAATTAAATAATTAGAAGATTATTTATATTCAATTTATTAAATAAGTTTCTGTATTTATCTTGATTTTGCCTCATTAAATAGGAGGATTTATTAAAAGATAAATTAAAGGTTTGAATATTCCAAAGTTGATCCAAGGAAAAAAGTGAGTTAACACTACTTCAGGTAATTATGAGAGATCTAAAGTACCTCTGTAACGAGAGTATAAAAGTTTGATCGAAAAACCTTTAAGTTCATTTTTTTTTTTAACTTTACTTTTTTTTCATCTTAAAAAGATAAAATAAATACCTCCTCAAGAATTAATTGAAGAGTCCGAAAATGGGAAGATTAATAAAAATACAGAAAGAAATCAATAACTCGTATCAAAATGATTACAAAAAATTTTTAGAAGAAGAAGAAGAGATTGTTAACAAAGATTCTGATTAAAGATCTTGATCCAAACATTGTTGTTTTGTATTTTTATTTTAATTGCAGTTTCCAAAAAAATGAGTCAGCCCAAAAAAAAAAATGAGTTAGGTGTTTTTATAGAAAAATGGTAGTTAAAGTGTATTTGATCAAAAAATTTTTTTACTTCTTTTTTACTACATTTGTAAAGAAAAACATAACCTAACAATTAGACTGATTAATTAGAATTAAAATACAATTTAAAACATCTAATGAAATCAAATTTTAAATAGGTTTAATTTTTAAAATTTTGGTTTTCAGAGCACCACTTTGAAAAAGTAGATTATTTATTACATTTTTTATCTCTATTATTTTTTTATTCATGTTAAATTGGCTTGAAAAGTTTAACAATAGGTATTATTTTAGTTTGAGCTATCTTGATTGATTAGTAGAAAAATAAAATGAATAATCTTTGAAAACTTTTCCTTTTTACTACAATTTTCTTATAAAAACACCTAACCTATTTTTTTTTTTTTGGAAAATGTTAGATTATCCTTTTTTTCGTTCATTAACCAGGATTATCCGGAACTGGATTTTGACTGTTATCACCTTAATTTCTATAGTAATAAAAAAATTGTCAAAACCACTACACTTCAACTCATCTAGATATTTGTTAATGGGTTCTCGGCACTACGTTCTTGACCACATTAACTGATATCAAGAATCGTTTCCCGTTTCGCTTTTCTTCCAATATTTTGGTAACTCTTGATATTTGGGATGAAATTCTCATTTCAACATGATAATTACAGATCGAAATTAAGATAAAAAAATAGTTAAAATGATTTTCTCCTTAAAATTTTGAAATAAAATAGTAAATTTTTTTTTTCCCCTTAAATAATTTTTAAAATTTGGAAGATTTCATTTATTACAGATAGGAATTTTCAAACTCTATAGTCAATAAAAACAATAATATCAGAAATATTAGAAGATTCTTTGGTGGTACTAAAAATTGAAAAGGGTTATCTTTGAGTGATTCCAGTGTTTATCATAGCTTATCATGAAGAGTAAATCGAAATTACAATAATTAAATTAGTTTTGTCATCATTAATGATGAGCGTAGAGTATCTAATTCTAGTTTTGGTTCAATTATTTATTCTAAAATCATTTTTTCAAAATAGTACATTACAACCTGGGCAGAACTCTCATTTTGGATTTTTTTTAACTTTTTTTATACTTGAATTGTAAAAATGATCCTCATTTAGTTAATAACTCTTCAAAGTCTAATTTTTTTTTTTTTTTGAAACTGATCATTTTTTGACACATAAAATCTTTACTGAAAAAAATGGATTTTTATCAACAATAAAAAAAAATCTAAAAGGTTTTGGAGTTTTAGGAAATAAATTGAATTGAAAGGTTTAAGGTATGTTCATTTAGAGTTAGAAAGTGACCTTATTTCTTTAAAATAACAAAAGGAAAAAAAAAATTAAAATTGTACAGAAATCGAGCTTTGAGACATCTAGATGAACAAAAAAAGTTTTTTTTTTATTTTTCTTGCATCTTTATTTGTAATTAATATTTAATCAATTTAAATTAGAAACATTATTTGTGTACAATGGATGTACCAATTCCATTGTATTCTTCTTTGGAAATCCACCAACTTTGAAAAGTTGAAAGAGTTGTAACAATAGAAGCACCTAACCAGGAAGAATATTTTCTTTCATGAGGAGCAACCACCTTAATTTCCTTTTTTTTTATTAATTTCGGATCCAAGTTTCTAATTTCGTTTTGTAATCTTCAGTTTTAAACATTGAAGCCCCACCATATAGAATTATATTACTATAAAGGTTTCTTCTCAAATCCAGATCATCACATTTCTCAATTAAATCAAATACTAATTGGTGAACACCAGATAATTTTTCTGATTGTAATAAATTTGGTTGGAAAAGAACTTCTGTGCAGCGAAATCTTTCGTTTCCAAGTGTAATCAATTGTCCATCAGGAAGCTTATAATTTTTATCAAGACATGAATAATATTCATTGACAAAATCAGCTGCGACAGAACATAATTGTTCTTTCATGTCTCTTAAAAGTTCTCTTCCGGCTGTTGTTGTAAAGGAGTATCCTCTTTCTGCTATGGGTTTCATTAAATAAGAGGAAAGATGGTTCCCACCAAGTTCAATCATTTGACAATATTCGTCCAAGTAAATACCTTCATTAATGCATGCGATTTGTGTACACTCATAACCGAGATCAATCACAATACCCGTTTTCAGACCATAAGAATAAAGAGAAAAAATTTCTGCTGGTGCTAGAGAGAAGGATTGTACATTAAAAGTTTCAAGCATTATCTCTGCAATCCTCTCAGCTGTGGAACTATGTGCTTTCTTCTGAATTTTAATAGTTTGAAGAACTTTGTGATCTTCTGGAGATCTTCGTAATTCATTATGAATGGTATGATGCCCAAACCTTTTCAAGATCATCCCAGTTGGTGACAAGTCCTTTTTCAATTGGGTGTTTCAGGGTAAGCACTCCTCTTTTGTATTGAGCTTCATCTTCAACAAAAGCATCTTTGAAATTGTCAATTTTTTTTATTTTTGGTCTTCCTACAATCATTGGGAAAACAGCTCTTGGTGCATCATCTCCTCCAAAACCTGCTTTCATCATACTAGAGCCATTATCAATGATAAGATCTTGAATGGATACACTAACGGGTTCATAATTAGAAATATAACTTTTAGTAAAATTAAAATTATAATTTCGATCTTCTTGTGTTTTTTCTTGTTCTTGTTCTTGTTCTTGTTCTTGTTTCTTTTCATTTTTGTTTCCATTTTCCTTTTCCTTTTCCTTTTCCTTTTCCTTTTTTTTTTCATTTTCAAAGGTTTCTTCTTCTTCAACAAATTTATATTTCTTTACATTTTTCAAATTATAGTTTGATTCAACAGGTTGATCACTGACCAAAATTTCATTATTGTTTTTTAATTTTCCTCAAAACATTTTTGAAAAAAATGTAAACTTGGGTTAATAGATAAAGAATTTGATACCAATCTTTGGAGAGTAAAAGTTTGTCAAGGAAATAAAGTAATTAATCTTTTAATATCTCTTAAGGGACAAGTTACATAAAAAAAAAATTTCTAGTGAACCAAATAGCCAATTAAAACAAATATTTACTCTCTTCTTGAAATTGAAAAATTCATTAAAAATATGATTACCAAAAGAAAACCTGGCTCACCTTTAAAGGTATTTTCAGAAATGAGTTCTTGTTTTGGATAAAGTTTGATCCATTTTTCTCAATTTTTGAAAAAGTAAAAACAATCTGCATATTTTCAGATTTTTCTTCAAAAAAAAAATATTTTCTTTTTGGGACCAGTAACATAAAAAAAAAATTCAAGTGTATCTAATAGCAAATTAAAAAAAAAAGTTCTGGTCTCTTGAAATTGATAAATACATTTAAAATCCGATTGCTATAAAACCTAACTCACCTTTAAAGGTATTTTCAGAAATGAATTATTGTTTTTAACAGTTTGATCCATTTTTAAAAAAGTCTAAAATTCAACATTAAAACAGTATTTTACAAACAAAAAAAAGTTTTTTACAAGAGATCATTTGTAAGAAATCATTTTTTTTACCACCACACTATACCTCGCACATATTTTCAGATCAAATTCAACCCATTTTAAAACAAAGTAAACTCAACACCAAACTCAAGTGAACCAAAAGTAAGAGTTTGATAGTACTAACGAATTCCATTTAATCGTGGTAAATGATTACTTCGTTTTCCTATTGGTGAAAAAGTTCAACATAGTTTTTGTTTAAGGGAATCTTGTCTCCTAAATATTTTTTTTTTCAAAGACAATTTTACATTTTTTGAAATTGCTGTTCAATTGTTCTCAATAAAAAAAACCCTTTCTCAACTTTAAGGAAACGAGTTCTCATTTTTAAAAGAAATCAAATATTCTCCATTGGTTTTTATTTAAAAGATCTCCAGATCCTTTTTTCTTTGAATTTGTGAATTGCAAAATAAAAAGACAAATTTATAAAAACCTTGTTTATTTTTTGGAAATGCCCTTTTTTTTAATATTTAATAATTGGTATAAATCAATAACTATTGGGAATCCAAGCTTATTTTAAAAAGATAAGATAAATAAATCAAATATTAAATAAAAGAAGATCCGTATAAAATTGTATATTTTGTTTTATTTATATTAATTTTTATAATTTTAATTTGAAATTTAATAGATTGGGTACTTTTTTTTTTTTCTAATATCCATTGTATAAAAACAACACATTGTTATTATTTAAATGAGTTATTTGATAATATTTCATAATTTTTTTATTATAATTATTGATTTGAATTAATTTTATTTGTTTGAGAATATTTAAAAAATTAGTGAAATAAGGGTGAAATATAAAGTCTTTAACTTCTGGGTTTATAATACTAACTAGTGAAATAAATAAGAAAGTGTTATAAATTATTATGTCAAAATAATCAAATTAAAAAGTTTTTCCTCGAGTTAATAATTGAATTTTTTAGGTTTTAAAAAAATTATTTTTGGATCATTTATAAATTGATGGATTAGTTTTTTTTCTCTGATTTTTTTTTTAAATAAAAAAGAAAAAAATGATTTCAAATTTTGTGATTAATAAAGAAATTTGATTTTTTTAAAATTTAAAATAATTATTGTAATTTTTTTGGGAATCTTAACATATATTTTTATATAATGGGTTATAATTATACTTAGAGGATTTGTTTTCAAAATTTATTTTTGTTCACTTCTTTCATATACAACGAGATTTCTTTCTTCTTTAAAGAAAATTATTTTTTTTGAAATAATTTGAAAATATGTTGAATTTTGGACTTTTTTAAAAATGAGAAAAATACAGTGGCGTAACTAACCCATGTTTTTAATTTTAACCCATTACTGAAATTTAACCCGTGTTAAAAATAATTGCTCCTCCGAGAGATAAAATAAACAAACCAATAGGATGACAATAACATATAAATTCGAAATAGGGTTCTTCAAATGCATTTTAAAAAATAATTGAGAAGATATTGAGAGATTAAAATGAGATTGTCTGACAAAAAAATGAGAAAAAGATCATTTTTTAGCTTTGAATAAAAAAAGCATTTGATTTAAACAAAAATTGTAATTATGATGAAATTTTGGAAACAAAAGTATTTAATATTTTTTAATCAATTATGTTAATTCAAGATCTAACCTCCAAAGCCAATTTAACTCTGAATCAAGAACGTACATTGGTCTTTTTATCTTTAAATACCCAAGCTCTTAAAAAAAAAACATGGGTTAAATTTTAGTAATGGGTTAAAGGTTGTCAACATGGGTTATTTCCGCCACTGTAGATCAAACTGTTTAAAAACAATAATTCATTTCTGAAAATACCTTTAAAGGTGAGTGAGGTTTTATTGGTAATCAGATTTTAACTCTGTTTTTCAATTTTGAGAGATGGTAAATTTTTTTTTGAATTTGCTATTAGATTCACCTGAAGATTTTTATTTAACCTTACTGGTACCTTAAAATTTTCTTTCTGAACTTTTAAAACCACACCAACTAACTAAGGGCACTTTTGTAATGATTTTCTCATGAATAATTAAGTAACTCACATTTTGTAATTAAAAATAAAGGTAATTCAGCCGAAAAATATTTTCACCTTTTTCGGAAAACTTTCTTCAAAAAAACATTAGAAGGTTTTCATAAGTATTGATCCTTAAAAATAGTTTTTTTTTAAATAACAAATAAATTCTATAAAACATAACCCAGTGTCTCTGGGATTAATTTTGAAACAGCGGTTAATAAAATAATACACTATCAAAAAATCCAAAACAACATTTAATTAAGAAAAAAAATATTTATACAAGTCAACACCGATTATTGAACAAACTGTAAAAACTTCAAAGTTTTCATTTAAAAAAAAAAAATTTTAATCTAAATTTCCTTTTGAAAAACTACTGTTCTTGCTTAATAAAAGGAAAAATATTTCCTTTTAACTTTTTTATAAAAACCGAGATGTGGAAACTTTTTCACAGAAATCAAACAAAATAACAAAATATACAGTTCTAAAAGCAAAATCTAATTCTTACCTGATTTTAGGCATTAAAAAGTTTATTTTTTTTTCCTTTGCTTCCCAAAAACCATTGTTTTTGGAAAGATGAAATAAAATTTTGATCCTTTTATTTTACAACAAATAGTATTAACTTAAATATGACAAATGATTTTGAATTGACCCTAGAATTTTTTAAAAAGAAAATTTAAAATTTAAAATTATGATTAATTACAGTACTGTTAAATGAAAAATTAATTGGACAAAAATTTCATTTAGTATTCCATAAAAGGTTTGAAAAGACAAGAAAAAACTAAAAATATTAAATTCTCAGATCAGTTTTATAATCGTAATTCCGTTGAAGAACAGGTTTTTTAATAATTTATTGAATATTTTTGATTTTTTTTTTCAGAAAGATAAATGAAAATTTTGTCCTGTTAACTTTTCAACTAATGGTATGTTCAATAACCCATAATGTTGATCTAATTGTATTTGAATTTAACAAAAAAAAATAGAGTAAAAATGTTAACAATTATCAGACTTCCAAATGATAGTACTTACAATTTAATTATCTTAAAAAGCTAGTTTTGCAAATACAAAACAATATAATTTTAAAAGTAAAAGTATAAAAAATTTAAATGTTTTCTAAATGAAATAATATTTGGTTTTTTTTTTTGAAAATGTTGTTTCTTTTTTTTTTGTGTTGGTAGTACAATTTATTTTGCGTTTTATCAAAAAACACCAAACTTAAAATTGAATACATAGACTAATGAACAACTCTCTTGTTAAAGGAAATTTTTGAAAAAATCTGATTTCACAAATTGTAAGTACAGATAAAATAGAAAAAAAGTTTTGGTTTAATTTTCATTTTATCAATCCCCAAACTTTATTTATAAGGGTATGAATTTCAAAAATCAACTTTTTTTACAAAGTAACTTTTAGTTTAAAGTCAGATTCAAGTTATCCAGTGTTTATGTTTTTATAGGTATTCCGTTTTATCCAAATAAAATAAAAAAAAATATAACCAAAAATTAAAAATCACTGTGTACAAAATGATGAAATTTTTTTACAAAATATTTTTTCAAACAATTTATGTTTGAAATTACTTCGAACTATTTTTAAAAAGTTCTGTAAGAAATCAAACGAATATATAATTTGAGAGAATTAGATCTATTTTAGTTTTAAGAAGATTTTCGCTAATAAAATTTCGAAACAGATTCAGTTTTTTTTTAATTTTGAGAAGGGAGAATTCAAAATAATTTTGTTTCATAATTTGTAATTGGATTCTTCAATCAATTAAGGTGTCAAAATTCTCATTATCTACTTTTTTCAAAAAGTCGTTAAATATTTAAAAGTGAAAATAAAAAAGTATTCTCCGCTCCAATAGCTTACCAATATACCATAGACCTTGTTTAAAAAATAAAATGCTTTGGACTTATTGTTTCGCAACCTTCAAATAATCAATTTTTTTTTATCCCCCTTTAAAAGGATAATTAATTTTTGTCAAGTAAATTTTAATATTTTACCATTCAAATAATTCTTGTTCAAATTTGATGAAATTCTGAAATAATCAATCAAAAATTGTTGTTTGTTAATATTATAATTTCGAATTCTCAAACGTAAATTCTTTTGTTGAATAAATTGTGTAAATTAATAAAAAATACTATGGTAACTTTCTGAAATATTTTTTCATCTTTCCATTTAATTTCTGTTAGGATCAATAATAATAAAGGTACTATTAATTGAAAAATTAACTGGATAAAATTTTCATTTATCTTTCTGAAAAAAAAAATCCAAAGTATTTAAATAAATCCTTAAAAAACCTGTTCTTCAAAGGAATTCTTAATACAACAGATCTTTATAATTATAGATTTTTAATTTTTACTTTTGATTTTCTTTTTTTTTGGAATACTAAATGAAATTTTTGTCATGTTAGATTTTTCATTTAACAGTATTTCCTAAATGAGAACATTCGAAATTGTCGGTTGACTAATTATTAATAAATTATTTCTCTTTCCGAAAAAATAATAATCATTTTTTTTAAACTTTCTTTTTTCTTTAATTCCAAGTGATTCATTAAAGAAAATAAAGCTAAACATGTCTTTAAAAGACAAATCAGATGAAGGGTTAATGGAATTAACATCTTTTGGAGAAGAAATTGAGATGCCTAAAAGTAATTATTTCTTTTTGTTTTGTCTATATTTAGGGTATTAATAAAATTTAGGAATTGATTTAATTTGCTTATTTTCACAACATAGACGAGTAAGTTTTTTTCTTTTTTCTTCGTTCTTTTTGCTTAATTTACAAAAATAGGGTTAATATTTCCAAAACAGAAATAAGAAATCATTTTTTGATCATGAAATACATCTTTTTCTTTTGAAGGTAATTTCTGATTTTTTGGAAAAAATTTGGTACATTACATAAAATATTGGAAAATAGTACTTTTTCTAAAAACGAAAAAGATAAAGAATACTATTAATTGCAAAATAAAGGAACAAATTTTTTTTTTTTTTACTTTTCCAAAAAAAAAATCAAAACCTAACCCTTCCTAAAAATTCCAATAAATCCTTAAAGACCCTCAATTCTCAAAGGAAAATCATATTAAAACTAATTTATAGAATTAAATCTTTGAAATTTTCTTTTAAATTTTTGTTTGGAAAGATTGAATGTAAATTTTGTTGAATTTATTTTGCAACAAATAGTAAGTTTAAAAAAAAAGGAAGGAGTAGAGACAATTTTTAATTTAAAGTTCTTTAATTTGAAGGTTGTTTTTCTGTGAAAAAATATAAAATAAATTTCAAATATTGAAATCTATTGCAAAATTAAATTTTTCTCAAACTTTTATAAATTTTGAATCCAAATTTATAAATCTTTAAAATAAGGTGTCTTTACAACACGACTTATTTATTTATTTTCTTTAGTTTGTGTTACGGGATGATCTAAACAAAAACCCACAAACAATGAAAAAAATATTTTGATCCAATTACTAGAAAAAATAATACAAAAAAATTTGAATTTTAAATTCAATCTATTATGAAAAACAATTTTTTAGTAAAAATAGCTTGTTACATTTGTGTTTCTCTTCAAAACAATTAAAACCCATTTCTTGGAATTCGATTGATTGTTTGATTAGATGTTTTCATTTTTAAAAATCACATAAAATGATAAATTGGAAAATTTAGAACAAAAAAAAAAAAAATAAAAAAAAATACACATTTCAAATCGAAAGAAAATTTAGGTTCTCAAATTATTTTATTTCTTGTTGAATTTTAATTAATTTAATTCGATCTCAAAATTTCTGAAATAATTAATATTCTAAAAATATTTCGAACTTATAGAAAGAAAGGGAAAATGTACAAAGTTGTTGTTGGTGGACTTGGGGTAGTTAATAGATTTAAAGCGTTATTTTATTTAAAAACAACACCATATTCACAAGTTGTTTATCGGATTTTTTATCATCATAAAACTAAGAAAGGGAAAAGGGATTGGTTTTTTTCCTATCTTCTGGCACTTCTAATTATCTTAATTGGATTGCTATTCAGTTCGTCAATCGAAATCACAAGATACACATCTCTTGACTTGGATTTTTGTGAGAATTCCAATGAAAAAATTAGTAACTACACGGCTATCATGGAAGAAGCAGTGGATTTAGAAGGTGCTAAAAACCACGTAGAAAAGATGGAAACTGAAACCACAACAGCATATAATTGTTCAGATGATGATAATGCAAACCGGGCCAATTGGCCAGAGGCCTATGAAATGGATGAAGAAACAAGAGCAGAACTCTTGGCTGCTTCAGATTTACAGTGTACACAAAAATTATGTTGGAAAGAAAAAATCGCCTCTTTCAAAATTAAATTAAAATGTAAAAAAGTCTCGTATTCGTGCCCAGACGCAAGTGCTGTTTACCAATTAGCAAGTTATGAAGAAAGGGAAGAAAATTATGAAAAACCTGAAGACATTGAATCCCCCGAAACTGATATAAGCGAAACTGCTGAAGCTCAGCTTGTCGAACAAATAGAAATATTATCTGAAAGGATAAATCTCTTATCAACAATATATTGTTTCTATTTAGCTCTTCAGATTTTTCTAGGCCCTGCTTTAGTTCTTTCCAAGCCAACTTTATTTTCAAAGCTGACATTTGGCGATATGAACAAAGGACAATGGATCATTATTGCTTTGATCATTTGGTATTCATGGGAAGCTTTAACCATTTATACACAAACACCAGAATTTCAAGCATATTGGGACTATTTTAAAGCAGAGCCATGTTGGATCAATTCCCAATTTATAACAGATTATAATGAAGCTGTTTACAATACATGTTATCAAATGGAAGTCTATGGAAACAGATATAATCATTCGCGAGCTAATTATAAATATTATTATAATATTGACGAAACTTATCATTCTTTTACTGGTGATAATAATTGCTTTGATGGCAATTGGTATGATCAACAAAGTTTTCCCTATTCTTGTAATGAAACACAGTTAGAAGACTTAGCAATACCAGAAACAATTGAAGATTTTAATTACTATGATTTTATTGTCTCAACTGGATTACTCGCATCTTTAGTTTTACAACCGATTTTAGCTCATATTGTTCTAGCAATTTTTAGTTTAATTCAACCTTTGTCATTAACATCAGGTCGAGTATTATTGCCTTTGTCACAATTTAAAAAGATTTTAAAGTATACAGATGTTCGCAAAAAATTTCGAAAAACTATAATAACTTTCAAGCGTTTGAATTCGATCATCCCTTTAATACTTTGGTTAGGAATTTTAATTTGGTTAATATCAGAAGACGCAATCCCTCTTGGAACTTAATTTGAAATAAATCTAAAGAAGGTATTTCAGTTGATTGGTTTTTTAATTTGATCAGGGAACTTGTTTTTTTTTTTTACTTTTTTGAATCTTTCAATTTTGACCAAAAAATTAATATTTTAAAATAAAAAAAAACGAATTTTTTTTTGTTTATTTTTTTGTTGAATACATTTTTTTTATAAGCAAAATTAACAAAATATATGTAAAGATATACAATTTAAGGGTAGTGTCTTATGGTCAAAAAAAAATTCCAAAAAATTACGAATTTGATTTAGATCAGTAAAACCAATAGTTTTAGTTTAATACTAGTAAGAGTATTTGAGTATTAAGGAGTGAGTTTGTAAAATTTTTAACTCCAAAATTTTCATAATCTTCTTGAAAAAAACGCCTTAAGTACGCATTTTAAAATTATTCCAGAGGGGGTAAATATTAATATGTATTATTTGTTAATATACTAAAAGTGCATACTTGAGGTTTTTTTTTAAAAATAATCATTTTTTATTTTCATTTTTTTCTCTTTTCTGTTTTGTTTTCATTCTTTTTTTATAAGTTACTTAATCTGTTTCGTTAGATCCCGAAATTTTCATAACGATTGGTATAGGGGTAAAGTTGAGTTTAGTAAAGTAGAAAATTCTCATACGAGGAGTTGATGTTATCTAACCATTTGATCGATCAATAATTATTTGTGAAATTTTCATAAATTTACCAATACAATTTTTTTTCCATAGAAAACTAATCTTAGTTTAAAACACTTTTAATGACTGTGTTTACTCGCTCTTTGAATTAAAAGTCACATGGTTAGTCAATTAAAAATCCCTCTTTAATAGATTAAGTGTTTCACACTTAAATACCTCTCAATAAAACAATACGATTTTTTGTTCTGCTCGTTTCATCATTTTGGACACAGAGATTTTTAATTTTTGGTTATTTTTTTTTTTCTTTTATTTGGATAAAAAGGAATACCGATAAAAACATAAACACTGGATAACTTAAATGTGATTTGATATGAAGTTTTAACAAACACAAAATATTGGATTTTTTTTTGCCTATTTTTGATTTTGGGTGTGTCTAAAATTTTGGAATGGAATTTACAATCAATTTTTCATTTTTTATTTATTTATTGTTTATTTTTCTTTGTATTAATAAAAAAATTTCTCAAATATCAAAATCGATTATATTATAACAATTAAAAACAATACTTAAGTTTGGGGAAAATCTATGGTAATGACACCACCCTTAAAGCATTTTTTGAATCATCATGTTGTAACAAAAAAAAATTGTTTTCTTTCAAGTTACACTTGGTAATGAAAGAAACAATTACCAAGTTTCAGAAATTGGCTCTAATAGAAGTTTAAAGGAGTTTTAAAGCTAAGATTTTGATAAAGTTTCAGAATGAAAGGTTACATGCTGAAACGAAACATTTTTTTTGTTACAACATGATGAAACAAAAAATGCTTTAAACATTTTTTTTCTTTCATGTTATATTACATAAGGAAAGAATATTTTCACAAGTTGAATAAATTGGCTGTATGATCCTTTTTTTTTGTTCCTTATTTTGATTTTTTTATGTCTTATATATGATATTATAGTGTGTATTAAAAAGTTCATCGAATGTAAATGACCCGAGTTACAAAACAGTACATTATAAAAATATTACTAAACTACCCTTGATTAGTTGATGTAACTTTACAGTTTAAAAAAGAAAATTTTTAGGTACCAATAAGGTAAAAAAAAAATCTTCTTCTATATTTTTTTTTTTTATTTATTATTGAAGAAGTTTAAATTACACTCTAAGTTGCCCTTATATTTAGATTTCCTTTCAGGAATTTAAGTCTGAAATCATAAATTTCAAACTTATTGATTAATGAAAATAATCTTGAACTTTGTTGATTTAAAACTATTTCAATTAATTTTTTTCTTTAAAATATTTAGAAATTTTAATCGATCATTTTCATAGAAAGGACAAAAACCCATAAAAAAAAGATCAATATTTACTATTACTTCCATATGATCATATTTTAAACATAAAGGACAAAATTTGTTTGGGTTGAACTTTATTACATAATACATATCTATTTAAACAAATAATAAATGTTCTGAATTTTTGAATTGTTAAACTTGATGGATAAATTAAATATCTTTGGTTTGTAAATTATGAATTTTGCCATATATAATTTGGAACTATTTTTGTGGCGTGTCGTAGAGTGCCGTAGAGTGTTGTAGAGTGTTGTAGAGTACCAAGGTTTTTTTCAATTTTAGAAATAATAGGAAAATTTCTTAAATTTGCTTTTTATTTTTAAAATTGAAAAAAACTTAACAGCTCTTTTCCATAAAGAATTTAAAAGAAAAGAGTAAAATCATTGATTTTACTCTATTCTTTTGAATTCTATAAAAGCTAAAGATGGTTTTCTTGAGTTTTCTGTTTTATTCTGAAAATCAATAATTTTCAAAATAAACAGAAAACTCAAGAAAACCGAACTACTTTATTTTGTAATTTGGTAAATAAAAAGAAAATTTCAGAAATTTTCTTTTTATTTCTTAAATTAAAAAAAACCTAACGTCATTTCAAACTCTGAGAATACAACAATTCATAATAATTTTATTAAATTTTTCTTTTTTTAGCTCAATTAAATCTTGTGAATTCCAATTGATTTTATTATTTAATATTTGATTGAATTTTATTAATTGTTCAAAATAAATGAGGGATAGATTTTTTCGTTTTTTTTTAAATTTAAAATTTTTTTTATTTACTTAAGAGGGTAGGTACATTTTACATATTTTGAGTGCCTGGGTTTCTAAGAAATAGAAATCTTAAATCCATTTCTTTAATAAAATAGATGAACTTTTTAATCAATGAGGGAATGAAATCTATCCTAGTTGAATAGATTTACCTACCAATTAAATTAGGGAAATACAAATAATTAAAAAAATTCATTAAGAATAAATTTAAAAATATCCTTTATTTATCAAACTTAAGTTTAATCTTGGACACTGTTACTTCTTCTTTATTATATTTTTAATTATAAATATAAAACTATTATACGAAAAATTTTTGATAAACAAATCATTTGCTAAATGTCTCAAGAATTTCAAAAATGAATTTTAATTTCAATTTTTATTTAATATATCCAATTTTGATTTGGTTCAAGAAAATAGAATGTTTTTGAAACTCTTCTTTAGAAAAACCTATTATTGGATAGAATAGTTTGAATTTTCAAATTATTTATTTTCTGGTAAATTGTAAATACCAAAATAGTTATGAATATTGCATTGCACTTTTCCCTCCATATTTTTTTTTCTTTTTGTTGAAATTTTTGAAGTTGATTCTTTTTTTTTGATTATATAACCCTTTTACTTTAAATTTTGAAGAAGTATTCTTTGTTTTGTCTTTGTTTGATAAAAAAAAATTAACAAAAAGAATTTTGAAACTTAGATTTGTAAAAAAAAAGTTCTCTCAAAAAATAATAAATAGTAATGGGGAGAAAAATCTAAGACAAGTTAAGGCTTTTTCTCCAACAAAACTAAGACAATAAATCAGAAATAAATCCACTAACATATATTTTAGTCAATTTTTTTTTTTCCATTCTTGATTTCAACAAGTTTATTTAGAAATGAGGATCTTATTTGTTTGGTTCTAAAAAAGAAAAGATTTATTTAAAAAAAACACCTTCTCGTACATATTTCATTGATTTTATCTTGGATTATTTTCGGTGATTGATCAAATCATATTTCTTTTTTACTAAACATAATTTGATAAAATCAAAACTTTTATAAAAAAAAATGTTCTAAAAATTGAAAATTTAATGATTCCACTCTGGTTTACATTAGTTCTTTTCATAAATAGAGCAACGAAGGATATTTTGATTTCAAAGTATCGATATCTCGTGGCACTTAAAAAATCTTTTTTCAGTCATGTTCTCACAATTAAAATTTTTAGAAATGGTAATTTGTACTTACTTACTTAAATTACCATATTTTCAATTTTGAATTTTGTTTTTTAAATAAGAATTGGTTTATTTCTATTTATTTTGCCTTTTTCAGTAATATACGAATCCATCCAAGAATGTAAATAATTGAAATTTATTATTTAATAAATAAATATTTCTAATCCATATGTTAATTGGCTTAATATGAGTGATTTAAATAATCTAATTTTCAAATTATTATTAAGAGAATTATAATTAAATGTTAAGTTTAGAATTATTAAATATTTCTTAGGCTTTTTTTAAATTATGAACCAAATAAGAAATTTTATCAAAATCAATAACTAAATATTTAATCTTTTTTTAAAAAAAATCGTCTTCTGAATCCAATATCAAATTTAAAAAAATTTTACACTATCTTGAAAGGGAAAAAAGAATTACAAAAAAGAAAAAATCTGAATATTAAAAAACATAAACTTACCTTTAAAGCTATTTTAAATAATGATTAATTGTTTTTAAAGTTTTTTGATCAATTTTTTCTCATTTTTAAAAAGACCAAAATTCAACCTATTTTCTGATTTCTTCTAAAAAATAATTATTTTCTTTATGAAGAAAGAAATCTTATTATCTATTGAGGAAGTAAACAGAAATAAACTTTTAAAACAAAACCACTAACTTTTTCATATAACCCAATCTAAAAAAATAATTTTCAGTTCCTGACAATTCTAATAATTATTTTAAACTTGAAAAAAATTTTTTTTTCTTTATTTATTAAATTTTTCAAATCAATTTTTTTTTTTTTTTTGATCAAAAAAATTATCCGAGAAAAACAACCAAAATTTTAATTTAAAAATGATCCCGTTATAACTTTTTTCAAACCTGAAAAATTCAATTTTTAACTTTACTACTTTTTATTTGATTATTTTTAATAAATAATATATAAAATATTCTTATTTATTCCACTACATTATTATAAAAACTTGTACACAAAAACGAAAAGAATCAATATTTTATTCTATTTTACTAATTATTAAATATTTCCAAACAAACAAAATTAATTTAAATCAATAATTTTGATAAAAAAAATTAAGAAATATTATCAAAGAACTCATTGAACTTATAACAGTTGTGTTGGTTATATAATTAGTATTAAAAAAAAAAAAAAAAAAGTATTACACAATATATTAAATTTCAAGAAATTTATCAAAATTTTAATATAAAAAAAAATAATAAAATTTTTTTTCTGATCTTCATGTGATTTAATATTTGATTTATTTATCTTATCTTTTTAAAATAAGATTAGATTCTCAATAGTTATTTTTCCATACTAATTCTCCACAATTACTAAAAATGGGATTTCTAAAAAAAAAAACAAGTTTTGAAAAAAAGTTACCAACTAATTGAGAAAAAAAAAAATTGAATAAAAAAAGTAAATTGTATCGATCGAATTGGTTCCAATTCCCAGTACAAGGATACCATACTTATCTACCAAAGTTCAGTAGAAGGCGTCCGTACTTTTCAGAATGTTCATCCCTTCGAAAGATGGAAAAAGTAACATATTTTTTTTTTTTTTCAAAATTATCGTACCTTTATTTAAGGTATAGAGTAAAAAATTTATTTTGTCGCTCTGTTGTGTATTTATTGTTTATTTTCTTTTGAATTACTTGTACAGGTACGTACTGGAAAGTAATGTGTGTTTCCTTTTCCAGATCAAAGAGAAGGGAAGTGAGTTAGTGATATAATGGGAAAAGATAAGAAAAAGTACATAATATAAAAAAAGGAAAGAATACTGAAAACAGAAAAATCAAAAAATAGAAAAATTAAAATATCAAAAAATTAAAAAAATAGAAAAAAAAGGAAATGATCTTCCTTTATCTTTTCATTCCGATCATTGCTCCATTTTTTTAATTCTTTTTCGGTGCTACAAGATTATTTAATTCTGGTTCTATACAAGTTTGAATAAAAACTCTGGTTAGGATCTCTAATTTTTGTTGAATTTTTTCTCTACTTTCTTTACCAGAGTATTCGATATAATATTTAATTTTAGGTTCTGTTCCGCTTGTTCTTAGAGTAATCACAGCATCATTTTCTAAGGTAAAAGTGATCATTTGGCTATTTGGATCAACAAATAGATCTGCCTTATTATTTGGTTTCGAATTATCGAATCCTGTTGTGAGATCTCTGATTGATTTTATTGAAAATTGACCAATTTTTTCAAAATAATTCCCATTGTTGCGAATTTTTTTGAAAATATGATTCAAAACATCTTTATCATAACAGTAAAAATAAGAATTTTTAAATAAAAAATAACCCAATTTATTCGACAATTTTTCGAATTGTTGCTTGAGGGTTGAATTCTTGTTATAAAGATATTGTGCCATTTGTGTTAGTGAAATTGGTGCCGAAATTCCATCTTTATCAAAAACAGTATTACCAATCATGTACCCTATTGATTCTTCAAATGCTAAAAGAATTTTATATCCTTCTTTTTCAAGCTCAATCGCTTTATTCCCTAACCATTTAAACCCGGTTAATGTCTCTTCATATAGAAACCCATAATGATTCGCAAAGGCCTTTAACATTTTTGAAGAGACAGTGGAAGTAAGAACAGCAACAAGATCTTCATTGGATGGAGAAACTTGTTTGTATTTTTTATATTCCCACCAAGCAAATAATATTCCAATTTCGTTCCCATGGAATTTGTACCATTGTGCTTCATTTTTTGTTTTTACATTATGATCCGTTGAAGATGTAATTCGTTCAGCAACACAAAGCCGATCAGCATCAGGATCATTTGCAAGAATTAAATTTGAACCGTTTTCTTCTGCAATAGAAATTGCAAGATCAAGTGCTCGTTTTTCTGCAGGATTTGGAAATTGAATAGTTGGGAATTCGGGATCAGGCTTAACTTGTTCAGGTACTGGTATTAAATCTGGATAATCAAATTTTGAAAACGCTCGTTTTACCCACTCATAACCAACCCCATGCATTGCAGTATATGTAACCTTTAATTCGGTTTTTTTTGCGAGTCCAAAACTTTTCTTTGGTTGCAATTCTTCAAAAATTTTATCATAATATTGTTCATCAATTTGATTAGTTTCAATTGGATCAAAAAGTAAGATTTGTTGGAGTTTTTCGGACTCTTCAAGATCAAGAAGCTTGAGGTTTTCTTGAATCTTCTGTGAGATGTTACTGTCATGCGGGGGGATGATTTGTACAGAATTTTCCCAATAAATTTTATATCCATTATATTCTTTTGGATTATGACTATTATAAAAGAAAATATTATAAAAAAAAAATAAAAAAAAAAATATTTCAGAGAAATGAATAAATTTGTTTTTTTCAAATTGAATACGGATAGTACTTTGTAAATCATATAAAGTCTCCAATTATTTTTTCATGAAGGTAGGGGCAAAGTATGAGAAGAGATTCTGATGATTATATTTTTTATTATTTTTATTTGAAAGAATACTTTAAGGAATACCTTGGCAATTCGAACAAATTATCTCAAAAATATTTTAGTCCAGTCTCATTTAAAAAGTGAATGAAGGGAGGATCTTTGAAATATTCTCCAATTTTGGATCAAAATTTTTGTTTTTGGTCATATTTTTTTATTTAAAAATTCAGAAACAATTTTTAGATACGTAAACTCGAACACCGTTAATTAAGAAATGGTAAAAATAAAAAAGTAAAATAATCACGATTTTCTCGTAATAAAAAATAATGATCTTTTGAAAACTGTCTCATTAAACAACTTTAAAATTTCAAAGATCTTCCTTGTCTCTATGTTTTGAAATATAGGTTACTTGAATTGTTTTAGTGGATCTCCACAACCGGAACAATTCTTACAAACAAGTTTACAAGTGCTAACAAAAAATCTACCTGGTTTCAAATTCTTCTCTTCTCTTCTCCTCTACTGAGAAGAATTCTTTTCAGCTGTGCAAGATGAGATTTTGAAAATCCATACGAATACACAACAAGTAGGTAGCCTAGAACGAGTGAATTAACAAAAATATTGAACAAAAAATGAGAAATTTAGGATTTTTCCCACCCATGTTGTAATTTTAAATTAATTTTCTAGTTTTGATGTGTTTGTTTTTTCTTGGATTGAAGATCCCAACAATGCTTTTTCTAGGAAAGTATTAACTCTATTTGGTTTTTGAACAGAAATCCTGATTACCAAAAAAACTCAAAACATTTGGTTTATTTTTGAAGAAAAAATTTTTCTTATTTTGGTTGGTATCGTTTCTCACAAAAGCTAATTTACAGTTTCAATACAAATAGGGTTGAGGCGTTGAGGAAAAGGGTTTTGTGTGATTTTGGATTCAGGATCAAATGAAAAGTAAATATGTAAAATTTGGTCAGTTTTTTTTATTTTAAAAAAAAAATTTTATTATGTCAGGTCAGTTGAGAAAAAATGATCTTTCTTTTTTTCGAAATAGTAATTTTGGTGGATTTAACTCACTACAATTAATTTGTTGTTCTTTATTAGCAATTTTATCTTTGTTTTGAAAATAACAAAGGCTATTCATCAAATATTTTGGATTTTTCTCGATTTTCACATATCAGGTGAAAATTGAAAACCAATTCAACTTATCTCAAACAACAAAAAAGAATTATAGAAACTTCTGAATATTACCAAATGGTTTTCAATTTTCACCTGAATAGAAATTTTCTCAAAAAGTTGTTTTTTCCCAACTTTCTTTTTCATTTTTACCGTCAAACCTAAAACTCCTGAAATTTCAAAAACATCAGAAATTTCATTTTTTTGATCAATTGAAAATATTAGTAAAAAGTCCAAAATAGACTCCCATTTTTAGAAACAAATAGTTTAATTATTCAGTAAAAATTAACCTTCCGAATTTGGTATAATAATTAAATATTCTAAATCAATTGATTTTAACCCTTTGTTAAATATAGAAACCCAAAGAAAAATACCAAAATTTTCAAAAATTAATAGAGAAAATGACTGAAAATGAAAAACTAATTTATTGTAATTATTCTTTAGGTAAGAATCGTTTTTCTCAATTTAAAACTATTTGAATACCTTATAATCCGAGAAAGGTATTTGGTTATTTGGAATTTACCTAAATCTAATCATAAACAATTTGATCAAATTATTTTCTACGAAAAATACCCAATTTAAATGTAAATTTTGTAAAAAAAAATAAAAAGTAAAGATCTAAACAAGATATAACTCTTTTTTTATGATTGTTAAAAAGAAATTAATTCACATAATAGATGGTTTTTAATACTCAGCTTAACATTTACCTCAAGAATAATTACAATAAATTGAAATTTCATTTTCAGTCATTTTCTCTATTTATTTTTGAAAATTTCAGGATTTTTTGGATTTCTATATTTAACAAAGGGTTAAAATCAATTGATTTAGAATATTTAATTATTATACCAAATTCGGAAGGTTAATTTTTACTGAATAATTAAACTATTTGTTTCTAAAAATGGGAGACTATTTTGGACTTTTTACTAATATTTTCAATTGATCAGAAAAATGGAATTTCTGGTGTTTTTGAAATTTCAGGAGTTTTAGGTTAGAAAGTTAGATACGATACTGACAAACTTTGAAAAATTTAGGTAAAATTGTTCATTTATTCCTTCTTAAATCTTGCCAAATAAGTATTTGTGAGATTTACTAACCACTAAACCGTGATTGTAAGGCATAGTACTTTAAATTTTCAATTGCAATTCAAAGTCGTTAAAGAGTTTGTTTTTTGAAAACAATAATTGCTCTTTTTATGTAAGATCTCTTGGTTTTTTTTTTTTTTTTTTGAAAAACGAACCAAGGTCAAATTCAAATTCAAAAAGAAGAGAAAAGAAAAGAAGAGAAAAGAAAAGAAAAGAAAAGAAAAGAAAAGAAAATAAAGGAAGGAGAAAAAAAAAAAAAAAATAAAAGAACAAACGAAGGAGTAACCATAACACCACCAACCGTGCCAAGAACTCTGACTGCAAAACTAAGTAAAGGTGTTGGTACGATCTGATTGAAACAGTACACTTTAAAACCTTTTAACATAAACACTTTAGCTGTGATATCAGCATACTCTCTTGAGTGATGACGATGATCGTAACCAATTACAATTCCTTTTTTTTGTCCTTCTTCACCAAATTCTTCAAGCAAATACTCTGACCAACCTGTTTCAAAAAGTTAAAAGAAGTTGAAGAAATGGAAGGTAAAAGTTTCGTGAGATGGTTGTTTTAGAATTGATTCGAGAAATATAAAAGAGAGATATCTTTTTATTTTTTTTTTTTTCTATTTTCAATTGAAAGATACGAGCGAAAAACAAAAAATATAAAAAAAAAAAAAAGAAAAAAGATTTTGTGTTTTTACCTTGTGCAGTTTGTTGAACTGTTATGTGGTTCATTTTTGTATAACCCGCACCCATTTTTGCACGAAGCCCTGCGGTTCCAAATTCAATTCTTCCATCAAACAATTGGTGTAGTGTTTTTTCATCCTTGTTTTGAAGAAGATCTTGTATTTCAGAACGAGTTTCTTCATTCTTGTCAATCTTGAGCCATTCGTTAGCGTTATAAAAGATCGTTTTTTTAGAATCAGAAAAGGCTTTGTAAGATACAGCAATTGAGATTGCTGCTATCAACACGAAGGTTGCAGATGCAATTTTATGTTTTGTTAAGAAGTTGATTAATTTGGAAGTGTCAAAAAAAAAAAAAAAAAAAAAAAAAAAAAAAAAAAAAAAAAAAAAAAGAGAGAGAAAGTAAAAACATTAGAAAGTTAAGATAATTTTAAAAAGAGAAAAAATAAATTAGTATTGGGATTAGGAAAGGAAATGGTTTCTCATCTTAAAAAATCAACCACCTTCTGAATGCCAAATTGTGAAGTGTAGAGTTTGTTCAAGAATCTGTTTTTCTGTTTTTGAAAATTATTAGTGTTTTTTTTTTGTCTGTAAGTGTTGTTGTTTTTTTTTTTCCGTGTTTTCTTTTTTCATTTGGCTATTGTTTTAATTTTTTATGTTGATGTTTCTGAAAAATTTTTCCCATTAAAACAGTATTTTACAAATAAAATGAGTTTTTATAGGCGATCAATTTTTAAGAAATCAGTTTTTTTACTACCACACAATACCCTTTACATTTTTTCAGATCTAATTCAAACCATTTTAAACACACCAAATAAACTCAACACCAAACTCAAGTAAAATAAATCTTTCAGTTTGATCGTACCAACAAATTCAATTTAACTTGTTAAAATTTTACTTCGTTTTTCTCTTGGTGAAATTTTTCAACATAGTTAAGGATTTAAGGAAATCTTAACTTTTCAAGATTTTTTTCCCAAAAGGTAATTAAACACTTTTTTAGATTGGTGTTCAATTAAGTTTGATAAACAAAACCCTTTCCCAACTTTAGGGAAATGAGTTAACATTTTTAAAAAAATTGAAATTTTTCACCTATTATTTATGTAAAAAGATCCGAGATCCTTTTTTCTTTGAATTTGTGGAGTACAAAAGAAAAAGACAAATTTATCAAAACCTTTTTTATTTTTATGAAATACCCTATTTTGTAATTTTTAATAATTAATATAAATTAATAACCATTGGGAATTTAATCTTATTTTAAAAAGATAAGATAAATAAATCAAATATTGAATCCTTGAAAATCATCAGAAAAAAAATTGATCATTTGTTTTTTTTTTCATAATATTTTAAATTTCATAATCTTGAAAAAAATTGGATACTATAAATGTCCATAGAATAAGAAACCGACTTTTATTATTTAAATAAGTTCTTTGATAATCTTTCTTAATTGTTTTTTTATTATAATTATTAATTTGAATAAATTTTATTTTTTTGAATTTTAATATGTAAATTAGGGTAATAAGAGTAAATTCAATTAATATTCTCAACATTTAGGTTAATAATAACATATTGGAATAAATAAGATAGTACTCTAAATTATTGATTAAAAATAACCAAATTAAAAAGTATTTCTTTCGGTTCGAAATTGAATTTTTCCGGTTTTAAAAAAGTATTTTGGGAATATTTATACTTGATGGTTTGGTTTTTTTCTCTGAGTTTTTTTTGTCAAACAAAAAGAAAAAAAATATTTGAAATCTGCAATTAATACAGAAATTAGAGATTTTTTTCAAGTTTAATATAATTATTGTAATTTTTGAAAACTCTAGGTATATTTTTTAGACTAGGTTATAGAAAAAACTTGGAGATATTTTTTTAAAAAGGATATTTTTATACCCCCCCCCTTCATAGAAGACTAGATTTCTAACTTCTTTAACAAAAATAATTTTTTTTTGGAAAAAAATTGAGAATATGCTGAATTTTTTATTTTTCTCAAAATACAACAAAATTTGTATTCAAACTTCTTTAAAAAAGACATATTAATTTCTGAGAATAGCTATAAAAACAAGTCAAATATTTTAGTAATCAGGTTTTTTCAATTTTTTTCCCTTTCAACACATTTTAAAAACATTTTTTAATTTAATATTGGATTTATAAGAAGAAGATTTTTTTTATACCTTAATGGTTACTTTAAATTATTCCTTTCTTAACCTATAATGTCAGATCAAAAATCTAAAAACACTTCCCTAATAATTTTATATTGAACTTTTTTTTAACTCAAGTTATTGTATTAAAAAAGAAAGAAAAGTGAACATAACAATTGTATTTCCTTTTTTTTTTTGAGATTCCTTTAAGGTAAAAACGATAAAAATAGCTGGTTTTCCAAATTATTAATTACGAAATAATGGTTTTTTTCAATAAAAAAAAAACTTCATGAAAACAATACTTAGTACCACTGGGGTTACTTGTGAAAAAACAGTTAGAAAACTAAAACACTATATAATAATTATCAAAACAAATTTTAAAAACGAAAAAAATCAAAAAATACACATAAAGTCATTAAAAAAAAAATATCAATTAACGTCAATAGGAGTTATTATAAAAACTATAATTAGGAAATTTATTTTCCATTTTTGACTTATTACATCAAGTTCAAAATGTGAAATTGTCTCTTTTCTGATGAGGCTTGATTATTTTTGTTTTCCAATTCAAAGATCGAGAAATTTTTGTCAGTCAGTTCCACTTTAAAGGCACAAATTATCAATTAAACCTAAGACACATAAAAATATAGAATTAAGACACAATTCTTCTGAATTGTTTTTCTCTCTGTTTCAAGATCCTAGAATCTTAATTTTTGTACCTTAATTTGAAATTTTTTTCTGCCTGAAATTTCGTTCAAAGTTTGTGCTTTAAATTTAATTGATAATTTGTGCCTTAAAAGTGAAACTGATTGTAATCAAAATTTTCTACTTTAAATTTGATTTTAGAAAATTGTGAATCGTTCACAAATTTTGAAAATACTGTACATAAGTTGTGATTTTACCCAATCTCTTAATTTTAAATTACTCTCTCTATATCTACCTTTCTACAGTCACTTTTTTTAATATATTAAGAAATAATAATCTTTTTTATATATATCAAGCCAGAGTTTAATAATTATTTCCCATTAATATAATGAATTTTCTTTTGGAAATAGTGTATTTGTGATTTTTTTCAATGTATTTCAACATTTCACGAAATTTTTGAATTGTGTTTTTTTTTGTTCTTTTACTTGTTTTGTTTCTTTTAGTCTTCCAATGAACCTTTCAGTCATGAAAATATAAAAAATAAATATGATAATTGGGTTTTCTAAAAAAAAAACTTGATGAACATACTTTTTTAAAATCAACCTAAATTAATGGATAACCAACAAATACAATAGTTTAGGAAAAGATTGATAGTTTAAAATTTAAAATTTTATAGGAAAAATTTTTAAAAACACAAATTCAAGTAAAATTAGATATTATATAGTAACAAGAAGGAAAATATGAAAAATATTTTGTGACATACTTTTTTGTAAAATCTCGATTTTTTGTTTTTAACCTTCAAATCTCAAACAATGTAAATTTCAAAAACACCAGAAATTTCATTAATTTTTTTCTCCCAATTGAAAATATTTAGTAAAAAGTCCAAAATAGTCTCCAATTTTAGAAATAAATAGTTTAATTACCAAGTAATCATTAAGCTTCCTATAGCCGTTTCATCTCATGTGTGAATTTTGATTCATTCATTGAATGATCTCAAATCCTTTAAAATACTATCAAATGCATTCCAAATGGATATCAAATGATTCCAGATCACTCAATGAATGAATCAAAATTCACACCTGAGATGAAAAGGTTGTAATTGGTATATTACTTAAATATTCTTAACCAATTAATTTTAACCCTTTGTTTAATGCAGAAATCAAAAAAATCCTGAAATTTTCAAAAATTAATAGAGAAAATGATTGAAAATAAAAAACTAATTATTGTAATTATTCTTTAGGTAGATTTTAAGTTGAGTATAAAACCATTTGTTATGTTAATTTATTTCTTTTTAACATTCATAAAATAAGAATTATATCTTGTTTAGATCTTTACTCACATAATTTTTTTAATATTTTTTTTTAAATTGGGTATTTTTCGTAGAAAATTTTTTGATCGAAATAGTTTATAAGTAAAATTTTGGTAAAATCCAAATAACCAAATACCTTTCTTAAATTATAATAGATTAAAATTGTCTCAAATATTTTAAATTATGAATTGTAATTTTGTCTAAAGAATAATTACAATAAATTAGATTTTTATTTTCAATCATTTTCTCTATTAATTTTTGAAAATTTCAGGATTTTTTTGATTTCTGCATTTAACAAAGGGTTAAAATCAATTGATTTAGAATATTTAATTATTATACCAAATTCGGAAGGTTAATTTTTACTGAATAATTAAACTATTTGTTTCTAAAAATGGGAGACTATTTTGGACTTTTTACTAAATATTTTCAATTGGGAGAAAAAAATTAATGAAATTTCTGGTGTTTTTGAAATTTACATTGTTTGAGATTTGATGGTTATTAAAACAGATAAAATTTCCAAAAAGTAACAATTCGATTAATCGTTAAAAAATAAAAAGTTTTGACTTTTTTAAAAAAGTGAGGAACTCAACCTTTAAATGTGATCTCGAGGTTGTGTTGAGAAGAATAAGATTTTTTAAATTCGTATAAAGTTTTAATTCTCAAACCTAAAACACCAAGAAATTTCAAAAACTCTCATTATTCTCTAATTTTTCCTTCAATTGTGAATACGATTTTTTGAAACAAAAAATCAACAAAATTTTCCTTCAACTTTCCAAAAATATTGGATCAAAAATTAAAAAAAAATAAGAGATTTAATACAAATAAATCAGTTATACTAATCATTTTTCTTTGATAATTGATGGTCTTTAAGGATTTAAAGAATATTTTGATTTTGTTTTGAATTGACATAAAGCTGAATGAAAATTAAGTTCCTTTTATTCGGTAGTGAAAATTTACATCAAACCAAACAAAATTTGTATTAGAATTTCTGTGTTAAAATCATTTACGAATTTCAAATAATTTCATAAATTATGAATGATCTAATTTCTGAAAAGGGAACTACAGCCGTTTCAACTCAGGTGTGAATTTTGATTCATTCATTGAGTGATCTGGAATCATTTGATATCCATTTGGAATGCAGTTGATAGTATTTTAAAGGATTTGAGATCATTCAATTAATGAATCAAAATTCACACATGAGATGAAACGGCTGTAATAGTGTTATTAATTTATGGAATTAAATATTTTTTATTTTCTTTGATTTTCGAATCCAATTTTATTGTAAGTTGAAGGAAAATTTTGTTAATTTTATTGTTTCAAAAAATCGTATTCACAATTGAAGGAAAAATTAGAGAATAATGAGAGTTTTTGAAATTTCTTGGTGTTTTAGGTTTGAGAATTAAAACTTTATACGAATTTAAAAAATCTTATGAATACAATCAGTTCGTAAGAATACAGAATTGTTGAGTTTGAAAAAGAACATAAAAGAAAAAAAAAATCTTTTCTTTGTCATTTTTTTTAACTTGCTAAAGTTATTTATGACCAATCAACTGATTTCACAATTTGAAAATTGTAGTATTAGTTCAAACAAACGAACTAATTATGAACCACAATACAGACGAAAACCTAATAGGCGTCCTTTGCCATATCAACAAAAACTAAAAAAACAATAACAAACAAATTCAAATAACAAAAATAGAAATGATCGATCACAAAGATATTCAAAATACCAAAAACCTAATTATCAATCGCAGCCAAAAACAAAAAGGCAAACCCAAACTCAAAGAAAAACCAATTCCATACGCAAACAACAAAAACCAAAATATCAACCACAATACAGACGAAAACCTAATAGGCGTCCTTTGCCATATCAACAAAAACTAAAAAAACAACAACAAACAAATTCAAATAACAAAAATAGAAATGATCGATCACAAAGATATTCAAAATACCAAAAACCTACTTACCAATCGCAGCCAAAAACAAAGTCCCAAACCCAAACTCAAAGAAAAACCAATTCAATATCCAAACAACAAAGACCAAAATATGTTTCTCAATACAAACAAACATTACAACAAAATCGTAATACTGGTACAAATAAATCGAGAAATTATCAAAAAAAAATCTCAAAAATTGATAGTGAAACTTTATTGGGTCTAGAAAATCAAATTTCATATATGTTCCCCCAAGAAATTTATGAAAGAAAAAACCAAGAAACAATAAATCAGAACAAGAACAAAATGTATTTGGAGACTACTACCAAATTTAGGAAAAACCTTGAGTTGGAAAAAAGAGATTACATAAAAGATGATCATGTGGGGCATATAATTGCTAAGTCTAATGGTGGTATTAATCATGAAAAGAATTTTATGATGACATCAAGAAAAATAAATAAACCTTTATTAAACAATTATGATCATATCAATTGTGCCTTAGCAGGTGAAGAAAGAACTAAACAAGCAATAACACTTTCGAAAAAAATTGGCAACATTTCAAAAAAGACGATAGAGAAAAATAATGTGAAGAGATATAATGGTTACAGTGCAAAAAAAATGGTAAATTTAGGAAAAAGAGATTTAAAAAAGATGGGGGTGTTAACGAAAAAAGGTGGGGGTATAGATAAAAGGTCTAAAGCAGTTAGAAATCAGGATATTAGATTTAATAAAGATGGTAGAATGAGGAAAAATTGTAAATTTTTAAACGACTTTGAAAAAAATCTAGAAATAAAGGCAACAAAATACATACCAAATTATATTTCATATGATACCCCTGATCTGTATCAGAACTATTTAACCGACAATTATAATTGTTCATATTTTCCAGAATCAAATACAATAACATATAATAATCCATCATTTAATAATTATGATTTAATTTCTATTCTACTGGACTATTAATGTCTTATTATTCTTCGATGTGTTTTTGAGATATTTCTCAAAAGATAATTTTAAAAAAAAATCTTAAATTTTGAAGGAAATTAGAAACTTATTTACAAATTAATATTATAAAAATTTTTGAAATTAATATCCTTTAATAATTCTCCTCAGAATATTTATAAATAAACTAATAATTTTTATTTTTGTTATACTTTGTATTTTGGGTTTTTAGTTCTTTGTTTTTCAAAAAACAAAAAAGTAAAAAATTGGATGTTTTAGTAAAGTTGTGACGATTTCAGAATTAACCGTAAAAAATATAAAAAAAAATTTGTTTTTTTTTTTTTTTATTTTTTTATTTTTATTGAGCAGAGGTGTTTCAACAAAATTAACCTCCTATTGACCTGAAACCCTAAATTAAATTTAGAATTTTTTATCCTAGATAAAATTTCGGAGTGATTATAGCTCACACGAGCTCTTTTCTTTAAAAAATGAAAAGAAAAAAAATTATTTTTTAAAATGATATTAAACAATATTAATATTAAAACAGATTGGAATATTAAAAAAAATAATAAAATCTCAAATTAGAAATACTACCAAAAAGAATTTATTAATTATTTTTATGAAAAAAAATTCATTTTAGATATTAACTCAATAAAAGAATTTAAAAATAAATTTATTCAATTTATAGATATAATTTATAAAGAAAAACAAAATGATCACAAAATTGCTCCATTAAAAAAAAAAAAACTTTTCTGTTTATTAATATTTAATTAATCGTATTAAAAAAATTAACAAAAAATCCCAAAATATAATAATTTCAGAAAATAAAAAAAAATTTAAATTCAAAAAAAAATTAAATAATTTATCTCTTCTCTTATTTGGAAAAATTAATAAAATTCAATCAAAGAACCAATAATAAAATTAATTGGAACTCAGAAAATTTGAAGTTCCTTAATAAAGAAATATATAATTATAATTATAATGAATTAACAAATTAAAAAAAACCTAGACACGCCATAGGAATATTTTAAAATATAAAAAAATCAGAAATCCATATTTATCAATCAAAAATATTTAAGTTATCCTTCAAGCTCGATAATTCTGAAATTCAGAACATTTACTAATTGTTTAAATAGATATTACTATGAAATAACAAAACATTCAGATAAATTTTGCCCTTTATGTTTAAAATATAAACATTAAGAAATAATAGAAAATATTGATCATTTTCAATGGGTGTGTCCTTCCTATCAAAATAACAGATTAATATTTCTAAATAAACGAATAGAATTAAACTTTAATGAAATAGTTTTAAACTGTGACAGTTCAAGATTATTTTCGTAAATTAATAATCGTGGAATCTATGATTTTACGCTTAAATTTTTGAAAGGAAATTTAAGTATAAGGGCAACTAGGGTGTAATAATCACTTCTTCAATAATAAAAAAAAAAAAAAAAAAATTTATTGTTTAAACAAAGACAAGAAAAAGAGAAAGAAAAGCAAGAAATAAAAGAGATTGCTAAAAAAAAATAAAAAACAGCAAAAACTTAATTAAATGCTTTTTTTTTCTACTACAATTGTTGAATGGGTTGGTGGTTGTTTCCTTTTTAGTCGAAAATTTTTGGATCATCACCATAATATCTTTTAATAAAAAGGGAATAAATATTTGAACAATTATAGATCAAATGAAATCGGTTGCTTTATTAAATTTTAAATTAGAACATTATAGATTTGGTTAATATATAAAAGGGTGCCGAGTTTTTAAGAATAAGAAGTTGTTTTCGATCTTTTCTTTTCTTTTTGTTATTTTGCTTTTTTTTATTATTATTTTTTTTTTTTGCTTTTTTTTTTTTTGAAAGTTTCCCAAATCTTGTTTTTTCAAAATCCAAGTACGGGATATCAACTAGACAGCATTCACCCAGTCAAAGTACCAACTAGACATATAGTACAGAAAGGAAGATTCAGTTCATTTTTTTTTGGTTTACAGTTCACTTTCTTTCAGTTCCAGTTCCTATAGTTCGCTTAAGATCTTATTGGTTGTTTAAGATCTAATCAGGAATAAGTTTATCAATTCTCATGATGATTTTTTATTCCTCATAACTTCTCCCAAACACCTAAAAAAACAAAAAGAGGAGGAACCTAAGGAACCTAAGGAACCCAAACAACTTAAAAAAAAGGAATTTGGAAAAAGTAAAAAGTATAAAAAATTCAAAAATACATATTTTGTTAATAACCAAAATAAATTGATAATTAAAATTACGAAATAAAAAGAATATTAAAAAATGAGACAATTTATTAGTCGAAAAAAATACAAATGTTACAAGATTGTTGTATTTGTAATTTTTTTTTGATATTTTTGAGGAAAACCATATTACTTACTAACGTTCCTAAACTTTTTTGGTGTTTGAAAAAATACAAAAATCCCTACGGATAATTATTTATACACCTTAGTAAAGTGCTTTATTTCCCACACCCTTAACCCCCTCAAGGGGGGGTTCGGATTTTAATCAGAACTACATAGTTTAGTTCTATGAGATAATAGTACAATAGGAAAAAAAAGATAAAAAAAAACAAAAATTGATAATAAAATTGATTTAAATATAAATTATTAATGTATTATTATATTACGTTCAATTTTTAATACAGAAACTTTAAAGGAAATTTTAGACTTGCAATACATTCCTAATTAATATACAAAAATTAAGATTCTAAATAAAAAAAAACTTGTAATAAAATTTCTTAAAAAATATCTGTTTATTTTATAATTGAAGAGTGGTGATTCAACAAAAATATCCCCTATTTACCTGAAACTTTAGACTTGAATAGAGGGTTTTTTATCCTAGCTATAATTTCAGCAAGATCATAGTTCTAAAAAATATCTGTTTATTAATTTATTTCGTTTTTAAAATTTTATTCAAAGTTTGTTATTTAAAAGGAGTTCTGAAAGATATAAAATGTTAGGTTTCTAGGGGTTTTATAAAAAAAATTAACAGAAAAATGGACATAAAAAAGTGAATTTTGTGTAAAAAAAGTTTTAATGGTATTTAAAATTTTTTTTTTATTCGGGTTTGCTAAAAATTTTGGAGAGAGCACAATAAAAAAAATGGTATTAGTAAATTCGTTGATATTTCACAAACAATTATTGATCGATCAAATATATTAGAAACCATCAATCAATTTTATTGGTGTTTTTGATGGAAAAAAACTCAACTTGGGCTTCATACCAATCCTTTAAAAAAAAACTTTTGTTAATAAAAAATTCTGATTACCATAATTAAAAATACGAAATGAAATATGTAAAAAGAAAAAAAAAAAAAAAATGATTCAAATACTTTGAAAATATAAAATACTTTCCAAACTTCAGGAAATTTTATTATTAAGATTCTTATATCTGTTTTAACTTTTTCAAAAAACAATTTTGAAATTTTAGTTTTTATCCAAGTTTTTTTTTTTTTCAATTCTACTTATATCATTTTTTGATGATCATTTTGTAACTAATAAATTTAAGAAATCAAAGAATTAATAGAAATTAAAAAAAATTCAAAAATTACAGAATCTACCAAGTATAAATAAATCCATATTTTTCGAATGTAAATAAAATCTCTCTATATATTTTTAGTAATTTAGGAAATTTGAAGATCCTGTTTTATCGATATTTTTATATCTCAATTCACAAAGTTCACAAAATTATTCGATTTTTAGAATCTTTAGAATGACATAAATTTAAAATTTCGGATCAAATTTTAATAATTTTTCCAAATGGAACTAGTTTTCCTCTACATTTTCTACACGTTAAAGTACCTTTTAGAAGGATTTCGATAAAAAAAATTAAAAATATTTTATTTTAATTCTTTGGAATCAAAAAAGGATTTTTTGATGAGGAACTAGAGGAATTCATGATTTTTTTTCTAAAATCATCTAAATCGAATAAATATCTAAATTTTTTTGAGTCAAGAAACCACTTTAAAAATGTTATTTAAAGACACATAATAGTTTAATACTATTATATTTTTTTAATTGTTGATTTTGAGATTTTTATTTCGATTTTTTGAAAAAAAAAATAATAAAATATAAGCTTTAAATATGAAACTTGAAGTATAAGTGTTAAAATGTGGGTTAATTAAAATGCAGTAATTAATTTTTAACTCTAATAATTCATTTTGAGTAAATAAAAAAAAAAAAAAAATATTTTTTGAACTTTTTTTAGAAAGGTTTAATTTTGATTTGATAATAATTCAAAGTATTCTAAATTTTTATAAAAACCATTAACTAATTCAACTTTTCGCATTTTAAACACTCAAAATTAAAAAAAATATTAAAGTAGTATAATGTAAAAAATTAATCTTGTCTAAAATAATATAATTTACTCAAAAAAAAATAAAAAATTCGAGTTTAACATTTTTATCATTTTTTTTTCAATTTGTATAATTTTTTTGTAAAATTACAAAATTACAAAAAAAAAAAAAATTTGCAAATTTTTAATAATTTATATTTTTATTTTTGGGTATTTTTTTAAATTTTTGATTAGTTTCAAAAAAAAATTGTTTTTAGTGTTTTTATTGTATTTTTAATTTTTTTTTTGGAAAAAAATGAAAACTGAAAAAATTTAAAAAGTAAAATTCTGAAATGGAAAAAAAAGTATTAAAATGAGTAGTTTTTATTTTTGGTAAAATAAGATCAATTGTTTGAGTTTAAGAACACGTTTGAAAGAGTAGAGCAATAAAGAATTGAAAAAAAAAAACAAAGTCTTAAAATATTTTTTTAAATCTCGACCTATTAAATTTTTAATAATTAAAATTACTTATTTATAATTCTTTCTGAGAGAAAATTACTTCTATCTGGGGCATTTTCTCTCATATCAATTATATTAATTCGGTCAATTCGGATTTGTTTTTCAACTGATTTGAGCGTTAAAATCAAATTTGATAAAGTTGGTTTTTTATGCCCAACAGCCGTGTTTAAAGTTTTATGCCAGGATTCAAGAGGAACGTTTGTTGAATTTACCATTCTAAATTTTTTAATTAATTTTTATTTATTAAAAAGACTCCACAGAGTTGGAGGAAATCTTTCCATCCACGTTTTAATAAAATATCTTTCAAAAAAATCGATAATCAATCGATTTTTTTTCATTAACAGATAATTCCATTTCAATTTTTGTTTTTTTTTCTACAATATCAATTGATAGAATTTTTTCATCAAATAAAAGACATTTTTTAATACCAAAAGTTTCAGTATTTTGAATTTCTTTTAAGGGCATTATATCGTTAGTTTCTTTTGGTATTTCATCATTCACTTTTAAATTAAAATTTTTGATTTTTTTTTTCTTAGAAGAGTTAATTTTTTTTTTCTCATTTTTATAATTTGTTTGATTTTTTTCATAATATCTTGAGGGCTAAGTTTATGAAATTCTATAATAATATATAATATTTTTTGATAAGTTTTTTTTTTTAAAACCAAAATTAATTAATTTTCTTCGGTTGACCTGAACAAAATGAAAAAAACACCAATGTATCATAGAATCTGGGAAAAAAAGTTTTGAACTCTTTATAAGAGAATTTGAAAAATCCACAGTAATTATAACCGGCTCCCAAAAAAAATTCGAAATTTTTTTTTTTAATAAAAGTTTAACATAATTTAAATAAACATAAAATGTATCTGATTTTTCATCCATTAATAATGCCCAGACTGCAGGAACAGATAATTGAGTTTGGTAATCTAAAGTTATAATAGTGGATAAATTTTTAAATTCTTTAGAAGAGGCTAAATAAGTCGAGTCGATAAATATTTGCGAATTTTGATTTGTTAATAATTGTGATTTAGTTGACATTATTAACATATGAAAATCTCCTCGTATATATATATTCTAATAAAATCTTTTCCATCAATTTTGGAAAATTTTTCTATCATTATATCTTCCTCAATATTGATATTTAATTCTTTTTTATAGTTCTGAATATATTGTTTGATTTGAATTTTGTAGGTAAAGTAAAAAATTCGTTTTCTTCCAAATTTTGAAAATTTTTACGTATAAGTTTCAAGTAAATATTATTTGGGGATTCTTCATTTTGAGCTAATTTTTCAATAAAATCATATAATTGGATCGTTTTAATTTGGTAATCTAAATCAAAATGATGATTATGCTGTTTTTTAAAAACTGTATTAAAATTTTCATTTACTTTATTTGTAAAAATTTTAATAATTCCGCGTACCTGGCAATTTTTATGAGAACATTTATAATAAAGTGTCAATACACCTTTTTTATTTGTATATTGCCTATCATAATTTAAAGAATCTTTATTTTCATAAGTAAAAATATAAAAAGAGTTATCTTTAAAAATGTCATTCTAATGTGAAAATTTTTAGATTTAGAAGTTTTTAGAAATTTAAAATTTTACTCGAACTAGAGTACTGTTAAAAAAAAAAAGAATTTTTTAATTCTATTTTAGAATAATAATAAATTGTCTGGAACGGTCATAAAGGTAAAATCATCAGATTTAAGAAATAGATTGTACAAACTAAAATCTCGAGAAGTATAATCCCAAATATTGAATTTTTATACAGTCAGTTTCACTTTTAAGGCACAAACTTTCAACGAAATTTAAGGCACACTAAAAATCTCAAATTAAAACACAAAATTCAAATTCTAGTAAAAATAAATTGTAAAAAAAAAAATTTCAAATTTTGTGCCTTAATTTGAGATTTTTTTGTGCCTTAAATTTCGTTGAAAGTTTGTGCCTTAAAAGTGAAACTGACTGTATGTAATTAATTTTTTCTTTAAATAATTATTAAAAAAATATTTGTACATTATTAATTTTTGTAATTAGTGTGATTTGAATAAAAAAATTATAATTTAAATATAAAATAAATCAAGTCTAATTCTTGAAATAAAAAAAGAATTATTTGAGTTTTTTTTCGAAAAAGAAGTAAAATGTGAACTCTGTCAATTCGTTTCTCAAAATGTCAAAAAATTAAAAATTGGATTTAAACATCACAGCATTTTCAAATTCGTGTGAACAAGTTCACAATAATTCACATAAAAATTGAAAAACAAAATTTTGATTAAGAAAACGAAAAATCAATTTTTTGTTATTTCAATAATAATATACATATCTTGGAAATAAATATTGATTTTTATATGACTGACCATTGTTATATATTTTGAGTTCACTTTTTTAAAAACTATTCACAAAAACTGGAACATTTTTTCACATAATTTCACAAAAATAATCAATTTGTGAATTTTTTTGAACTGATTTTCTTGGACATCTATATGGATTTAATAGAGTGTTTAAAACAATATCAATTTTTCTTTTTTTTTTTATTTTTGTGAATTTTTGTAAAACAAATTATTTTTTTGATAAATAATCAAAATGAAAATGCTGTGATAAATTTGATTTTTCTTGTACTCTATTATTTATAGATTTCACGTTTAAGATTAAGTTTTTAATTTTTAGTTTCTGTGATTTCTGTGATATATGAGATTTCTGTGATTACCTATTATTTCTATGATTTCTGTGATTTCTGTAAATTTCTGATGATAATTTTAAATAAAAATTGGAATTTATAATAAGAAAAAGACGAAAATCAAATTTTTAAAAGTAAAATAAAATTGTAAATCTAACAGATTAAAAGTAAAGTAATAATATTTCTGAAAAAATATATCAAAATCAAAAAAAAACAAAAAAAAAGAAAGTATTTAAATATGAAAAAAATAAAAAAAGTGAAATCTGGGAGGGAAGGTAAAATTACAATAGTAACCTAATTAAACCTTAATGTTATATATAATACTTTCAGGAATCTGAAATTTAAATGAGAAAAGAAAAGAAAATTATGGTTCTAAAAAATAATGAGCATTTATTATGACTATCAATCAATTTTCTTTTCGTTTTATTTGATACAACTGTTTTCTTTTGGCCCAAAGTCAATTTTTTATAATTTTGATAATTTTTGTGAGATGTTGAATAAATTAGAAATGAATAAGAGTGGATTTGTTTGATAAAAACCTGAAATATTGTTTTCTAAAAAGAAATTGATTAAATTATTGAGATTATTGTGATTAAAATTATTTAAAATTTTTTTTGCTTTGATAGTTGTTAAGAGTGATTGCTTTGTTGATTTCTTCTGATTATTATCAATTTTTAGCTGGATATTGTTCTTTGTATTCTTATTATCATTAGTTTTGATTTGAATTTTCATATTATTATTCTTCTGGTTTTTACCAATAGTATTCATATTTTTCTGATTGTTCTGATTATTGTTGTTGTTGTTATTAGTTTGGTTTTTTTGATTGTTATTGTTATTGTTTGGGTTTTTATTTGGATTTTTACTGTCATTGTTGATATTGTTACTGCAGATTTTTTTGAATATTGTACTTTTGTTATTGATATTACTTTTATTGTTTTCAAAATCAAAAATCAAAGTAGATAGGTTTAAATTCAAATTTAAATTATAAAATTCTAAGAGAAAAAATGGATAAAATTCAGGAATTGTAGATAAATAATCAGTAACTTGATTGAGATATTGATTTGCTTTTTTTTTTTCCTTTCCTTTCCCTTTCCCCCCTTTTTCCTTTTTTTTTTCCTTTTCCTTTTCATTTTCCTTTTCCTTTTCCTTTTCCTTTTCCTTTTCATTTTGTTTTTCCTTTTTTTTTTCTAATTGTAAAGGAAAAGTCTGAAAAATGAGATCTCGAAATAAATTTGATCTTAAACAAAGTATAAATTTATTAATTTGAATTGATTTGATTTGAGAGTCTTCATTTTCATTTTCCTGGTTATTTTTTTTTTTTAGTTTCATTTTTTTTTTTTTTTTTAGGTTGATTAGAAAATATTTTTTTTCACAATTTTCATATTTATTAATATAATTTTTGAAATCATTTAATAATTTTTCATTTGAAAATAAATATTTATTGAAATAATTTTTTAATTTTTCGTATAAAAATAAAGGTTGAAATTGTTTCTTCTCAGATTGGAAAAGATTAAAAATTTTGAAAATTTCCAGAATTATTTGTTTTTCTTTAAAATCAAAAGAAACAGGACAATATAACCATTTTAAAAATAATTGTTTTTGATTTTTATTTAATTCATTTTTGAATTGTTTTTTAATTGCTTTCCATTCTTTCCCAATTCTCATCAAGATTATTTCTTTTTCGGCAATTAATTTATTTGGAAAATTATTGGATAATTTATCATTATTATTATTATTGAAGTTGGTTGAAAAAGAAGATGTAGAAGAAGAAGAAATAAATTTTATATAATAATTCTGAAAATCTTGGATTAAAATTTCATTTGGATTTAACAAATCAATTGCATTTTTTTTTGTATTTGAGTTTTTTATATTCAATAAATGATTTCTTTTGGAAATAATTTCTTGATCTGTTTTTTCATTATTTGTAAATAATAAATGGAAAAGGATTTCAATTTGATTCTGAAAAATGGCTGTATGGAAAATTGTATTTTCCTGTTGGTTATTTGGGTTATCTATTAAATCTAAAGGTATGTATATTAAGGGTATTTTCACAATTTGGATTAATTCTTGGAATAATTGGATATTTCCATCTTTGACTGATTGGGTTAACTTTTTTTGAAAATTAAGATTTCTTTTTATTAAATTGGAAATTTGGTTTTGATCTTCTTCATCAAATTTATTCCCTTGGAGTTCCAGTTTGAGAATAGATTTGTTGATTTTTAGTGATTGTATAAATTCTTGCAGATTTTTTTCTAGGTCTTTTTTATTTAAATTGACTCCGATTTTATTCCAAGAAAGATCCAATTGGGTAAGGGTTTGGTTTACCTTGAGGGCTGAACTTAAAACTATAATTCCCTCATTTGCAATTTGATTAAAAGGAAGAATCAATCGTGTAAGGGTTCGGTTGAACTTGAGGGCTGAACCTAAAGCTTGGGCTCCCTCGGCTCCTATTCGATTCCTAGAAAGATCCAATAGGGTAAGGGTTTGGTTTGCCTTGAGGGCTGAACTTAAAGCTTGGGCTCCCTTGACTCCTATTCGATTCCTAGAAAGAATCAAGAGGGTAACTGTTTGGTTTACCTTTAGGGCTGAACTTAGGGATTTCATTCCCTCATTTCCTATTTCATTCTGAGTAAGAAACAAGTGGATAAGGGTTTGGTTTACCTTGAGGGCTGAACTTAGGGATTTCATTCCCTCATTTCCAATTTGGTTCCAAGAAAGATCCAATCGAGTAAGGCTTTGGTTTACCTTTAGAGCTGAACTTAGGTATTTGATTACCGCGTTTCCTATTTGATTCTGACAAAGACGCAATTGGGTAAGGGTTTGGTTTACCTTTAGGGCTGAGCTTAGGTATTCCATTTTCTCCTTTCCTATTTCATTCTGAGTAAGAAACAATCGGGTAACTGTATGGTTCACCCTTAGGGCTGAACTTAAAGCTTTCATTCCCTCGTTTCCTATTTGATTCGCAGAAAGATTCAATTGGGTAAGGGTTTGGTTTACCTTGAGGGCTGAACTTAAGGCTTTCGTTCCCTCTTCTTTTATTGTATTCCCAAAAAGATCCAAGTAGGTAAGGGTTTGGTTTACCTTGAGGGCTGAACTTAGGTATTTGGCTCCCTCGTCTCGAATTCCATTATCATCAAGATCCAATTGGGTAACTGTTTGGTTTACCTTGAGGGCTGAAGCTAAAGCTTTGACTTCCTCGGATCCAATTGTATTAAAAGAAAAATTCAAGCGGGTTAGGGTTTGGTTTACCTTTAGAGCTTCAATGAAGTATTTGGTTCCCTCTTCTTTTTGATTCCGAAAAAGATCCATTTCCGAAAGGGTTTGGCCTTTCAAGATTAACCTTTTCAAAATGTTTTTAAATTCTTGATCTTCGTTCATTAATAATTTATTTAAAGTAGACAATTAAAAAAAACACAAACAAAACTTTTTTCTTGTTTGTGGTTTTGATTTTTATTTTTTTCCTTTTTTCATTTTTGTTGAAAAATAAAAGAGAATAAAGAAGTAAAAATGAAAAATAGTTTACTAAAATACAGTAGAAAAAGATTTTGATATTTTTTTGTTTCATAACTGCTTTTTTCAATGGACTATTTTGTTTTATTGTTTTTCTTCTTATTCAATTGTTCATTTTTTTAAATTCTCTTTTTGTGTTTTTGGTTTTTAGTTTTTATTCTCGATTACCATTTCTACTTTCTTCACGAATTAAGTGCTGTCTTATATTTTCTGATCTTTGAGAGAAATATAATTAAAAAATGTTAATTAAAAACCTCAGTGACTTTCAAAAGAAATTTGTCTGTTAAAGAGATGATCTGGTTAAGAATTTGAATTTTTAGGTTCTATATTTTTTCTCAATGAACACTAAGTTTCTTTATTTTCTTTTGTTTAACGGGTTTTTTTTAAGTTTAACCATAAAAATTCTTCCAATTAACCTTTAATGTTACACGAAGAGATCCGATTATTTTTTATTTAGTAGTTTAATGATTTGAGTTTATTATGGGATACCTGATTTTAGGAACATTCTTTATTTAAATCAACTATGTTTTTTTTATTCCTAAAACCATAATTTTACAATAGAAGTTACAAAAACCCTTTTTAGTTTATATCCCTTAGAACCCCAAATATACAAATATTCGATAGAATAATTATTTTATTTGAATTCTTATCAAAAGATTCTCAGATTTAGAATTTATTAATAAACATCTTAGAAAGAAATGTGTAGAATTAAAAAATGTATAGGAGTTTACAATAAAAATATAGCTTGAAAAATATTTTCGAAGATTTAAAAAAATTTCTTAATGTCAAAGATTTCATTATTTCTAAAAAGGAAAATTGTCAAAAAAGAAAATTGTCAAGTATTTTTTTTTTTTGAAAAGTTTGTATAAATATGAAAAACCTTCAAGTTTCAATGATTAAAATACATCATTCTTTTCTGGAATTTTTTTTTGGCTTTCCACCCAAAAAAGTACTAAAATACATTATTAAAAATATTTAATTCATTATCAAAGATATTGAAAAACTACAAAGAGAAATTATTTTATCTATCGATTGCCCTTCAACAAGATATATATATATATATATATAAATTTGATATAAAATAATTAATTGATAATAAAAAATAACAATTGAAAAAAATAAATTAAATTTTTTAATTATAAAATTTATTATGAAAGTTTTTTCAATAAAAATTTTTTAACAAATTTAAATTATTTGACCATCAGTTTGAGTCTGAAAAACATGTTATTTTTTTTTTATTTATTTTTTTCAATTTCTTATTTTTTAAATTTTTAGAATCTACACTTAGGATAAACAATATAATTTAATAAGAGAACTTAAATTAAAAGTTCCTTTTTATGTTCTGGATTAATTTTGATTTAAAATTTAATTTTCACAAAGATTTTTTCAATTATTTTGTAAAATTAAAATTTAAAAAAAAAAATAGATTTTTTCTTTAAATATAAGGATTACTTTATATCCCCTTGAATAATATTTCAAAGTTTATTTATATTTTTTAAATTGAGGGTTGATTATTTTATCATGTTAAGATTTTTTTATTAATATAATTTAAACTAAATAAATCAAATCTATTTAAACATTTTTTTATAAGTAATTATTTTATATTAACTAAATTAATGTTTTAGGAAAATATTCTTATTAAACTTCAAATTTTAACTCAACTAATAAATTCTATTTTCCTCTCAATTCAATATTTATTGGAATTTTGTCTGAAAACAAAAAATCAATGTCTCAAAAAATCTTTTTTTAATTTTTTCGGCTTATTGAACAAAATTTAAAAAAATATTTAAGGATTATTATTAATAAATCAAGAGTTTAAGTTTTGAATTAAAATAAAAATAATATAATTTTTAATTTGAACAATTCCAAAAAAAAAATACATTTATAAAAAAAAATATGTCAAAATCTAACATGAGTTTTTTTTCAAGACCAAATATATATATAATTAAAGTACATAATTATCTTTGATTTATTTCAACTTTTTATTAGAATTATACTATAGGTTTGGGATCAATAGCATAATAAAAGTATTAAAATCTCAATATTATTTTAAAATATTTGATTTTTAAATTGAGATATTTTTTAGTAAATCCGGGGTACGAAGGGATATATATCAATTTTCGAGGATCAATATGATATTGGTAATTTAGATAAAGTTTTGTGTAATGATCAAATATTGGATAATTCAAATTTGAAAATAGAATTTAAGGTGGTAGGTAGATTTTACATATTTTGAGTACCGGGGTTTGGGGTTAATTGAAACCTTAAAACCATAATTTTAATCAAATACATGAAATGTTTAAATAAATTGGGTGTGGAATCTATCCTAGTTACATATATTTACAAACCAATTACAGTCAGTTTCACTTTTAAGGCACAAACTTGCAACGAAATTTAAGGCACACAAAAAATCTCAAATTAAGGCACAAAATTCAAATTCTAGTAAAAATAAATTGTAAAAAATAAAATTCCAAATTTTGTGCCTTAATTTGAGATTTTTTTGTGCTTTAAATTTCGTAGAAAGTTTGTGCCTTAAAAGTGAAACTGACTGTAAAATAGGGTGAAACAAATAATTAAAAAATTGATCAAGAATAAATTTAAAAAATCCTTACTTTATTAAACTTAAGTTTAATATTAGAGGCACTGTTGCTTCTTCTTTATATGTTTTTATTTTCAATTCTAAATATAAAAACTTTTATTTGAAAAATTTTTGATAAACAAATCATTTACTAAATGATAAAGAATTTCTAAAATGAATTTTAATTTCAATTTTTTACTTAATACATCTAATTTTAGATTTGGTTCAAGAAAATAGAATTTTTTTTAAAATCTTCTTGAGAAAAAAAGATTAATCGGATAGACGAGTTTGAGTTTTCAAATTATTTATTTCCCAGCAAATTGTAAATACCAAAAAAATGATAAATATTCTATTGGCCTTTTCCCTCCATATTTTTTTTTTCTTTTTTATTGAAATTTTTTATTTTGATACTACAATCCTTTTACTGTAAACTTGAAATATTATTCTTTGTTTTGTCTTATTTTGATGAATAAATTAATAAAAAGAATTATGAAACTCAAATTGGTAAAAAAAAAGATTTATAAAAAATAATAAATAATAATTGGTCGAAAAATCTAAGATAAGGTTGTGTTTGTTTTCTAATTTGAATTAAGAAAATTAAGTATAAATAAATCCTCTAACATAAACTTAATTTAAAATTTTTTTTTTTTTCTTGATTCAACAAGTTTATTTGGAATGAGGATCTCTCTTTTTTGGTTCTAAACAAAGAAAAGATTTATTTAAAAAACACACATACCTTCTCATATCTATCTTATTGATTTTATCTTGGATTATTTTCCATTTTTGATCAGATCATATTTCAATATTGAAAATATATTTTAATAAAACCAAAAATTTTCTAAAATAAATGTTCCAAAAATTGAAAATTTAATATTTTCACTATGGTTCACAAGTATAAATTGAATAATCAATTTTTTTAAAATATTGAGAAATATAGTAAATTATTTTACCTAAACCATCAAAAATACTCTAAATATTTGATTTTTGAAATTTAGAGTATTCTATCTTCTACATTTTAAAAGATATTTCCCATTTTCATTTTTTCAAAAAAAAAAAATAATTTTTTTATTTTTGAAATTTTTATTTTTTTATTTGTGCAAAATTAGAAAAAATATATTTTTTTAGAAAATTTTAAATTGTTCCCACTAGAGTAAAATTTTATAAAAAAATTATTTTTGGTAAAATTTTGGGCCCAAGGCCAAAAAATAAAAAAATAATTTTTTTAAATTTTTCTTTGTAAACATATTTGAAAAAAAAAATTTTTTTTTTTGGTCATATATATTATAAATAATAATAAAAAATAATACTTAAAATATTATTTCAAATTTTAAAAATAATTTATATATAACTAAAAAAAAATTTTTTTTTCATTTTAATTTTAATTATACAGTCTTAATTGATGATATTCGTTTCATATATAATTAAATAAAATTATTATAAAAATAGAAAAAAATAAAAATATTAACACCAAATTTTATATCTAAAAATTTACAAATATTTTATTTGAATCTATTTTTATAAAATAATTTATCTATAAAAATATTATTTTCAAAAAATTTTATTTTGGGTATTTTTTTGATTTATCATTTTTTTTAGAAAATAAAAAAAAAAAATTTTTATAATTTTTTTTTATAATAATTTATTAAAAAGTATTAGAAAAAAAATTTATTTTTATTAAAAAATCTTTATTATTAAACTCAAATAAAATTTTTTTCATTATAAAAATTTGAAAGAATTTTTTTTATATAAAAAAAATTTTTTTTTGGAAATTTTAAAAAAATTGAAATTTTTACTATTAAAAAATTTTTAAGATTTTTTTTTTAAAATTTTAAAAAAAAATTTTTTTTCCTATCAGATTTTTCTTTTATATTATTAATGTTAATAGAAAAAGTAGTTTTAAAAAAAAAAAAAATTTTTTTTTTAAATTAAAAACTTAGGAAAATTGTAAATTTTTTTTGGTTATATTACTTGTTTTAAAAATTTTAAAAAAATCAATTTTGAAGAAAAAAATATTTTCAATTTACAACAAATAGTCTAATGTCTCAACGGTAGAGCGCCAGATCTAGAGTAAAAAAAATCTAATGTCACGAGTTCGAGATCTGGTAGTATCAAAAAATTTCTAATTTTTTTTATTTTTTTTCAAAATTTCTTAAACTGGATCATTTAAAGTATCTGAGTTTACAAGCTGAGTTTAATTTGAATTTTGTTAGAAATTTTTTTTTTTGAAAGAACACCAATTAATTAAGTGCCAATTTTCTGGTAACATCTGAAAAAAAATTATTTTTTTCAGTAGAGAGAGTAGAAGTTTTAGTCAAAATATAATTTACTAATGTTTACTATTAAAAAAAAAAAATTTTTTTTTTTCAAAAAAAAAAATATTCTTAAAATTGAGTTTAAACTTATGAGAGATCCTACTAAAAATATTTAAAAACACATTTTAATTTTCATTTTTGATGGGATCCTTAATTTCTATATTTATTGGCCAATATATCAAAAAAAATATCCCAATTAAATTTTTTGAAAGTAAAAATTAAAAAAGGGGCAATATATCCTTAAATAAAGGTTCTAGAGAGCTATGGACATCAAAAATGAAATCTCCAAATAAAAATGAAATTATTTATGCGAAAAAAATTTTCAGATCCTTGATTTTCAATTCCGACTAGTGATACTGAACCTAGTTGAATATTGTATTATAAAACATTGTTTATTTCAAAGATACAATACACTGATATCATAATTTTCTCCCTAGTCTCAAATAATGAATTTTCAAAAATTTCCAAAAATTCAAAAAGTGTTTTTATATATATAGACAAAACATGTTTTCAAATTTTTCAAAATTTACCAAAATGTTAAAATAGAAATTTTTAACATATTGGACCTAGTCAAATATTATATTATAAAACATTGTTTATTTCAAAGATACAACACACTAACATTATTCTTTTGTCCCTAGTCTCAAATAATGAAATTTCAAAAATTTCAAAAATCCAAAAGTGTTTTTATATCCCTTTAAGAACCATATCGACCCACTCTGATTTTTGAATTTTTATCCTAAAATTTTTGTACTATGAGAGTGTGACAATTATTGATATAACCTAGCGCGGGAGGCATATATAATTTTTTCTATCTTTTTCAAAAAAAAAGTAGATCGCGAAAATTTTAATTTTTTTATAATTATTTTTGAGTTTAATTTGATGATTAATTATAAAATTTTGAATTTTTTTTGAAAAAAATTTGATTTTTTTTAATTTTTTAAGTGATAGTTATATCAAGTGATATTTTCTGGATTATGCCTCTTGTATATTACTTATAATGATTCAAATTTGTAAAAAAAAATATAGAAAAAAATCTAAAATTATAAAAAATTTAACAATTACTAAAATTTACACTTAAATTTATCTTTAAGGAATTCAGTCATACCGGAAGGGGTTGGAGATAGAAAATATAATTATTATTAATGTTATCAAAAGAATTTGGTGTTTTAGGGTGCACGAACTTCGCACGCCCACCCCAAAACCACCCAATTCTTTTGATAACATTAAAGATTAAAATTTCCTCTTTGTCAACCCCAAATTTGTGCCCACCAATGACGAAATTTTAATTATTAATGTTACCAAAAGAATTGGGTGGTTTTGTGTGGGCACGCGGATATTTTGCGGAAAATCTATTTTGAATTTGAAATAAAAATTTTTAAATGTTTTCATTTTATGTGAATTAAAATATTAAAAAAACATAAAATTTTTACAATTTTCGTATTTTCAAATTATTTTTCCAAATGTAAATTGAATTTCGATTTTTTTTCGCGTGTCCGTCCTAAAACCACCCAATTCTTTTGGTAACATTAATGATTAAAATTTCGTCATGGGTGGGTACAAATTTGGGGTGGACAAAGAGGAAATTTTAATCATTAATGTTATCAAAAGAATTGGGTGGTTTTTGGGTTGGCGCGCGAAGCGCGTACGGCCCGAAACCCGCAATCTGTTTTGATAACTTAAATGATTCTTATGGTGTTATTATCCACCCCTTTATGATTAAACTATTTATCTGTTATTATTTGAAATTTAAATGTATTTTTCTAACCATAATTTTGAAAATTGTAAAATTTTTGAATTTTTCATTTCATTATACCAATTATATAAAAAAATAATTTTGAAAAAATTGAAAATTTCGCGATCTAATGTTTTTTTGATAAAGGATAAAAATTTATAGATTACTTCCGAGTTAGGTTATATCGATAATTGTCACATTATCCTAGTAAAGAAATATTATAATAATAATTCAAAATTAGGAGTGGGTGGATACTGTTCATTAAAGGGATATTCATCAGGATATCTAAAGATGGCCTATCATTTCTACTAACGTAGAAATGAGTTTAAGAGATATTTTTTTAATTAAAATATCGTGATTATATAATAACATATACAGTAAGTTCCACTTTTCAGGCATAAACTTTCAAAATAATTTTAGAAATTTCAAATATCTCAAATTAAGGTACAAAATTCATATTTATTTTAAATAATTTGCAAATAAAAATAAATTCCAAATTTTGGATTTTAATTTGAGGGTTTTTTGTGTCTTAAATTTCGTTGAAAGTTTGTTCCTTAAAGGTGGAATTGACTGTATATTGATTGTATGATATTGTTTTGTTTTTTTTTGGTTTAATTTTGTTAGATTTGGGTTTTTTGTATAATTTTTCATCAGTTCATCTAAAGATGGCCTATCATTTGTACTTAAGTAGAATTGAGTTTACAGTCAGTTTCACTTTTAAGGCAAAAACTCTCCAGGAAATTTAAGGCACAAATAAATCTCAAATTAAAGCACCAAATTTGGAATTTTTTTTTTTTTACAATTTATTTTTACAAGAATTTGAATTTTGTGCCTTAATTTGAGATTTTTTTTGTGCCTTAAATTTCGTTGAAAGTTTGTGCCTTAAAAGTGAAACTGACTGTAATAGATACATCAGTTCCACTTTTAAGGCACAAACTTGCAAAGTAAATAAATAAACAATAAAAATATCAAATTAATGTAAAATATTTAAAATCTAGTTACATTCCTGTGCTCTTTTAAGGCACAGGAAAAAATAAGAAATAATGCACAAAAAATCTCATTAAGGCACAAAATCAAAGTGGTCAAAATAAGCCACAATTTTTTTTGGGTAAATATACAAGATTACTCATAATTAAATATTCTATTAATATTGAAGAAAACACTCAAACTAACTCTATAATTATTCGGTGAAAGTATATCTTGAAATCAGGAAAGTGCCTCATATAAAAATTTTGTGCCTTATCTGTTGATTTTTCATGTGCCTTAAATAGACACAGGACTGTAAATAAATTGTTGAAGAATAAAATTCCAAATTTTATGCCTTAATTTAAGATTTTTTTGTATCTTAAAGTTGGTTGAAAGTTTGTATCTTAAAAGTGGAATTGACTGTACAGAATATTACACGATGAGTTCTCTGGGTAAATTTACACAGAAAAATTGTGTATTATTCTGAATATTTTGATTTTGTTCCTTAATGGTATTTTTTTGTGCCTTATTTCTTATTCTTTCCTGTGGGGTTTTTAAGGCACATAACTGTTAAAATATTTTAAAAAACTTATAGTCAATTTCACTTTTATAGCACAAACTTTCAACTAAATTTAAGACACAAAAAAAATCTTAAATTTAGGAACAAAATTTGGAATTTATTTTTTTCAATTTATTTTACTAAATTATGTCATTTGTGTCTAAATTTGAGATTTTTATTGTGCTTTTAGTTTCGTTGAAAGTTTGTGCCTTAAAAGTGAAACTGACTGTATATTTAATTGTAAAAATAAAGTATATATTTTGTGATTTTAATTTGAGATTTTTTTTGTGCTTTAAATTTTGTTGGAAGTTTATTCCTATAAAGTGAAACTATGTGTTTTTTGTAATGAGTTTACCATCAGTTTCACTTTTAAGGCACAAACTATCAACGAAATTTAAGGCACAATAAAAATCTCAAATTAAGGCACAAAAATTTTGATTCGAATAAAATAATTTGTAAAAAAAAGAATTACAAATTTTGTGCCTTAATTTGAGATTTTTATTGTGCTTTTAGTTTCGTTGAAAGTTTGTGTCTTATAAGTGAAACTGACTGTATGAATTTTTTTGATTTTTGAATATTATAGTTTTAAGTAGATATATTTATTTGATGTGTTGTCTATCAGATTTATTTTTTATTATTTTGTGTATGTGTTGATATTTTGATATTATTTGTGTTTGTTTGATGTAATATTGGTTTTTTTTTTGTTTTTGAAAGTGTATTGTATTGATTTTAGTGTTTTGTTTGAATAATATTTGTTTGATTATGTTTGTTTTGTATTAATTTTATCTAAATTAGATATGAATGTATTGTTAGATTGATTAAGTATTTTCTTGATTGTGGTTATTATTAAAGATAAGTTTGTTTGTTTTGTGTTGGTACAGTCAGTTGTAGTATGTATTTTAAAACTTTCAACGTAATTTAAGGCACAATAAAAATCTCAAATTAGATTAGAAAATTTTGATTCTTGTTTTTTTTTTAAAAAAAAAAAAAAAAAAAAAAAAAAAAAAAAGAAAATGTAAAATTAATTGTTAAAATAGTAAAAATTCCAAATTTTGAGTCTTAATTTGAGATTTTTTGTTTCTTAAGTTTCGTTGAAAGTATGTGCCTTAGGGGGTGATACTAATTGTATGTGTTTTCAGTATTTTCACCAGGCCATCTAAAGATGGCCTATCATTTCTACTAAAGTAGAAATGAATTTAATATATTTTTTTAATTACAGTCAGTTTCACTTTTAAGGTACAAACTTTGAACGAAATTTAAGGCACAAAAAAATTCTCAAATTAAGGCACAAAATTTGGAATTTTTTATTTTACAATTTATTTTACTATAATCTGAATTTTGTACCTAAATTTGAGAATTTTTTTGTGCCTTAAATTTCGTTCAAAGTTTGTGCCTTAAAAGTGGAACTGACTGTAATATATTGGGAAAAAACAATTATTCCAAAACAATTTAAAAAATACTCTATACCCAAACCAAAGATATGAAAAAACCAAATTATTTAAAAGATCAATTCAATCAATCACATAATTCTGACCAAGATATCAAAATAGAAAATATTTCCAAAAATTTTATATATAACAACTTTTTATTATTTAATAGTGTCATTAAAATTTCTCAAAATCAATTTCCATAGTTCTAATCCAACTTAAAAAGATTATTATTAAAATAGAAAATTTATTTCAAAAAAATTTTACGTTCGATAATTATATAGCTGTTCCAAGGCTACAGTGAATTTTTTATATGAATCAAATTTTGGTGCTGATATAGATTTTTAAATCTAAGGAAATGAGGATAAGAAAGCTCATATTGAAAAAAAATTTTCACAAATGAACTTATTTCAAAGATTTTTTTGTGATAAGATTAAAAATATTTTAGGTATTTCAAGAGAAACTTTTAAGTGGCATCTCAACAGATTTTCCAGGTTTGAAGCAATTTAGGGATCTTAAAATTAATTTTTCTTGTATCAGAAAAAATTCTTGAATATGATGTCATTTGGGAAATTTTTTTTTCAATATGAGCTTTCTTATCCTCATATCCTTAGATTGAAAAATCTATATAAGCATCAAAATTTGATTCCTATAAAAAATTCAAGGTAGCCTTGGAAAAACTGTAAATATTCATCCTAAAAGAAAAAAAAAAAAAAACAAATCTTTGGTACAATATTTGATATTTACCAAATCTTCTTAATATTTTTATCTCCAATTAGAATTAAATTTTAAAGTCAGATTAAATGGGAAATAGTTTCCAATTTGTGATCAAAAAATTTATCGTATTTGTTTTTTCTTTTTTTAATGATAATCAAAAGAAGAAGAAATTTTGAGATACACCTAAATCCTGAAAACTTGTTATTAAAAAATTTTAGAAAGTAAGAATAATCAGAGATTTTCTTGTTTATAAAAAAAAATGATGATCATTTTCATACATTCTACAATAAACAACTCTAACTTTTAAAAAATCACTTGTCTATGGATTTTGAACATTGAGTTACATTTATTGTTCCATTCTCTCCTAATCATAATGGTTCTTGGTGAAGCATTGTAATTTTCTCTTTGTTTACTTGGGTTACTTTGTTTTGTTTTGTTTTTTTCTTGGTTCATTTGGTTCCTTTGGTTCCTTTGGTTCATTTGGTTCATTTGGTTCGTTTGGTTTTTTTTTTTGGATTAAATTGAAGTTCTCAAGATCTCTATTTAGGTTAATATTTGATCTCTTTTGGCTTTTGAATAGAATCTTCAATTACCAAACAATATAAACCAAATGTTTCTGTTCGATGTTTTTTTTTTGATAAAATTTTTTCAAGTGTTTGTATTGCTATCAATAAAAAAAAATTGTTAGTCCAAAAGAGATATTGGGTTGAGGTGTTTTACAAAAAGCTTTTAAGAGAATGTAATATTTGAAGATCTCATGTAATTCAAAATTTTAAAATGTAAATGTACTAATGTCAGTTTTGTTAATTATTAAAAAAAAAAAAAATAGAATAGTTAACGACTAGGTTGGCAAATTAAAAATTTGTTGTTGGTGTGTTTAAGAGAGGATTTAGTTGTTGGTAAATCTCATAAATTTATGTTCAGGAGATCTAAGTAGGAAAAAATGAATTTTTTTAGAAGTAAACACGACAAGAATAGCACAAAAATTGTAGTCACTTTTTTTCCTTAGCAACACTTTTGTTATTTTGATATTGTTAAAAATTTTGAAAGGAATTACAAGATCACAATGCAACAACTTTCAATTTAAAAGTTTTTACAAGTTAAACTTTTAAAAACATGTAATTTAAACAACTTTCCAATTTTTGGTTTTCATAAAAAGAGTTTCAGGTTATGGAAAGTTTACAAATATTTTTCTTTTAGATAACTTTCAAAAATTTCAATTAAATTCAAAATGTTATCTTTTGTTAATTATTATTTTTATCCCTTTTTTTGGCTTACAAAAGTTTGTTATCAAGTATTTGAAATTTGAAAAAATATGAAAGAATATCAGAGACTGAAATCTTGCAGACTGTCAGTCTGAAAGTTCGAAAAAGTCTTGAAAGTATTTGTATGGATTGTGCTATTCTTGTCGTGAATGTCATAATTGATCTTCCTGATCTCTTTTGGGGATTTCTGTAATTTCTGTGATTTCTATGATTTCTGTGATTTCTCTCCTTGAATCTCAAAATGTGAAAGAAGTATCGGAAAAAGGAAAAATCGACTTTTTTGAAAAAAAATTACAATTGTGTGATAATTGAAAACCATTTGAATTTGTTGGTAAATTACCTACTGTCTGTTTTTAATTTGTGTATGTTCAGATGAAATTAGTTTTCAATTTTCTTCTTAAAAAGGTCAAAAATCTCAAAAATTTGAAAAAAATTGAAATTATTGTTGACAGGTTCTTAGGTTATTTCCAAACAATGTCAAAGTTGAATAAATACAGGTTAGGGTCAAAGTATTTGGTGTTGTATTAAAATCATCTTAAATTGTTTTTTTTCTTAAAAAAATCAATTGATCATTTTTTCTCAATCAATTGATTTGAAGGAATATGTATGTGAAAGAAGCTGACTAATTTTTAGCAAAATTTTTTTTAAAACTTAAACAATTAATTCAAAATTCCACAAAACTTTTATCATTATCTACCCTATAATCTAATTTTGTATTGAAACGAACAAATTGGTTTTTCAAGAGAAACAAAACAGAACAAAGGAAAGGAAAAATTATCTCAAAAAAACAAAAAAATGAACAAAAGTGTTTCAATATGTTTGTCATGGTAGATTCTTTCAGAAAACTAAAACAGTGTAAATAATATCCACAAAAGATCCGAAGGGGGACTTCATTTCAATTAAAAACAAAAAAAATCAAATGAAACCAAAGGAACCAAAGGAACCAAAGGAACCAAACGAACCAAACGAACCAAACGAACCAAAGGAACCAAAGGAACCAAAGGAACCAAACGAACCAAACGAACCAAACGAACCAAACGAACCAAAACGAACCATAGCAAACAAAGATCCAAAAATACAAAAAGAAAGTAACAATTTCTTTGAAAGAATTGTTCTGATTTGTGGGTTACAAATTGAAAATTCAAGCAACTTGATGATCAAAACTCATATATATACAAGACCTTCAAAAGTTAGAGTCGTTATTTATTAAGAATGGTTGAAAGGATCTTCAGTTTTCAAGCTCAGTTAATGTGTTTATTTTTCTTTTTCATTTTTAGGTTTCTTTATTTTGTTTGTTCGAGTTTACCTAAACTAAAATTCAAAATTTTCCACACAGCTAAAACGTTCCAAACAATCACAATAATACAATTTCATTGAAATTGGAGATAATTTTGATTTTTGTAAAATATGAAAATCATTTTTTCATCTTTTAGTTTTTGTTTTGATTTCATTGTTTGAATTACGTAATTTGTTTCGTTGGATCAAAAATTTTTTGAACAATTGATATTATGGTTAAAGTCAAGTTGTTCAAAATAGAAGAACTCAAATAAAATTAGTTGGTAGTATCTAACCATTTGATCGATCAATAATCCTAATAGAATTTCAACATATTTACTAATCAAGTTTTTTTTTGTTTTGCTCTCTCCAAAATTTTTGACACACCCTTCATTTATTTGTATTGATAATTATTTATTTATTGTTTTTTGAGTATTGTAATTTATGAAGAAGTGTTAACATTTCAATTAGTGAATGGTTCTAATTTGGTAAATCTTCTTGAATTGATTAAATAAGTTTTTTTCTTCACAAATTGAATTTTGGTGTGTTAAAAATTTTGAATTGGGGTTTATTTCAATTTTTTTAAATTCATTTTCCAGTTAAAAAATGAAAGTTTTGATCCAAATTGGATAAGATCTGATTAAAAACCTACCTTCAGAATTCAAATTATATTGAGTCATCATTATTAAAGGTAATTTTGTGAATTGCCAATTTATTCCTTAAAAATTTACATTTTATTTATTTATTTGTATTGTTTTTGATTTGATGTGTTTTTGTTGATTTGATAGGTTCTGTTTTTTATGTTCGGTTATGAATTGAATTTAAACAATTAGTTGTTAAGTGTTGTTTTGATGGTTGATTTGATGATTTATTAGTGTTTTTTGAGTTAAATTTTTTAGTGTTTTGAATTTCATTGTGAATTCTGAGTAGGTTTGTTTTGATTTTGGTATGGTTGTTTATTTTTTAGTATGTTTTTTGATTTGTTTGTATTATTTGTATTTTGGTATAAATGTTATTATCTTCATTTAAAAAAATGTGAAAAAATAAATAAAATGTTGCAATATTTTTTGGAACAGCATAACGGGATATTAGGGATAGCTTTTTGAAAGATTGTTTGTTATGGTTAGTACTAGCCATTTTGAACATTTAATTGTTGAGTGAAAATTTATCATTAATTTTATTTTTTTAATTTAGATCTTTGAATTTTCTATAAAATGTCAATAATTCAAAGACTTTAGAGTGAAAAAACTTGAAATACAAGATTTGGAATTTCTTGTAAGTTGAAAATATAAAGTTATTTTTTTTACTTAAGTATTTTTTTTTAAAATGATGTTTCAAATAGAGTTCGGTGGATAGTATGAGTTAATTGAAATAGAGTTTTTTTGAAGTTTTAAATTAGACATTTTATCAAAATTTTATTTTTTTTGTTTGTTAAGAGTGTAAATCGAAACATAGTAAATAATTCTATTTACCACTTTTCAAAAATATCTTCAAATTTTTCTGTTCAAGTTTTTTTTTTAATAAAAATATCAATTTTCTCCGTTTTCCATTTTTTTTTGAAATGTACAAATGGAACGAAAAGACCTTCTACGAATTTGACCATTTTAAGGAAGGAAATAAAGACCTGTTGAAGAAGTAGTCTCAGACGAAACATTGATACAATATTTTGATCCACAAGAAAAATAAAACTTTAACAAAAATTCAAAAAAAAACAGAAAAAGAAAAAAAAAAAAAAAAAAAAAAAGAAAAAAAAAGAAAAAAAGAAAATGTAAATATAGAAATAAGAGAAAAAGAAAGTAAACAAAAAAAAAAGAAAAGAAAAAGGAAGAAAAATAATAAGAAAAGAGATTGAGAATGAAACAAAAATAAATCTCAAAGAGAACATTTTATTTTTTTTTATTTTGTATATTTTTAATTTTAAAAAAACAACAATAGCCATTTGTTTTTTTGTTTGGATCAAAATATCTTGAATCTTTTTTTTCATTTGATTAAATTCAGATTCAAAAAAATTATTACAAATATTTTGATTATAATAAACCAGATGATGTTAATATTTGCATTAGGTATGTGTTTTGGTAAATATTTATGTGTTATTTATTGGTTTATTGTAGTAAATTGTGAAAATTATGTTTGTTTATTGTTTTGCTTTTGGTTATGATTTATTTTGAAGGCCATCTAAAGATGGCCTTTCATTTCTACTAAAGTAGAAATGAGATATTATTAGATATTTACAATCAAAAACAAAGAATAAAAATTTCCATTCTGTATCTCTCAGATGTTGAAAGAAGATCCCTAAAAATAAAAATTTTTTTTTGAGATTTTAACTCACCAACCTAAAATAATTTTGAAATGATTAAAAAAAATAAACTTCATGATTAGAGTTGCTGATAATTCAGAAAAAGAAATATACCTGAAAAAACTATAGAATTGTGAAAATAAATAAAAATCTGGTTTTTCAATCCAAAAAAAAATACAAAAAGATCCAAAATGATGAAATGAACAAGTTAGGAAAATAAATTGTGTTCGGTTTAATTTGTTGAAATTCCACCTCCATTTATTGTTGATCGATCAAATGTAAAGATACCATCAACTCATAATATTTAGAATTTTTCTATTCAACAAACTCAACCTTAATCTTCTTTAAACTAGATCTGGAAAAAAAAAAAAAATTATGAGATCTAAAGGAAAAATTTTATTCGGCTGTAAATTAGAAAATGAAAACAATAAATACAAAAAATGAATTTATTATTTTTGTTAAATCGAAATTATTCCCAAATTGAATTTAAAATCTAGTATTGCTATTCTTTCAACTATTATTAAATTGTATCCAAATTGTTTTTATTTTGTTAACATACACACACACACACACACATATATATATATATATTAAAAATCTAACTGGCAGTATTATATATATAATTCATCAAACATAGGATTTTTAACTAATTTATTCAACCAATTATTACATAAAGCAGGGTATAGGAAAGAAAGCCCCCTTCAGGGGGTTTGGGGGTGTAGGTAATATATCACCTAATATGTTAGGTGCGTAAATATATATTCTGCTTTTTTTTTTTTTTTTTTTTTGTTTTAGAAAAGAAAAGAAAGTTTTAAGTTGGGTATGTATGAGAATTCTGACAACATTCCTTAACAAGAATAATATATATATATATATACACTTTCAAAGGAATTTAAATAACAATAAAATCATCTAATTTATGACATTTTTTTGGAAATTTATAAAAAACTCAAATTATTGTATCTAGTTTTTGAATTTAGTTTATTTAAAATTTAGATTTTTATTTTACCTGAAAAATATGTTGAAAGTTTGTGTATTAAAAGTGGAAATGAATGTAATCTAGAAATGAGATTAAATCATTTGAATAATTAAAAGTAGAATAATGATATTTATCTGAAAAAAAATTATTATAAGGTAAATTTTTCCAAAATTTTATTCTAAAAAAAAAATATTAAAATAATACCTATTCAAATACTATATTATAAAATATTGTTTATTTCAAATACCCAATACATTAATATTATATTTTTCTTCCAAATCCCAAATAATGAAATTACAAAAATTTCAAAATTTTCAATTATTCAATAATGTTTATATATATATGGTCAAAACATGTGATCAAATTTTTTCAAAAAATCTTCAAAAATTTCAAATATGAAAAAATAAAAATTTTCAAAGATACTGAAATTTACTCAAATATAATATTATAAAACATTTTTTATTTTAAAGATTCAACACACTGATATCGTATTTTTCTTCCTAGTCTCAAATAATGGAATTTTCAAAAATTTTCAAAAATTAAAAAAGTGTTTTTATATATATGGATAAAACATATTTTCAAAATTTTTCAAACTTTTCAAAAATTTCAAAAATTAGACTATTAATACTCTCAAATACTATATTATAAAACATTATTTATTTTAAATATTCAACACACTAATATTATTATTTTGTTCCTAATCTCAAATCATGAAAATTTCAAAAATCAAAATTTTCAAAAAATGTTTTTATATATATATATGGCCCAAACATATTTTCAAATTTTTTAAAAAATTCAAAAATTTGAAAATAATACGATCATCAAAAAACTCTCAAAATGATATATTTTATAAAATATTGTTCTTGTTTTACATAGTATCAATTTTTCATTATCATAATGAGTTTGAAAAGTTCAAAATTTTCTTATAAAAATAATAATTCAAAAAATTATTTAAATAAAGTCAAATATAGAGTATCAAATTATCAAAGGATGTCAATTCATTTGGATATAGATAGAAAGAAATAAAAATTAAAAAAATGATTCAATGTAAAAATTCAGATTTAGAAGAGTTCTAATCGGAACTTATTCCACGTACCTATTCGACAAGTCATTATTTCTAATAAGGAGAATACCTTTCAATTTGAAGAGTTTTTTTCATTCTTTATAAAATTTAATAAAAATAATCAAATCAAATAAAATCTAATCTTAGGATTGGAATTATTTAATATGAAATAAATCATAATAATAATAATAAAAATATGATATAAAAAACAGAGAAATTCAATCCAGAATTACTTAAACACTAACCTAACCTTCAAGATCTATCATTAACAGTAACATTTACATTAACATTAACATTTACATTAACATTAACATTAACATTAACATTAACATTACAGCCGTTCCAAGGCTACCATAAAATTTTAAATAAAACAGATTTGAGTTTTCTATTCTTATTTTCTATTTTCAAAAAAATCGGAAATAATAGCTATTATTCAAAAAAAATTTCAATAAATCAGCTATTATTCAAATTTTTTGAAAATCAATAAAAAAAATTTTTGAAGATTCAAGAAGCACCTAAAAATATTGTTCAATAAAGGTAAATTTTTAAAGATCAGTCAATATTGATATTTTTTTGGGTTCTTTTGGACCAATAATTTGTAAGTTTTAAGTGATCTTGAATTTTTTTTTTGATGTTTCAAAATTTGAATAATAGCTGATTTATTGAAATTTTTTTTGAATAATAACTATTATTTCCGATTTTTTTGAAAATAGAAAATAAGAATAGAAAACTCAAATCTGTTTTATTTAAAGTTTTATGGTAGACTTGGAAAGACTGTAACATTACCATTAACATTAACATTAACATTAACATTAACAATTAACATTAACATTTATATTAACATTAACATTAACATTTAAACATTAACCATTCAAGATCTATATAATTTCATTATTGTACTCTATATAAATATATAGTGTCAATATATGTTCCACTTGAAAAATCAATAATTTTACCTAATCACTTCTGTGCCAAAGTTGTCACTTCTGTGCCACCACGGTGGTTTCTTGCACAGCAAGAAAATGCATGGTATAGTATCAGCAGTGAATGATTAGCAACATTAGCAAGCCAAGGAAGATATTCATGTATAGAACAACAACAACAACAACAACAACAACGACAACAAAAACAACAACAACAACAAAAACAACAACAACAACAACAAAAAAAAAAAAAAAAAAACAACAATATATACTAATCTAATCTAATCTAAACAAGAACAAAACAACAACGACAACAAAAACAACAACAACAACAAAAAAACAACAATATATACTAATCTAAAAAAACACAAAAACAGAAAAAAAAAACACACAAAAACAAGCTATACATAAGAAAAAAACAATATATCTACACAAACCAAACAAATCATTAATTAATCCATTCAAATAAAATCAAACAATTACAAATTTCATTCACATAGTTCAAATAAAATCAAACATATCAAATAAAATTCAATCAACAAAACTAGTCAATTAAATGAAATTTATTCAAATCCACAAGATCCATTATTCACCAAATGACAATTAATTCATTCAATTCATCTATATTCAGATCAATCATTTATTCTATTCATTTAATCATCTTCATACAATCACAATTTCAATCAAACATATATCATACACATTCAAGGATCTTCAAACAAATTCAAACAATCAAACAATCAAACAATCAATTATTCAGATAATCAAATCAATCATTTATTCGTCCATTCAATTCAAGTAACCAACTAACAAATTTAATCCCATAGTTCAACATATCAAAAATATCAAACAAATTAAATCAATTAATCAATTCACTAATTTATCAATCATCTACAATCATTCAATCAAATCATATTCAATTTTCAATCAAATCTATTCAATTTTCAAATAAAACCCAAACAACCCTACCCTATTTGAATCATCATCATCATCATCATGATTATGAACATAATCATAATAATAAAATTTTAATTTTCAAATCTTAAAAATCAAAAAAAATAATATCTGTACAATGCAGATCTCTAATCTGTTATCATCTTTTCTAAAATTAAAAAATTTTTATTCATTTATATTTATTTTTATTGTCTATAAAAATCATTTCTAAAAGTTTACCCTAATATTTTAATTGTTTTCAATTAATAATTCAATATAAAAATTCGGTGGAGAATTTCATCAAGAAAAATTTTTATTTTTTTTGAATTGCAAAATAATAGTACACATTAACATTTACATTAACTTCAAGATCTAATCAAAAGAATAGTAACATTCAATTAACAATTAACAATTAATATTAATCATTAACATTAACATTAATCATTAACATTAACATTAACCATTGATCATTAATCATTCAAGATCAATATAATTTCATAATTGTACTCTATTTATATATATATATAGTATCAATATATATTCCACTTGAAAAATCCAATAAATTTACCTACTCACTTCTGTGCCAAAGATGTTACTTCTGTGCCACCACGGAGGTTTCTTGCACAGTATGAAAATGAAGGTACTTGTATCAACAGTGAATGGTTAGCAACATTAGCAAGCCAAGGAACAATCAACCATCAACAACATCATCAACAACAACATCATCATCAACAATAACAACTTATCCTAATCTTAAAAAACATATCCTAATCTAATCTAATCCACAAAAACAAAAAAAAAAAAAAAAAACACAAAAAACAAAAACATCAACAACATTTTTCACAAAAACTAAAAACATTAATTGTAATTCATTTCCTAGTTGTAATACTAACAAATTCTAATTTAAGTTTGGAAATTTTTACTTGATCCTATATTCCCCTTTTTGAAATTTTTTTATGATCAACTATTGAATAAAGTATTTTATAGAAAATCAAGTTTCTTCGAAAGTCTATAATATTAATTGTTCTTTAAAATATTTATTTTTTGTCAGCGAATGTTTAATAAGGAAATTTGGAAAAGATTTTTATTAAAAATGTAAATTGAATTCAAAATTATTTTTGAAATTTTATTTCGAGATTTTTATCAGTTTTTATTCACTGAGATCTAAATGGGAAAACTTGAATTTTTTTTAAATATAAAATGCTCGAATTGAGCTCTACTGCTGGTTTCTGTGATTTCTGTGATTTCTGTGATTTCGGTGATTTCTGTGATTTCTACAATTTCTTAAAATGCTAAAGAAGTATCCGAAAAATGCAAAAATTGAATTTTACAACAATTACTCAATAATTCGAAAAATTGAGAACCATTTAAACTTATATTGAAAATTTACCCTAGTTTATATTTTTAAGATGTTTAAGTTAAAAGGAAAATGAGTTTTTCAATTTTCACCTTTAAAAGGTTCAAAATCTCTAGAAAAATTAATAAAAATTTGGCATTCTTATTGTTCATGATGCATTGTTATTCCCAGACAAAGACTAAATTGAATAAAAATACGAGGGTAAAAGTATTTGGTATTGTTTTGAATCCTACTTAAAATCCTCATTTTGCAGAAAAACAAAAAGATCATTTTTTATCAAAGTTCTGTTGTATTTCTACGTAATAATTTATTTGCTTTTTTTGATTTTAAGAAAAAAAAACTTTAATGATTCTCATGGATCCTCAAATTCAAAAATTTCATTATTACTTTCACTCTAAGCTCAACTCATTTTGTCACCAACACAACAAATTAAATTTTAGGAGGAAAAAATCAATCGAAATAATGAAAATCAAATTTATCGAAAAAAAGTCAAAAAATACAAATAAATGGTAAAACCGAAAAAGTGTTTGGCATGTGATGGATTGTTTGAAAATGTAGTACAAATGTAAAAAAATATCTACCAAAGATCATTTTGATAATTGTGTATTATAAATCATATCTGAAATAAGATATAAATAAAACCAAAAGTAACAATTATGATAGAGAAAAGGTTAATTGGTAACAAATAGTACTTAGAGTTATCATTGTGAACCTAAATGTTTGTTTATAATCGGTATAGTATCTAGTTATTGGCAGGAGATTGTCATAATGGCGACTGTTTAAATGTGATGATTGTTTGATTTTTATGTTTTATAAATGGTTAAGTCAGTTCAATTGATGATATTTGTGAATTATTATTATGATGTTAATGAAATTGATGGTGAATTATTGTTAAAGATGATGTAAATATGATGGTTATTAGTATTTGTTTAATTGTATGAAGTTATATTTTGAAGGCTATCTAAAGATGGCCTTTCATTTCTACTAAAGTAGAAATGAGATTATTAGATATTTACAATTAAAATCAAAGAACAAAAATTTACACACACACTCTCTCTCAAATGTTAAAAGAAGAAGCAGAAGAATATCAGAAAAAGAAAAAAGAAAAATAAAAATAAAAATCATTTTATTTTGAGATTTTAATCCACTAACTTTGAAATAATTTTGAAATGATCTAAAAAAATAAATTTCATGATTAGAGTTTGGATAATTTAGTAAAAAAGTAAATTTTTTGAAAAAAAAGAAAATTTTTTGAAAAAATATCCTAAAAACAAATAAAAAAATCCAAAAAAGATCCAAAAATATCCAAAAAAAATTCAAAAAAATTCAAAAAAAATCCAAAAAATATTCAAAAAAAATCTAAAAAAAGTGAATGAGCTGAACTGGTGAAATGAACAATAAACAAGAAAAATAAATTGAATTTGTAAATTTCTTGAAATTACAACAACAATTGCTTGTTGATCCATCAAATGTAAAGATATCATCATCTGATGAGATGTAGATTTTTTCTATTCAACAAACTCAATATTAATAGTTCTATCGTCAAATATCTGGAGAAAGAAAAAAAAAAAAATATTCTCCAGATCTAAATGAAATAGATTAATTCAATGCAAAAAAGGGGAAATGAAAAAGAAAAAAACAATAAATACAAATTAATGAATTTTCATATTTTGTATAAAATCCAAAATTATTTACAAATTGAATGTATATTATATAAGATTTTTATTTATTCAACTGTTTTAAATTGTGCCCAAATTATTTATATTTTATTCATATATATTCATTTATTTTCTCGAAAAATCATTTCTAAAAGTCCCTAATATTTTAATTGTTTTCAATTAATAATTCAATATAAAAATTCGGTGGAGAATTTCATCAAGAAAAATTTTTATTTTTTTGAATTGCAAAATAATAGTAAAATTAACATTTACATTAACTTCAAGATCTAATCAAAAGAATAGTAACATTCAATTAACATTAACAATTAATATTAATCATTAACAATTAACATTAACATTAACATTAACATTAAACATTAACCATTCTAGATCTGTATAATTTCATTATTGTACTCTATAAATGTATATATAGTATCAATATATATTCCACTTGAAAAATCAAACCTACTCACTTCTGTGCCAAAGATGTCACTTCTGTGCCAGGACGGAGGTTTCTTGCACAGCAAGGAATTGCAGGGTATAGTATCAACGGTGGATGATTAGCAACATTAGCAAGCCAAGTAACATATTCACGCAACATATCCACAAAAACAACAACAACAACAACAACAACAACAACAACAACAACAACAACAACAACAACAACAACAACAACAACAACAACAACAACAGCAACAAGCAACCTATCCACAAAAACAACAACAAATCCACTAATCCACAAAAAAATATTTTCCTAATCGCAAATAATGAAATTTCAAAAAATATAAAAAAATTCAAAAATTGTTTTTATTATATGGACAAAACATGTACTCAAATTTTTCAAACCATTTCCAAAAATGTCAAAAAATGTTAAAATGGAAATTCTTAACATACTGAGTATACTCAAATACAATATTATAAAACATTGTTTATTTTAAAGACTCAATACACTAACATTATAATTTTCTTCCTAATCTCAAATAATGGAATTTCATAAATTTTCAAAAATTAAAAAAGTGTTTTTATATATATGGTCAAAACATGTTTTCAAATTTTTTAAACCAAATTCAAAAATTTGAAAATAATATTACTCATTAATACTACTCAAATAATAGATTTTATAAAATATTGTTCTTTTTTTACATCGTCTCAATTTGTCATTATCATAATGACTTTCAAAATAGTTCAAAATTTTCTTATCAAAATAATAATTTAAAAAATTATTTAAATAAAGTTAAATATGTCCTTAATAAAATTAAGTACTATTTTTTTCTGATTAATATTTTTCGAAATTAAGTTCATAACTTAATTCCATTAACCACTGTGATAATTTTTTTTAGAATAAAAAAACTCTCAACTTTTAAATATCGAAAATATTTTTTTGAAATTACTAGCACTTTTTTTTTTTTTTTTTTGAAAAATTGGGGTTGAGAAAAGCTTGAAATCAAAGAGTAAGTTAACATATTAAATTATAATGGTTTTTAAAGAGAGTTTTTCTTTTAAGTTTAACTTTTTTTTAATTTTACCATCTAAAACTAAAAAAAAACCTTTGAAGACCAAATTAGTGCCTTTTATGAAAAGAAAATTCCCCATAATTTAGAATTTGTTTTAGTAAATGAGTTAAAACAAGATAGTGTATCTAAAAATATACATAATTTCAAACGGTGAATTCAATGATTTTGGTCAAAAAATGTTTTGAAGAAAAAGTTAAATTGACACTTTATTTCTTTTTATTTTATCATTTAATTTTTTTAATTGAATTAATGGATGGTATTTGATCAGTTTTTCATTTTTAATGTTTTTTGGGTAGTAGGGACATATTTATATATATACATATATAAACTTGTTAAGTAATGATTTCTGAATTCTCCAACTTACCCAACTCAAAACTTTCTTTTCCTTTTAAAAAAAAAAAAAATACCAAAATATTTATATTGACGCACCTTATATAATAGGTGCTATATTACCTACACCCCTAAACCCCCTGAAGGGGGCTTTCAATCCTACCCTACTTTATGATATTAGATGATTGTAATTAATTAGATTCAAAATAAAAATAAAAAAAATAAAATTTTTTTAAAAAATATAATTAAATAAATAAAAAATATATCTTTTTTTTTTTTTTTTTTTTTTTTAATTATAATAATAAAAAAAAAAAAAAAAAAAGAAACAAAAAAAAAAAAAAATAAAAATAAATAAATATAATATAAAAAAAAAAAAAAAAAAAAAAAAAAAAAAAAAAAAAAAAAAAAAAAAAAAAAAAAAAAAAAAAAAATAAAAAAAAAAAAAAAAAAAAAAAAAAAAAAAAAAAAAAAAAAAAAAAAGAAATAAAAAAAAAATATAAAATATAAAAAAAAAATTAAAAAATATTAAAAAAAAAAAAAAAAAAAAAATATAAAAAAAAAAAATTTTTTTTTTTTTTTTTTTTTTTTTTTTTTTTAATAAAAAAAAAAAAAAAAAAAAAAAAAAAAAAAAAAAAAAAAAAAAAATAAAAAATTAAAAAATATTTTTTATATTATTAAAAAAAAAAATTTTTTTAATAAATAAATAAAAAAAAAAAATAAAAAAATATTTTTTTTTTTTTTAAAAATAAAAAAAAAAAAAAAAAAAAAAAATATTTTTTTTATATAATAAAAATAAATTAAAAAATTTATAATATTATTATTTTTTTTATTTTAAAAAAATAATAAATATAAAAAAAAAAAAAAAAATTAAAAAAAAAAAAAAAAAAAAAATATAAATTACTATTTTTAATAAAAAAAAAAAAAAAAAAAAAAAAAAAAAAAAAAAAAAAAAAAAAAAGACTAAAATAGAGTAAATATTATCCACCAAAGATCCAAAGATAGGATTCCTGTTCCCTTAACAATTTCAAGCTCTTTTGACCTTCTTTTCAAAGTACTTTTCATCTTCCCTTCACAGTACTTGTTCGCTATCGGTCTCTCATAGATATTTAGTCTTTGCTGGAGATTACCAACAAATTATGACAAAAGCCATAATGTAAATTTAAGAGTGCAATCCCGAACACTCCGACTCCTAGAAAATTCAAGGGCCCCCGAAAGGACCCAGGAAGTTCCAAACCCAAACCACTAGTAGGCCTTACGACTTGAGAAATTTCATTACAAGACTTCCCTAACCGGTGCATTACAGGACTTTCACCTTCTGTGGTTCTCTTATTCCATAGAGAATTAGCACTGGTGCTTGGCTTACCTAGTTTAGGTGTTGGTTTCACTTTAGGTTACAATTCAAATACATCCCTAAAATAGCCAGCACATTGTAGCTTTGAAAAACCCACATTACACAGGCGCTTATATATGTGCGTAAACTATAATTAACGCTATTTGATTTTAACTTTGGAGCTGTTACCTCTTCACTCGCCGTTACTAGGGTAATCATAGTTATTTTCTTTTCCTTCACTTATTAATATGCTTAAATCCAGTGAGTGGTTTTAATTAAATCACGGACAATAAACTTAGATACTACAGTCAGTTTCACTTTTAAGGCACAAACTTTCAACGAAATTTAAGGCACAATAAAAATTTCAAATTAATGCACAAAATTCAAATTCTAGTAAAAATAAATTGTAAAAAAAAAAATTCCAAATTTTGTGCCTTAATTTGAAATTTTTTTGTGCCTTAAATTTCGTTGAAAGTTTGGGTCTTAAAAGTGGAACAGACTGTAGTGAATTTGTGAATGTATTGAGAAATTGATGATTTCAGTGGACCTAAGTTCATTGTTTGATTTGAAACTAGTCAAGTGCGAAATTACATGAGTTGTTTTAGTGATTTGTTTCTTTAATTTCTGATTTCAAGTGTTTTTGAAAATTTTGTGTTAATGTGTTAGTAACTTTAATAGAGCCCAGTAATGTTGCCTATTAAAATTTTCTAGTGAAAAATTGACTTTTTGTATGATTGTTTAATATATTTAAAAATATTTATTTTTTTAAACATTTGAACTTGAAAAAACGAATTTTGAGGACATTTTAGACCAGGTGGTACTAATGTGTAAACCGCGATAGCAATGTTATACTTGTGAAGTGGAATTTTAGTCAAGTTATTTTTTAATAGCCAACATTACTGAGAAATTACATGTTATTGTAGATTGGTACACACATATGCCAGTGAACTGAAAAGTAACTCTGTTCATTGGAAATGAGTTTTTAATGAACCTTTGAAAAATTCGTTTCAGACCTAATAGGTGAACATTAGTGCTCAGTAATGTTGCCTATTTAAATTTAGTACTAAACACTAGTGATTTTTTGATGTATCATCATAACTCGAAAAGTATACATTTTTGAGACGTCCGGAGTTTGAAAAATCGAATTTCAAGACAATTTTATCCACAATACCACCAATGTCACACCGTTCCTGTCAAGTCGATATTTTTTTCTGATCAGCTTTTTTGAAAAAAATTTTTTTTTTTCCAAACACAAAGACAAAATGACAAAGGAACTAAATTTTCTTTGTCATTTTGAAAAAAAATGACAAAGCACCTTGAAAAATGTCCCATGCTCGGAAATAAATAAATAACAAAGGAAAAAAAATTTTTTGCAAAATGACAAAAAAAATTCACAAAATAACAAAGAATATTTAGTTCCTTTGTCATTGTTTGAAAATATGACAAAAGTTCCATTTTTGAATTGGAAAAAGTGATAAAAAAAATGGATTTTTTCAAAACTCTGTTTTTTACAACATTTCATTTTTTGTAAAAAAAATAAATTATTTTTCACAATTTTTTGATATTTTTGTTAGCTTATTTGGATATTGATGAATGTGGTGCCAAAAGTACTTTTGATGTTATACCTTGAGGACACCAGGTCATGAAGTTTGATGTGGTTTAAACCTCGGGTCTCGAATCATAGTTTTATGGCTGTGGTTCAAAAATTCCTCCTTAAGGTGTCATCTTGATATGTTATGGTGGAGAATATGTTATACAACTCAAGGATTTAAGTGCTAAGTTAAATTTCATATCCTGTATGGGAATTGTATTACTCTCCCTGATATTGAGATATGTAAATGTTTCTCCAGAGATATTGTTGATAGCTTTACAATAGTATATGTATTCAATATAAAAACTATGTAATTCAACAAATATCTCTTTTGGTGAAAAAGTTACTAAATAATTTTTTGAAGGGGTATTCTATCAATTGCGTTTGGTACACTGACAACTGTTAAGTACGATGTCATTATATGAATTTATTTTGATAACAATAAGACATAATATACATTGTTGTAAACAATGTTTGTCTTGTGGTTGTACAACAAACAGATAAGTAATAAATTAGATTGTGTTTATAGAATTCGAAATCTTCAGATAAAAAGATAGAATTAACTACTTGGCTAGATGTAAACTCTTGACAGAAATCGTTTGATTTGAATAGTCAATCCATAACAATGGAGTTCAAATTTAGGCATTGGACATTGATTAAAAATTAAATTTTGATTTTTTTTTTAATTTTAAACTTTAAAAAAAAGACCTTAGTTAAATGATAATACAATTTGGAAGATTAAATTATATATTTTTTTGATTATATACTGTTGTAAATCTATTCTCTTTTAATTTTATTGAATCGATTCTATCAGAAAGTTTATATTTAAAATAATTAATATTCAATAAATATATTTTGAAATTTTGAAATTATTATAAAAATGATTGAGATACAATATTCAATCGATGGATAATCCAAAATTTTATTGGTTTTGGTGCTTATTCACCTTTATATTCTAATTTTTAAATAGATTTATGACCAAAATATTATAATATGGAAATAACTGAATTATCTTGATATTTGTACAATATCATGGAATAAAAATATTTTAGCACACACACTAACTAATACACACACATACTTAAACAGCTACAAATATAAAAATAAATTCAAATTCCACTTCAATATTTGGGTAAATTATTAATCTATTTTGTTCAAAAAAATTATTGTATATTGAATAGAATCCATAACCACTATTTTATTTTCAAAATTTATAAATTATTGTATTTATTAAAATATAACTTGTCACTGATATACAAAATTTCTTTTCTTTATTTGAATATTTTGAGATCATATGCGTATCATATTATAAATCTTGACTCAATAATCTTTTGAAAAACATAAAATTCTAAATAAAATTGAAAATAAATATTTGTTTCGATATAAAATTAATGAAAATGGTAAATTTCTTATTTTTACAATGATATTCCAAAAAGATCTATTTGAGATACCCATTATTTTATAGTGAAAACTATGTAGAACTTGAGGTAATTACTGAGTAAAAAATAAATTAAATATTTCAAAGGTTTGATTTCTGAAGAGATAAAAAAACCACTTTTAAAATTTATTGTTTTACAATAAGTAGATGGGTATGAAAAATAAACAGTATGGTATATATATATATATAACTATTTGTGTCTATTTCTCTCTTCTCTCTCTTTCTGGGTGTGAAATAATTATTAAATAATACCAAATATCTTCAGATTGCTATTACTAAGGAGAATTCGGTTGGACTCGATAAAGTGTATTTTAAAATACACATACTATAATGAAATAGAATTTTTGCTAGTATAACTAGATTAAAAATTAAACGCCTAAAAAACGACAAATTTAGAGTTTGTTGTACCTTTGTGTGTTGTTAGTGTGTTGTATATGTGTATGTTTATCCAATCATCTATATATAAATAGTAAATCTGTTTGTATATTTGGGTGTGTTTATCTGTGTGTGTGTTTGTTTGTGTGTGTGTGTTTGTTTATATGTGTATTTATAAATTTGATATATATATATATATATATATATATATATATATATATGTGTGTGTGTGTGTGTGTGTGTGTGTGTGTGTGTTTGTATGCTAAATATATATATATATATATATATATATAACTGTGTGTGTGTGTTTATTTCAATTTTTTAGTGTATGTGTTAAAATAAAATAAAACTTGTTTTTTTCTATTCCTAAATAGAAAATTAATCAATACTTTTCCCAATTCAAGATCATTAAAAAAAAAATAATAAGAATAATTTATTCTTATTTTTCAATATTTTTTTATTTGAACTTTATCAAAGTTCACCCCTTCATTTCTAGATTTTTCACCAAATTCTTTGTATTGCATCTAATGTAGGCTGAGTGGATCATTCTCAATTAAGAACAATTATTGGAAAGTTAATCTTTCTTCCTTTAGAAAAGATTAATTTAGAGCATGTGTTTCCAAACAGATTCTTATTTGAAATGTCCTGAAATCCATTTACAGAACTCCAGGTATTTAGAACTACAAGAATTGTGTTAAATTTAGACCTGGGGGGGTACTCGCGCGAGCAAAATAAAAATATTTGAAAAATGGAAAAAAGAAAAAAATTAAGAATTTATTTTTGAATTGATTTTGATTGAAAGAGAAAAAAAATTATTGATTGATTTTGAAAAAAAAAAAAGAAAAAAAAAAAAAGGATTTTTGTTTTTTTTAATTTTCACAAAAAATTTCAATTTGAAAAATATCCCAATTTCCATAGGAACCTGCTAAAAAATTCTTGGCTTCATTTGATCCTTCTTTATACCCAAATGGTGGTTTATATGTATAACCTAGATTTGAATATGTATATTCATTCATATTTTGGTTCAAACATCCTAAAAACAAATCATATCCATATCCAAAATATGGTCCCCGATCTCGATAGCAATTTATTTCCTTATTTTGATTCCGATAGATAGGCATTTTTAAAGGTTCTTTAAAATTTGGATCCAGGCTAATTAAGGAAAAAAGAAAGGATTTATTTCCTGTTGATTGTTTCCAATCGCTAGATGAATCCCAGTCAATTGCTGCAAATCCTCCAAATAAGGAATTATTTTTTAATTTGATCAGAACTATGGATTTTCCTTTATTGTCGCATTTTTCATGGAAGGTTTGATATTTCCATCCATCTGTTCTTGAATTGAATCTTCTTTTCAAATTTGAATTGCATCCGGCTTCTTTGATCCATTTTTCGAGAATTTGATTAAATTTTGGGTTATTTTCCTTTTGAAGGATTTCTGATTCTTCTTTTAAAAAAAAATGATCAATTACTTTCAATTTAAAGGGTGATTTTGGAATTTTTTGATCATTTATTGAGAAATTTATTTGATATTCTCCTTCTTTTTGGAATAAATATTCTCCAATTAACTCTTGATTTGTTCCTTCTTTAAATTTGGTTATTTCAGTGATCATTTCATTTGAATTTGATTTGAGAATTTCAGCTTTTGGATTGAATTCTTGGGCATTTATGGTTTCATTAAATTGATTTTTAAGAAGAATTGAAAATTGCAATTTGTTTTCTAATTGGATTTCATTAGGCAAATTGATTTGGGTTTTATTGGGATCAAAAGGCAAATTTAATTTCCAATTTTTCAAATTCTGCTTTAAATCATTTGAAATTATATTTATTTTATTAAATTTTGAATTACAAATTAATTTATTCTTCTCATTTTTATTCAAAATTGGTAATAATTTTTTCAATTTGAAAAAATTGATCAATATTTGTTGATAATCATTATATTTTTTGCAAATTTCAATTTCTTTTATTATCATTTCAGATTCATTTAATTCATCAATTTCTTTTTGGATTTTCATTGATTGTTTATTTAATTTCAAATATTTTTCATTTTGTTGAATTGATATTTCTTCATTCATCTTCTTGAATTGATATTGAGTTAATTCATTTAATTTTTGATAATTTTTTTTTGACCAATTCAATATTTATTTGTTTATCTTTTAAGGAATTGATTTTTTCATTTTGTATTTTTCGAACAAATTCTTTTTTTTTCTCATTAATTGAATTTATTTCTTTGATTACTTCTTCCAATTCATTTTGGATTTTTTCGTATCCTTCTTCCAGATTGACTACTTGATTGCATTTTCTATGATTAAGAGTTAGACAATCAACACATAATAATTGTTTATGATCAATGCAAAAAAATTCATAAGGCTTATTTTTGTGTTCATTACATAATCTTGGGAATTCTGATTTTGGTTTTTCTTGGGCTTATATTAGATATATATATATATATATTTGTTAAAAAAATTTTGAATAAAAAAAAAAGAATTAAAAAAACAAAAATTCAAAAGATTCATTTAAAAAATAAAAAAAAATAAAAAAATCCAAAGAAAAATTTAAAATTCAAACTTTTGTTTAATTGCATTTGAGAAAATAATTTAAAAAATCCAAATGAATTTGATTGGTTTATATTGCTTTCTAATTTGTTAAATTGTTTCAGTAGTGTTTCTGTTGAATATTGTATATCATTGATTGTTTGTTTTTCTTTGTTCATACTTTTTGAAATTTGTTGAAAAAAATCATTGGCTAATTTTATTTCATTTTGTTCAAGTAAATCTAATAACTTTTTTTTGATTCAAATAAAATTCTGATATTTCACTGAAAATTTTTTTCTTTTTTAGATTTCATCTCCTTTTCAGAATTCTTTAATCGTTTAAATTTCTCATTGATTCTTTCAAAATGATTTTGAGTGAATTTTTTTTTGTTCATTGATTAATTCTTTATAAAAATCCATTGGCTGATCAAATGCAATTGTTTCATGATTTGTATGATCAAAGACACATTTGTCACAAATTAATTTTTTGCAATTTTTACAGTATCTGGAAAGTTTATTATTTTGGTGAATTGGGCATTTTTCAGTTCTATTATTATCTGAATCTATTTTTTTATTTTTTTATAATCGATTTTAAAGTTTAATTTTAAAATTTTTAGAAAAATCGAAAAAAAGAGTATAACATAATATAAATAAAAAGAATTATAATTAATTAAATTAAAAAAGAAGAATTTTCCACAAAATTAAAAATTAGATTTAAAATTCTATAAAAAATTTTATTATTTTTTTTTTTACACATATAATTAAATGAAATTTTTAAAATATAACAAAACAAAATGTGATTAAAAATAAGTTCAAAATTATAAGATTAAAAAATTAAAAAATAAATCTTGATTAAAATGAACTCCAATTCAACTTTTTTGCAAGTTACAATTATAGATTTGATTAAAATAATCATATATTAAAAATATTTATCTTTTGGAAATATATAACTAGAGTTAATAACCAATTAAAATCTTAACAATTATTTCTTATTTATATAAATTACTCAAAATAAAAAATATATAATTATAAAAATTGAAATGTATTGTATTATTTGGGAGTAAATGGCACAAAAAAAGTCTTTCTTGAGAGATTTGTTGGAACTTTATTAATTAAATATTGATTGATCAAATAGTTAGATACTATCAACTAATTTTATTTGGGTTTTCTATTAAAAAAAACTTGTATGTATTAGAATATCAATCATTTTAGAAAAATAAAATATTTTGATTTCACATAAACTAAATACATTCACAAATCTAGGAAAATTTTATGAATGGTAGAAACTCAAAATATGACAATGTTGCGATTGAGTTGCTTAATTGTGAAATTTTGGGTTTTTTTTTGAAAAAAAATTTGTTTTTAAATTAGATCTTGTATTGATTGTTATCAATGTTATTCAAAAATATAAAATTATTCACATAATTAAAACAAAAAATATAAAAAATAATATATAATAAATAATCCAAAAATACAGCAATTTCAAACATGGTGCGCACGATTTAACTTAACTTGGAATTTTAATTTTGATTAAACTTTTTTTGAAATTCTAAGATCTGTTGAAACTAAATTAAAGTTTTATCACCAAAACTCAAGAATACCTGTATGCCAAGCTTCTTAGACAATTTTTCCTTTTTTTTTTTAAACTTTTTTGAAATTTAATTTCAAAAATTCCATGTTTGTAAGGGATCTTGAATATTAAGGACAATACAAGAAGATTTGAGTCCAAAATAACAAGAGTTCATTTCAATTGAAAGGAGTTTTTTAGAAAGTTTAATGAAAATTTTAAAACAAGTTAAATAGTGCTCACCAGGTTTGAAATTGCTGTATATTTTAGGATTTTAAAACCTAAAAAGAAAAAACTTTAAAATTTCCAATTAAAATAATAATTTTTAATAATTTTTATAAACTTCAAGGTAAACAAAGAAATTAAAAATCAAGTGATCGTAAAAAACCAAATGGTAACCCCAAAATTAATATTAAATAAAAACACCAATTAAAAATATTTATGAGCAACTTTGTTGTCAAACTTTATTTATTAATAATAAAATGTAATACATTTATTATTCATATTTTATTTACTTTGATTGTAATAATATTAAATAAATGGAAAAATTAAAATAATAATAATAAAACTTTATTTCATATTAAAACCAAAATCTAAAACGATTTATATTTATGGAAAAAGGAGATCAAAAAGCTTACTATATTTTTATATTAAATTCAATTTTAATTTTAAACAATTAATAAAAGTAAAAAATTATATTTTTTTACTAATTTTTATTTCAAAACACTTTCTTTTCTGTCAAAAGAAATTGAAAAAATATAATCATTTAACAAGAAATTTTTTTAAAAAAGTCATCATCAAAAAAAATTAAATTGTTGAGTTAGAGAAAGTAAAAAAAAAACAAAATTGAAAAATTGTAAATAGAAAAGACTTTTATTAAAAATTCAGGGAATAAATGTGTTAATGAATTAATTTATATTAAAAAAAAAAAAAAAAAATAGGATCTAAAAATTAAAATTTATAGCTAATTCTGGTATTAAGTGAAAATTTATAAAAAAAATTCAAAATTAAATCATTTTTCAATTGAAGAAAAGAAGAAATTCCAATGATAAAAATGAAATGTATTTTTTTCAAACAAAACTCTGACTTTTTCTTTTGATGAAATTTTGATTATTTCATTTTTGTATAACAACAGATAAGATTGAGATTAGATCTTTTTAAAAATTGTAAATTAGCATTGTAATTATTTTCGAAAGATTTTGATGAAAATCATTGGGTTATTATACAAACTTTATATAAATCTTCGACTTCTCCTTGATAAACTTTAACCCCTTAATCAATATAAAAAGTATTTCACTTGTAAATTTAAACTTTAAAAATGTTATTAAAAGTTATTTTAGAAGACTTTAAAATAAATATCAAACATTAGATTTTAATCTTCAGTAATTTCAAAGATTATACCCCCAAAAAAAAAAAAAAAAAAAAAAGTTTTTTTATAACATGTTATAAACGTGTTGTAAAGGTGTTATAAACGTTTAAAATGTTATAAAATTTTATAATAAAAACTTTTATAACATAAATGTTTGTTATAAAATGTTTTATAATATTTGTAACATGTTATAAGCCCGTGTTATAAGAATATTTTTTCAAAAAATATATTGAAAAAATCATCATTTAAAAGGAAATTTTGTGATAAAAATGTTAAAGTAAATGTTATAAAGAATTTTTTTTTTAAAAAAGATTATATGTTTCAACTATTAGGATTTTTTTTATCATAATAATTTGTTTATAATGAAACAAATTATTTGTCTTATAGAAATCAAAATTTAAAAAAAAAATCTTCAGTTTTCAGATAATGTTTGGTAAATACAATAAATTCCATTTTTTTTGTAAAATTCAAATTTCAAAAAATCTAAAAATTGTTTTTCTCTTTTTATATTAGAAAAAAAAAAACTAATATCATTTTTTAAAAAACAAAAAAAAAATTTGTACTCTTTTTCCTTGAAAAAATTGAAAAGAGAATATTTTTAAATATTTCAAAAGTAAAAATTTTTAATATTTCAAAAAGATTTTTAAAATTACATATTTTACATAAAAAATTAATAATAATTTCTACAATGTCAAGTCAAGTCAAGTCAAGTCAAGTCAAGTCAAGTCAAGTCAAATCAATTTTTATATGAATGTTCAAAATCGTTCACTGTCAAGAATCCCCAAAAAGTATATACATGATTTTATATTTGAAGACCTTCGGGATATTTCTAAACAAACGTGTAATAAAAAGGGGAAATAGAGACTCATTAAAAATGTTTGATGATCTAGTTTGTCTCTGTGGCAATTGAAACCCAAGTTTTGTCCTTGATATAAACAAATTTTTACAATTTAACTTTAATGTTTTTCAATAATTCAGTTGGTGAAGAAAAAAATGATCCTTTATAGAATAAAAGTTCTTCATCAAATCATTTAAATAATCACAAATTGGTTATTCTTTTCGTTGACTCTCTTTTTATTATTCCAATTTAGATCTTGATTTCCTAAAAATAAATATCAAAATTATATTTGTTTCTATTTGTTCAAAAATCTCCCCCTATTGTCATTCCTTCCTTTTTTTTGGATCTACCTTCCATACTCAAAATATAATGAGATTGTTCTGGTGCATAAAATGATATTGATCGGAGTTCATAGAACTACGATGGATATCATTTTATATCACTTCAAACAAGATCATCATTTTTTATCTTCTTCCTGGCCAATAAAACTTGAATCATAACAAAGTGAGTGATCGTTTCCAGATCAAAACAATAAATGACTGTTATTATTGATCATATTTTCCAAGTTTGGAATTTTCACAATAAATTTATGTTTGGTATAATTTTTTTAAAAAATTTTTAATTAAAATTATTATTAATGATCAATCAAAATTACTGATGAATAGAGAACAACAATTGAGAAAAAATTTAAATATTACAAAAGACAATTTGAAAAAAAAATTCTCTAAAAATATCGTGCATCCAAATATTTTTAAAAGTAAAACTCATTTTTTTTTATAATAATAATAATAATTAACAAGAAATAAATTTTAAATTTTAATTAAACCAAATTTGTATTATTGTAAATCTAATATATTTGAATTCTATTTGAATCATATTTCTTCAAAATAATAAAACTTTAATTTGGAAGGTATACTCTACTCAATTAAGTGATTGAATCAAAATATTAGTTTTCAATAGGAATTGATTCCGTTGATTTAAAAGGGATTGAAGATAATGTTATAATTTTCAGTATTTTATAAATAAATAATGAGATCAGATTATAATTTTTTTTTAATAAAATCATAAGCACCTGTGCAAAAATTATTTCTGAATTTTTCATGTTTTTTTTAAAATTATTTGAGAAAATTGTGATTTTTTCATTAACTATGATACTTTTATGGTATTATCTCAAGTCCCAAGAAACTTGGAAACATATTCAATGTCTTTAGTAACATTCTATTGTACTGTTAATTTCAAAATAAAATGGACAAAATTTTCATTCTACTTTCCAAAAAAAAAATTACACCTGTCAATAATTAATAAAAAAACAAAGTACTCAATTCTAAAAGAGGAAAATTAATAATTTAAGCTTCCTCTTCAGAAATTATCTAAAATTTGAAAGGTTTACTGATTTATAAAAAATCTTTTTTTGGAAAGCTGAATGAAAATTTTGTCCATTTTATTTTGAAACAAATAGTATTTAAAAAAGATTTTAAAATTGATTTGGAGTAGAAACTTTATGAAAAAATCGAAAATATTTTTTTTAAAATTCAAATAAACCCAAAAATCTCCAATCGTTTATTAAAGGGAATTTGTTATCACAATAAAACATCAAATAAATGGCCAAGTTTGCTAACCCTTGAAGGGCATACTAAAAAAGTATCATAATTAATGAAAAAATCACAATTTGATCAAATAATTTTAAAAAAAAAATATGAAAAATTTAGAAATCATTTTTGCACAAGTGTTATAGATTTTTAAGAATTAATTATTTTTCGAAAAAATAATTTATTTAAAAGAAGAAAATACAATATCATCTTATACAATTAAGTTTGAATTATATTTTAATGTTTTTTATAAATAATAAATGACAATCCTTTTATTTCTATTTTAAGTATTCTATAATGTCAGTTTATTTGATGTTATTAAAAATAAACCATTTTTCTAGTTAAAGGTTACCAATTGTAGTAAATGAATTATATATGTTTTAAGGGACTAGTCTCTATTATTTTTTTTTTTTTTTTTTTTGACCAATTTCTAAATAAGGATTCCTTATCTAGAAATATGTTCAAAAAAAAAATATACAAGTTTTCAAATCTAAGTCATTAGCAAAAAATTTTCTCAATCTCTATGAAATTTAGGTAAGAAAATTTAATAGAGATTAGTCCCTTAAGCACATATAATTAAATGAAATATTTTTTGAAAAAGACAAAAAAAAAACAAAATAAAGATCAAAATTAGAAAATTAAAAAATTTTTAGAATAAATCTTGATTAAAAATAACTCCAATTCAACTTTTTTGCAATTTACTATTATTTTATATTTGATTAAAATAATCATAAATTAAAAATATTTATCTTTTGGAAATATATAACTAAAATTTAATAACTAATTGAAATCTTAACAATTATTTCTAATTTATATTATAATACTCAAAATAAATAATTATAAAAATTGGAAATGTTTCGTATAATTTGGGAGTAAAGAAACAAAGAAAAGTCTTTCTGAGAGATTTGTATTAACTTTATTCATTAAATATTGATTGATAAAAAAGTTAGATACTATCAACTAATTTTATTTGGGTTTTCTCTTCACAACAACTTGTCTTTATTCTAATATCAATCATTTTTATAAAAATATTTTGATCTCAGGTAAACTATATACATTCACAGATCTAGGCAAAGATTTTACAAATGGTAAAAACTCAAAATATAACAATTTTGTGATTGAGTTGCTTAATTGTGAAATTTTGGGTTTTTTTTAAAAAAAAAATTCTCTTTTAAATTAGATTTTTTATTTATTGTTTATCTGTTATTCAAAAATCTAAAATTATTCAAAATTAGAAAATATATTATTTATTTTAAAAACCTAAAAAGATTGAACTTTAAAATTTTCAAAACAAAATATTTTAATTTTGATAATTTTAAACTTCAAGGTAAACAAAGAAATTAAAAATCTAGTGATTGTAAAAACCCAAAAAGTAAAAAACAAAATAAATATTTAATATTAACACCAATTAAAATTATTTATGAGCAACGTTTTTTCTCAAAATTCAATCTGAAATAAAGATTATTATTATTATTTTTATTTTTTCAATTTGTTTAATATTATTACAATCAAAGTAAATGAAATATGAATAATAAATGTATTAGATTTTATTATTAATAACTAAATTTTAAAATATAAAACAATTTAAATGTATTGAAAAAGAAAAACAAAAATCTTACTCAATTTTTATATTAAATTCAATTTGAATTTTAAACAATTAATAAAAGTAAAAAATTATAATTTTTTACTAATTTTTATTTCAAAACACTTTCTGTCAATAGAAATCGAAAAAAAATAATCATTTAACAAGAAATAATTAAAAAAAGTCAGTAATCAAAAAAAATTAAATTGGTTAGTTAGAGAAAGGAAAAAAAAACACAAAATTAAAAAATTGGAAATAGACACACTTTATTAAAAATGGAAGGAATAAATGTATTAATTGATTAATTTATTTTAAAAAAAATATAGGATCTAAAAATTAAAATTTATTGGTAAAGTTGGTAATAAGTGATTATTTTAAAAAATATTCAAAATTAAATGAATTTTCAATTGAAAAAAAATAAGTCTTAAATAAAAATGATAATGTATTTTTTTTTAAACTCAAACATTTAAACTTTTTCTTTGGATGAAATTTTGAGTATTTAATTTTTGGATAACTACAGATAAGATTGAGATTAGAACTCTTAAAGGTTTAAGATAGCATTGTAGTCACTGTGGAAAGATTTTGAGAAACCCTTTAGTAATTAGGCAAAGTTGGGAATTATCTGATCTTCGAATTTTAAATGAAATAGGAAGCATTTTACTCATAAATTCAACTTTAAAAATGTTATTTAAAGTTATTTTAGAAGTGTTTGAAAAAATAATTTACAACATATTTAATCTCATAAATATATAAAGATCTCCGCGCTCAAGGATTTATGGCATTGGAAAATTAATTTGGTTCAAGTCACCCAATTATTTGTCCAATAGACGACAAAGAAAAAAGACCATCAATTTTCCAGTAACAGTTGGAAATTGAATGAATTCCCTTTCTTTGTTTAAAAACAATGTCTAAAATCAAACAACGTTTTTCGTTTATTATTCCAAAAAGAAATCAATCTCATTTTTAAAAAAATTAAAAACGTTTGGTATCTTTTTTCTTTGAAAAAAGGATAGAAGAAACCCTTTAATAAAAGATTTTGAGAGTGAGAAAAAAGACATTTACAAATTTTTGAAAAAAAATTAAAATAAAAAAAATTTTATTTTACTCTGTCAAGTCAATAAATTTTGGAGGACTATTCAAAATTAGTCACTGTCAAGAACACAAACAATAGATGCATACTTATTTTTAAGTTTGATCGTTTTCTGATGTTTCTTAACAAGCGTAAAATAAAAGGGGAAGATAGAAACTCATTGAAAAGTTAGACGATCTATTTTGTTTCTGTAAGATTTTAAACCAAATTAAATCCTTAATGGATGAAAATGTAAAAAATTTAACTTCAATGTTTACAATGACTTCATTGGGAGAAAAAGATCCTTTGAAAAACAAGTTCTTTAAAGTACGATTAAAAAATATCAAATTAGTTGTATTGGGCATAATGTGTTTGTTTGTTTTCGTTTGTTAGTTTTTTTATTGTTTTAGATCCCGAGAGTTAAAAAATAAATAGCATCTCATATTGTTTCATTTGTTGAACAATCACCTGTTATATTTCCTCATTTTGGTTCTCCTTACAGACTCAAAATATGAGATTGTTCCTGGTGCTAAGATTATGAATATCGTCGTTCTTCGAACTCCTTAATATCATTTTATATCACCACGAACAATCTCATATTTCTCGTTCTTCCAGGCCAAACTCGGAACATAACAAGGAGATTGTTTCCAAATCAAAACAATAAAGACAGAAATGTATTTTTTTAAAAAAACTCAAACTTTTTCTTTGAGAAAATTTAAGTAAATAATTTTCGATAACTACAGATAAGATTGAGATTAGAACTCTTAAAAGTTTAAGATAGCATTGTAGTTTTTGTAAAAAAATTTTGAGAATTCCTTGTATTAATTAGGCAAAGTTTGAGAATTTTTCTAATCTTCATATTTTGAATTCTACCAATAAAATTGACATTAAATATGACATTTAAAGTTATTTAACAGTACTTTTGAAATTTTTATTTGGCGACTTTCTTTAATGGTTAATACTGAGATTTTCCAATGTCTCAATTTAAACCCGATTGAACACATATTTTGGTCCAAGGAACCAAAATACTTGTCTAATGAGAGTAAAAAAAAAAAAAGTGCTTGGTAATTTGGTGAAAGGTAGGAAATTGAATGAATTTCATTCGGTTAATAAAATCAATGTCTAAATACAAATTTTGCTTTTTTTCTCGTTTTCGATATGAAAATCGCAATATCATTTTGAAAATAAATTAAAAAACGTTTGGTTTCTTTTTTTCTTCCAAAAAAAGAGACAAGAAACAATTAATAAAAGATTTTGAAAATGAGATTAAAATAAAATTATCATTTGAGAAAAAAAAAAATAAAAACATGTTTCTTTTACTACATCAAGTCAAGAAATTTTAGAGAGGAATGCCCAAAATCATTTATTGTTAAGAAAGCCAAGGTGATACACGAAGGTTTTTCAGTTTGATCGTTTTCGAGAATTGGCTTAACAATCATAAAATAAAAGGGATAGATAGATCTCATTGAAAGGATGGAAGATCTATTTTGTCTCGATGTAAAATTTAAACAAAGTTTTGTCTCCAATGATGAAAATGTAAAAAATTTAACTTCAATATTTCCAATAACTACATTGGGAGAGAATGAGATCCTTTGAAGAGCAAGTTCTTCAAAGTACCATAAAAAAAATAACAAATTAGTTTTTAGTTGTTTTGAGCAAAATGTTTTTCTTTATTTCGTTTGTTATGATGAGTTAGATCCTGAATCTCCAAAAATAAATAGCATCTCAAATTTATTCATTTGATCAACAATCTCCTTTTATAATTCTTCGTTTTGGTTCTCATTCCAGACTCAAAAAATAATGAGATTGATCTGGTGCTAAGATTATATTTAATCGTCGTTCTTCGAAATCCACAATATCATCTTATATCACTTGGAACAATCTCATATTTCTGGTTCTTCCAGTCCAAACTCGGAACATAACAAGGAGATTGTTTCCAAACCAAAACAATAAACACAGTAGTTTACAATCTTTGTTACAACATAACGAAACACAAAAAAAAAATGTTTTTGAACAATTTTTAATCAATCGTGTTATATTATGAAGGCATTGAAAAATTCACAGGCTTCAAAAATTGACTGTTTGAAAATTTTAAACTTTGAAGTTTTTGTCAAACAGATCCATTTTCAAATTTATTTTTCAAATAAAAAAAATAGACGAAGAAAATAAAAAAAAAAAAAAAATCAAAAAGTGAAATAAAAACAAAAAATAAACAACAAAAAAATTGAAAAAAAGTTTCAAGGAATACGTTACAAAAAATTTAAAAGAAATATTAAAAGTTAAAAGATCTTGAAATGTCATTTTCTTTGGAATTCAAAAATAAACAAAATTGAAAAACAAAAATAGAAAAAACAACAAAATAGAAAAAAAAAAAAAAAAAAATTAAAAAAACAAAAATGAAAAAAAAATTTTACTCTCTTGTGGAATGTAAGGTTCTTGGAAAATGGATCCATTATGCTTTCTCTTCCAGAAAGAAGTGTGCACTTGTGATTCACAATTTTGGCAATAATGAACTTTGCATTCAGTGCAATAAAAGTTAGCTTTTTGTCTTTCACAAACTTCGCATTCAGGGATCAAAGGTTCAACAGGAATTCGTATGTCTTTTAATCTTTGAGGATCTTGTCTTTTTTGTTTATTCAATTTTAAGTTACTTTTGGGTTTTTTCTGGTTCTTTGGATTGTTCATATTTAAAGGTTAGCTGGATTTTTAGAAGGAAAATAGAAAAAATAAGTCGAAGAATGAATGGTGTTGAAAATAAAAAAAAATGAAAAATTTAAAAAAGAAATTTCTTATCCAAAGAAAATTTGAAGGAAAATCAAATCAATGGTCTTTTCAGTTTGTGATTATTTTGTAATCTAAAATCAAGATTGCTTTTCCAAAATTTGATTCTTAAGACATTTGATTCGAAATAAAATTTTCATTTATTATTTAAGAAAGATGTTTCGAATTGAAATTCAAAATGTGTCTAGTTCTTTAAAGAAGGTTTAATGTTTGGGAATTCTCAAATAATGTTTTTAATTTGAGATCAAATCAGTAAATAAAATGATATATTTATACTATATTTTTAAGTTCTTCTTTCTGTGATTTTTGTTGATTTCTTTGATTTTTGAGATTTTTGAGCTAAAGTAATGCTCACAAATATTTATCAACTTAGATAATGTTTGAAAAAAATCTATATTTTATTAAAATTTTGTCTTTTTATTTTTTAAACTTTTTACCTTTTCGAAATTCTGATTCTTAAGTTGTTTAGGTTCCTTTGGTTCCTTTGGTTCCTCCTTCTCTTTTTGTTTTTTTAGATGTTTGGGAAAGGTCAAAGGAATAAAAAATCATTATAAGAATGAGTAGATCTGGTCATGACTAACCCAACCAAACTTGTTCATGATCAGATCTTCGACGAATTGAGCTGGACTTATGCAACTGAACTGAATCCAACGAATGCGATCTGAAGCCAACCAAAGTGAACCCAATTGGACTTTCATGTACTATCTGTCTAGTCGTTACCTGGACTGGGTTTTTACTGTCGAGTCGGTATCTTGTACTGGGATTTTGCGAAAACAAGATTTGGGAAACTTACAAAAAAAAAAAAAAAAAAAAAAACAAGTAAAGCAACTGAAAAGAAAATTTCGAAAACCAAATCTTATTCTTAAAATACAGAACTTTATATAGATTCTACCAAACTATAAAGTTCTAAATCAAAATTTAATAGATCAGCCTATTTCATTTGATCTATAGTTGTTTAAATATTTAGAACTCTTTATTAAAACAACCTATGAGGCGATCCAAAAAAAATCGACATGAAAGGAAACAACCACCAGCCCATTCAACACTTGGGGCACAAAAAAACTTTTCAATGAAGTTTTTACTTTTTTTCTATTTTTTTTTTGACTTTTTCGTTTATTTCTTGCTTTTCTTTCTCTTTTTGTTGTATTTGTTTAGAAATAAAATTTATTCTTTTCAATTTTTAAAGAAAAGATATATACTGAACTGTAATCCTGCCTAAATTATAGTTAGGATACAAAACCCTAAATACAATTTTAGAGTTTCTGGGAGTGCCATCAAGTACTGTCAAGTGACTAGGTTTTCTTGGGGTTTTCTGTTTTATTTGTGAAGTTTTCTAGGTTTTTTTTGAGATTTTCTATATTATTTGGAAAATCTATTGATTTTTGTGAGTTTTTTTTGAGTTATCGATTTATTTGTGAAGTTTTCTAGGTTTTTTTGGAGAAGTGTTCTAGGTTTTTTTTACTTTTTTATATAAACCGAATATTTATTAAAATTTTCGGTTAAATTCAAAAAGTAAAAAAAAACATAACAAAAATCAATTGATTTTCCAAATAAATACAAAACTCAAAAAAAAACTAAAGAATATCTATTGATTTACCAAATAAACAGAAAACTCAAGAAAACTTAACTACGGTTTTGATAATTAGTTTCACAGATATTATCTTCATTAATTTATACTTCAGAGAAGACAGAAAAAATGAGTTCGGTAAAATTATTTAGAAATTAATAGTTCAATATCATAATTTCAAAACAGTTATTCTGGGAGATTTTAATCTTACCATAATGAAAATAAAGAAAAATTTACAATTAAAAAATTTCAAAATAATTCCAAATACATCAAATACACAACACTACACTACAAGGAAAATTTTTTCAAAAAAAAATCTCTAAATTTTGTATTTTTGAAATACACTCATATAATAAACATTATTATACATAACAATTTTCAATGAGGTTTACAACTTTAATAGATATTAATAGGAATTGAAAAAAAATGAAATTTTTCAGTAATATTTTTTTCATTTTTAATTGTAAAATTTTTGAATTTTTTAAATTGACATAGTAGAGAAATAATTTTCAAGTATTTTTTTAATAATCTAAAAAGTAACATATTTTTTCAATTTGAAAATAGCACAAAATATTTCAATCAAAAGATATTGCTAAATTAAATTGAAAATCTGATTTTTTATCTGTTTTTGGGATATTTTTTATCATTTTATTTTTTTCCATGTTTGAGTTTTTTATATACGTTCCCGGTTTTTTTCTGTAAATTACTTTAACATTTATTCGTTTTTCAATCTTAATGCTCAATCAAAAATTAATTCATTTCAACTTTTTCCAATAAAAAAATACCCTGAAAATAGGTGTTTTTTTCAAAAGTCGGTATTTTTGAAAAGGGGGGTATTCAGATTTTCAAGAGTTTAAAAGCTATCCTATTTTTTATTACATAAAATTATGATAACTTTGAAAAAATAATTTATAAAAAGAAGTATAACTGAAATCCAATGTATAGTTTTAGGCTAACTTTAATTTTCGGTATTTAAATTTTCCTTGTAGTGTACAAGGAAAATTTTTTCAAAAAAAAATCTTTAAATTTTGTATTTTTGAAATACACTCATATAATAAACATTATTATACATAACAATTTTCAATGAGGTTTACAACTTTAATAGATATTAATAGGAATTGAAAAAAAAATGAAATTTTTTCAGTAATATTTTTTTCATTTTTAATTGTAAAATTTTTGAATTTTTTTAATTGACTTAGTAGAGAAATAATTTTCAAGTATTTTTTTAATAGTCTAAAAGGAAACATATTTTTCAATTTGAAAATAGCACAAAATATTTCAATCAAAAGATATTGCTAAATTAAATTGAAAAACTGATTTTTTATCTGTTTTTGGAATATTTTTTATCATTTTATTTTTTTCCATGTTTGAGTTTTTATATACGTTCCCGGTTTTTTTCTGCAAATTGCTTTAACATTTATTCGTTTTTCAATCTTAATGTTCAATCAAAAATTAATTCATTTCAACTTTTTCCAATAAAAAAATATCTTGAAAATAGGTGTTTTTTTCAAAAGTCGGTATTTTTGAAAAGGGGGGTATTCAGATTTTCATGAGTTTAATAGCTATCCTTTTTTTATTACATAAAATTATGATAACTTTGAAAAAATAATTTATCAAAGAAGTATAACTGAAATCCAATCAATAATTTTGGCTAACTTTAATTTTTGGTGTTTAAATTTTCCTTGTAGTGAAGTATAAATTGAAAAAAATTGAATTTATAAATATTGGATCTTTGGGCGAATTACTCATCTATCTAAAATCAAAATAATCTTAAAAATTGATTTTTAAAGTTTAGAGCCCTGTATCTCCTCGATTTTAGAAGTTATTCTCAATTTTCGATTTTTTGTAAAAAAAAAATTTTTTTTTGAAATTTAGAATTATTGATTTTTAAAAAGGGTACCTTTTTAAACAAAAATATTTTTTTTTTGCTGTTTTTAAATATCATCTTACTAGGGTATTTTTTGATCAAAAATATGATTTTGGTGAAAAAAATTGAAAAAATGAAGGTTTAAAAAAATATTTTTTTTTTGAAATTTTTTTACTACTCTTTTGATTTTCCCATTTTTGATTTAACTCAAATATAAGATTTATAATATATTTTTAACTACAATAGTTATAAATTTTTTTTCACTTTTATCAAAGTTATTTATAAAAATACATAAGTTACTGTGAATATTAGTTGATAAAATGAAATATAAAAAAATCTATTTGACATAGACAAAAAATTTTTTTTTGTTGTGAATTTTTTAAATTTAAACTTTATGAGGGTTAGTAGTTTCGAAAATATTTAGTATTTAAAATGGGTGTTTTTGACTTTTTTCAAAATTGAAAATTTTTAAAAAAATGTATATAAAAAAATTTTTTCAAATTTTTTTTTAAAGTAGTAAAAATTGGTAAATTTGAAAAAAAAAAGTTTTTTTTAAAACATCTCAAAAAAATGATTTTTATTTTTATTTTAACTGAAAAACAATGTTTAAAAAAAAATTTTTTTTTAATAGGAAAACTCTAGTAAAATTTCATTTTTTTTTCGGTATATTCCAAGGGGATCCCAAGTCACCGATTATATTTGCTCTTATTTCACATTTTCTATTATTAAAAATAATACCATTAACAAATCATTGTCAAATGTTTGCAGATGATTTAATTTTAATCATAAAAGGAAATATAAATCAAATAAATAAAAAATTAAATGCTATATATCAAGTAATTGTCCAATTTGGATTAAAACCTAATGAAGACAAAACAGAAATTACTCAAGATTTATCAAAGATTAAATATTTGGGAATTTATTTGGAAAAAATTTCACATTTAGTCTATAATCTAAAAAAGGCAAAAGAAACTTATAATAGTTCTAAACAATTATTCAATAATAATTTACTAACAAATAATTTAAAAATAAGATTATTTAAATCTTTTCTATTTGTGTCAATTAACATATGGATTAGAAAATTTTAATTATTAAATAAAAACTTTAAATTATCTAAATTCTTGGATTAATACATGTATTACTGAAATATGCAAAATAAACAGAAACACACCAATTCTTATTTATAAAACAGAATTTAAATTCGAAAATTTGATAATATCAATCAAAAAAAAGAAATTCAAAAACAAACAAAAAGAATTATCTCTACCCTATCTGGAAAAATTAATAAAATTTAATCAAAGAATAAACAATAAAATTAACTGGAAGTCGGGGAATTTAGACCTTCTTAAAAAAGAAAAAGAAAATTATAATTATAATGAGTTGTTAAATTCTACCAGTTGGAAGGTACAAAAATATTTCGCAATAATTAAAAACCAAAAAAAAATATTTATTAATCAAAGATATTTAAGTTATCCATCAAGTTCAACAATTCTAAAATTCAGAACATTTACTAAAGACTTAAATAGATATTATTATGTAATAAACAAAAATTCAAATAAATTTTTTCCTTTATGTTTAATATATGAACATAAGGAAATAATAGAAAATATTGATCACTTTTTATGGGTATGTTCTTCCTATGAAAAAGATAGATTAATTTTTTTAAATAAATTGAAACTAAATCTTAATGAATTAATTTTAAATCAATAAGCGTTAAATCATAGATTTTAAATCAATAAGCGTTAAATCATAGATTTTACGCTTATTAAATCGTGAAATCATAGATTTTACGCTTAAATTTCTGAAAGGGAATTTAAGTAAAAGGGCACTTAGAATTATAATCTACACTTCCTCCTCAATAAAAAAAAAAAAAAACTAAGTTTTTTTTTTAATTTGAGAAATAAACCGTAAATTTAAATAAATTTTCAGTTTATTTCTCAAAAAAAAAAAAAACCTAACATGGAGTGACGTAGAGTGCCTAGATTTTCCATAATTCAAAAGAATAGAGAAAAATCAAAGATTTTACTCAATTCTTTTAAATTCTGGAAAAACTAACTGCAATTGTTTTTACTTTTTGTTTTTGTTTCGAAAATCTATTGATTTCTCAAATTAAAACAAAAATTAAAAAAAAACCTAAAAGCAAACAGGAGGTAATTTTGTTGAATCACCTCTTCTCAACAATAAAAAAAAAAAATTGTCTTTTTATGATTTCTGTGATAAGAAAAAATATAAAAGAATGTTTGACAAAAAAATGATTTTTGAGAAAATTCCTTCCATTATCCAAACGCCATTAACCTGAGATCTTGTTAATCATTCTCTCATCTATTTTTTAGAATGAATGTGGTCTAAAAATTTATTCGAGTATGAACTCTTCAACTTCTAGGTCACATATTGTGAAAAATAATACAAATTTTGGAATTTATATCTGATATTTTCTGGTATAGGTTCACCTTTGATAAAATCTTTGCAAAAAAATTTGGTACTATTAAAATTCATCAAAATCCACAATTTTTTTAAAAAAAAATATATTGAATTTTTAATCAAGAATCCAATTATTAAAATAATTGTTTAAATAAAAATAAAAAAACTTGTTTATTTTTTGAATTTTCAATTCTCATTGAGAACCTTCAATACAAAATCCCACCAAACCATTTCCTCTAAGGTACTATTCCATATTAAAGTTTTTTAGGTAAATTTAATTTAGATTTAGAAGTATTTTTTTGCCAATTACTTAGATTTGAAATCAAAGTGAAAAACTTCTTAGTATAGTAATAAAATCTTGATAAATGCCATTGACTAAATTTAGTTATTGTTTTTATAGAAATAAAAAAATTTTTCCATTTTGTCACTTTTTTGAAAGTTACTTTTTTTCAACTTTTACAGTCAGTTTCACTTTTAAGGCACAAACGAAAACGAAATTTAAGGCACAAAAAAATCTCAAATTAAGTCACAAAATTTGGAATTTTTTTTTTTTACAAATTATTTTACTAGAATTTGAATTTTGTGCTTTAATTTGAGATTTTTTTGTGCCTTAAATTTCGTTGAAAGTTTGTGCCTTAAAATTGAAACTGACTGTAGCAAAAATACAAAAAATAAATAAAAAATGTGAGTACGAAAGCAAAACCTTATTATGTTTGAGGAAGAAGTACAAAAAATAATTTGAAAAATAAATCTGAAAAGCTTTTTTTGAATTTGCATAAAAAAACAGTTTGATTCGAAAAAAATATACAATATATGCTTTTTTCAAAATAAAAGATTTTAATTCGTTTTTTTTGTACCATTATTTAATTTCTTGAAACCACTTTTTGAGTTTACACTCTTTTTTTTTGTCAAATTTGATTTTTTAAAAAGTTGTTCAAAATTACCATTCCAAAAGTTTTTGTCAGAGTCAAAAAAAATAAAATTTTAAAATAAGAACTATTTTTTGTAAAAATTAATTATTGAAAAAACAAATTTGGTTCTTTATAGATTCAAGTTGGATGAACAGAAGTGAAAGAGATAATATTCACTAGTTTTAAATTAAATATCTGTTTTTTAAAATGAGAATAAATATTAATTTTTAAATAATAATTAAATCCAAAATTAATCAAAAAATTCTCATTACTTAAAGATATTTTTTTTAAAAAATTTTCAAAATCACTTTTTTTGACAGAATTGTAAAATTTTAAAAAAACAAGAAATTAAAGTTCTAACATTGTAAAAAACCTGTTTTTTTATCAATTTTAAACATTTTTCAAGATAAGGATATCTTATTAAGTTATTGGTAAAAAAAAAAAAAAAAATTAATAGAGATTAGTCCCATTACGATTTTTTCGAAATATTATAAATTGAAATTGAAAAAAATAATCAAATTAAAATAAAAGACAATCAATCAAAAAAAACAAGATTAAAGACAAGAAATTTACCTTTTTTTTTTTTTTTTTTATTTGGATGTAAAAATTTTTAATCTCGTGATTTATGATTAGTGTTTGTATTCTTGTAAATAAATGATCTGCCTTTTGGATTGGATCTCATAATAATTTTTTTTTTTTCATTTTTTCTATTGTTATTTCTAAAAAGATTTGAGGGCTTTCCTTTTTATAAAATGCTTTAGGCTATTTAAAATCTTCATTACCAGCCACCAAATCAAGAAAACGATTATATTTATTTGTGATCTGTTTTAGCTGCTTTCATTTCTGTTAAAGTTTTTGAAAATTTTTTTATTTCAATTGATTCATTGTTTTTTGTTAGTATTTTTTTTTTCGAACGTTGTTCTTGAATTATTTCATCAAGGCCCATCTGATTTTTTCAATCTAAACAATCCATTTTTAAAATATTTTAATTACAATAGATTCTTATTTTAATATTTATAAAAAGTAAATACAATCAGTTCCACTTTTAAGGCACAAACTTTCAACAAAATTTAAGGCACAATAATAATCTCAAATTAAGGCACAATATTCAGATTCTAGTAAAAATAAATTGTAAAAAAAAATATTACAAATTTTGTGCCTTAATTTGAGATTTTTTTGTGCCTTAAATTTCGTTGAAAGTTCATGCCTTAAAAGTGGAATTGACTGTAATGGAAAAAATAGTTGATTATTTATACCGTTAATTCACGTATTTTTTGCAATTTAAGACAATTGAATTTGTAATTTTTTTGGGGTTTTTATGGGAATAATCCATGTAAATCATAAAAATTTGTTGATAAAAACCTACTTATTGCATCTTAAAAAACATTTTAAGGGATTAAGCTATTACATACCCAAGTTTATAATTAAAATCAATTGTTCTTGGGCAAATTAGCAGTTCTCATACATTCTTCAAGTGTCTCTAAAAAATTCATTTTTCAAATAGTAATTATATGAGAACTTGTCAAGTAAAAAATCAAGTATTTATTAAAAAAATCTTTATTTTAGAAAAGAATCGACATTTTTTTACATTTCTAAATATTGAGATAAATAATACCCGTTTTCGAGAGTTCAAGTTGAAATACCTCTTGTTGTTTGTATGAATTTGAGAAAATAACTATTGTTGTTCGATAAAGCGTGCTGAAAAGTTTGATCCTTGTTTCTAAATAAAAAAAGTGTTTTTTATTTATTTTTCTTTCCTTTACAGTCAGTTTCACTTTTAAGGCACAAACTTTCAACAAAATTTAAGGCACACAAAAATCTCAAATTAAGGCACAAAATTTGGAATTTTTTTTTTACAATTTATTTTTACTAGAATTTGAATTTTGTGCTTTAATTTGAGATTTTTTTGTGCCTTAAAAGTGAAACTGACTGTAAAAATTGTTAATTTACAAGAAAATTTAAACAAAAATAATAAGTTATTACAAAATTCTAATGAAAAAATAATTCTTTTAAAAGAATATACTCAAAACATAAACCCACTAGTGTGAATATGAATGTTGTAAAAAATAGAGTTTTTTTGATTTTCTCAAAAAATTGTGAGTTTCACACTGTTACCAAAGTTTAGGAAATAGAGATTTAGAAATGAGATTATATAAATAAGCAAAAAAGTATTTTAGACCAAAAATCGCCTCGAAATTACAGATGTTTTGTTTCCAAAAAAAATTTGGTTTTCAAAACAAAACATCTGTAATTTCGAGGCGGTTTTTGATTTAGAATTATTATTAACTTAAAATTTTAACCCGATTTAGATATATCCATAATCAAAACTTTGGTAACAGTGTGAAAATCACAATTTTTTTGAGAAAATCAAAAAAACTCTATTTTTTACAACATTCATATTCACACTTGTGCCACAAGAAACAAAATGATAATATTATTTTACAAAATTCATCATTTAATTCTTAAGTAAACTTTGAGAATCCTAAAGATAATTCTCAAATTTTAGTTGAGAAAATAATTTAAATCTTGGAAATAATATAATTAATAGTTCCAATGGTGGTAGTAATGATGATGAATTTATTAATAATAACAATAATAATAAGACTAGTAGTTCTACTACTACTACCTCTACTACAATCAGTTTCACATTTAAGGCACAAACTTTCAACAAAATTTAAGGCACAACCAAAATCTCAAATTAAGGCACAAAATTTTGAATTTTATTTTTTACAATTTATTTTTACTAGAATTTGAATTTTGTGCTTTAATTTGAGATTTTTTTTTGTGCCTTAAATTTCGTTGAAAGTTTGTGCCTTAAAAGTGAAACTGACTGTAACAAAAACAACAAAAACAACAACAACAACAACAACAACAACAACAACAACAACAACAACAACAACAATAATAACTTTGAGACGGCCAATGAAACTCAACTTTCTGAAATTATTGATGAAGAAGTTTCTTTTGAAAATAAATCAGAGTTAGAAAAAAATATCAATTTAAATAAAGAGAAAGATAATAACAAATGCTCTTCTCTTGAATATTCAGAAAATATCAAAATTTCTGAAAATGAAAAAAATTCTTTTCAAAATATCCCTTATCTGCCCAAATGTCCTATCACCGATTTTGATTTAATATATCAAAACACATTAATTATCAATAATAATTAGGTTGAGGTAAAGCTAGAGGTCGCGCAGCATATTTATTTTTTGAGATATTATATGAAGCTTCAAAAAATTAAAAAAAATTATAACCCCCAATTATTATCTTACAGTCAGTTTCACTTTTAAGGCACAAACTTTCAACGAAATTTAAGGCACAATAAAAATCTCAAATTAAAGCACAAAATTCAAATTCTAGTAAAAATAAATTGTAAAAAAAAAAATTCCAAATTTTGTGCCTTAATTTGAGATTTTTTTGTGCCTTAAATTTCGTTGAAAGTTTGTGTCTTAAAAGTGAAACTGACTGTATGTAGACACTAAAAATAATTTTAAATATTTTTAAAAATTTAAAATTTTGATTTTTTGAATCATATTTTAGATCGGAGATGGTAATTTTAGGTCAAAAAATGAAATCGTTCAACTAATTTTAAAACGTTATAAGGAATAATACGTTGTGGTGGGGGCGCAAGCGCCTCACATCACAACGTATTATTTCTTATCACGTTTTAAAAAATTGAATGATTACAATTTCGTCCCCCCACCCATCCCCTTGAATAACCCACCCAGGGAAGAAATTGTATTTATTAATCAAAGAAAATTTTCTAATTCATAATAAGATTAAAATAATCGCTAAATTTTCGATAAATAAGAGATATTATAATTTAAGAAATACAGTCAGTTTCACATTTAAGGCACAAACTTTTAACGAAATTTAAGGCACAAAAAAATCTCAAATTAAAGCACAATTTTTTAGAATTTTATTATTCACAAATTATTTTACTAGAATTTGAAATCATGTGCCTTAATTTGAGATTTTTATTGTGCCTTAAATTACGTTGCAAGTTTGTGCCTTAAAAGTGAAACTGACTGTAGGGAAAAAAATATTTTTCTAAAGATGAATACATAAAGTTATAACAGATAAAATCATAAATTAAAAGAAAATGAATACGATTACGTCGCTGGGTGGGTTATTCAAGGGGATGGGTGGGACGACGAAATTGTAATCATTCAATTTTTTAAAACGTTATAAGGAATAATACGTTGTGGTGTGGGGCGCTTGCGCCCCCACCACAACGTATTATTCCTTATAACGTTTTAAAATTAGTTGAAAGATTTCATTTTTTGACCTAAAATTACATCCCCGATCTAAAATATGATTCAAAAAATCAAAATTTTAAATTTTTAAAAATATTTAAAATTATTTTTAGTGTGTATATAAGATAATAATTGGGGGTTATAATTTTTTTTAATTTTTTGAAGCTTCATATAATATCTCAAGAACTAAATATACTGCGCGACCTCTAGCTTTACCTCAACCTAATTATTATTGATAATTAATGTTTTTTGATATATTAAATCAAAATCGGTGATAGGACATTTTGGGCAGATAAGGGATATTATCAATAATGAAAATGAAATTGAAATTGAAATTGAAAAGTAAAAGGAAGAAGAAAAAGAAAACAATTTTTTTTTTTATTGTTGAGCCGAGGTGATTCAATAAAATTACCTCCTATTTGCCTGAAACTCTAAAATTGTATTTAGGGTTTTTTATCCTAACTGTAGTATAAGCAGGATTATAGCTCAAAGGATATCTTTTCTTTAAAAAATGAAAATAATAAATTATTTCTGAAAAAAGACAAGAAAAAGAGAAAGAAAAGTAAGAAATGAAAGAGTCAAAAAATAATAGAAAATAAGTAAAAACTTCAGTGAAAAGTTTTTTTTGTGCCCTAAGTGTTGAATGGGCTGGTGGTTGTTTCCTTTTATGTAGATTTTTTTTGGATCGCCACCATAGGTTGTTTTAATTAAGAGTTCTAAATATTTAAACAACTATAGATCAAATGAAAAAGGTTGTTTATTAAATTTTGATTTAGAACTTTATAGATGGTTTGAATCTAAAAAGATCGGGTTTTTAAGAATAAGATTTGGTTTTCGAAATTTTCTTTTCAGTTGCTTTGCTTTTTTTTTTTATTTTTTTTTTTATTATTTTTTTTTTTTTTTTTTTTTTTTTTTTTTTTGTAAGTTTCCCAAATCTTGTTTTCGCAAAATCCCAGTACAAGATACCGACTCGACAGCAAAAAACAAGTCAAAATAACGACTCGACAGATAGTACCGAAAGTTCAATTCGGTTCACTTTGGTTGGTTTCAGATCGAATTCGTTGTATTCAGTTCAGTTGCATAAGTCCTCGTCGAAGATCTGATCATGAACAAGTTTGGTTGGGTTAGTCATGACCAGGCCAACCAATTCTTAGAATGATTTCTTATATTTTTGACCTTTCCCAAACACCTAAAAAAACAAAAAGAGAAGGAACATAGAGCCCAAGTAACTTAAGAAGGGAAATTTGGAAAAGGTAAAAAGTATAAAAAAAAAAAACTTTAAATTATTTAAACTCCTGGATTAATTCATGTATTATTGAAATATGTAAAATAAACAGAAACACACCAATTCTTATTTACAAAACAGAATTTAAAATTGAAAATATGATAATTTCTATCAATAAAAAAAAATTTAAATTCAAAAAGAAATTAGGAAATTTATCTCTACCATATCTGAAAAAATTAATATAATTTAATCAAAGAATAAATAATAAAATCAATTGGAATTCAAAAGATATTATTGAACTAAAAAAAGAAATTTATCAATATAATTATTATGAGTTGTTGAATTCAGCAAGTCCAAGGTCCAAAAATATTTCACAATAATAAAAAATCAAAATTATTTATTTAAAACTCAAAAATATTTAAGTTATCCCTCAAGCTCAACAATTCTAAAATTCAGAACATTCACTAACTGTTTAAATAGATATTACTATGTAATTAATAAAAATTCAAATAAATTTTGTCCTTTATGTTTAAAATATAAACAAAAGGAAATTATAGAAAATATTGTTCACTTTTTATGGATATGTTATTTCTATGAAAAAGATAGATTAATTTTTCACAATAAATTAAAAGAAATAAATCTTAATGAAATAATTTTAAACTGTGATAGTTTGAAATTATTTTCATTAATTAATAATCGTGAAATCTATGATTTTACGCTTAAATTTCTGAAAGGGAATTTAAGTAAAAGGGTATCCAGAGTGTAATTTACACTACTTCAATAATGAAAAAAAAAAAAAAAGTGTTTTTTTAGGAAATTATTTTAAAATATCTACTTGCATATTATTGAAAAGAAGGAATTGGTGTTTATCAAGGAGATCCATTATCACCTTTATTATTTTGATTTATAACTCATTTTCTTTTAGAAAAAATTAAACCATTGGCAATACATGTTCAGATGTTTACAGATGATCTAATTTTGCTTATGAAAGATTCACTAATAGAAATGAATTTTCAACTAGAAAAAATTTTTAAAATTATAAGAGATTTCGGTATGAATTCAAATAGTGATAAAATGAAAAAAACTTTAATTCCAAAAAAAAAATTATTTCTGGGTATTTGGATGGATAAAAAAACTCATTTAAAGTTTAATATGAAAAAGTTAAGACCAATTTTAAAAAGTTAATCAATATCTTACAACAAAAAAAATTTTCTAATGGATTAAAAATTCAGTTTTTTAAAGCGGTAATACAAAGTCAACTATTATATGGATTAGAAATATTTGATTTATAGTCAGTTTCACTTTTAAGACACAAACTTTCAACGAAATTTAAGGCACAATAAAAATCTCAAATTAAGGCACAAAAATCAAATTCTAGTAAAAATAAATTGTAAAAAAAAAAAATTCAAAATTTTGTGCCTTAATTTGAGATTTTTTTGTGCCTTAAATTTCATTGAAAGTTTGAGCCTTAAAAGTGAAACTGACTGTATCAAAAACAGATTATAAACAAAGATATCGATATTTGGATTAATAAAAAAATTACAAAATTTTTATTAATTAACCCACACTCTACCAGACTTATTTATAAAACTGAAGCAAAAATTGATCCTGTTAGAATAACAATATATAAAAGAAGATTTTAGTTAATGTAAAAATTAAAAACCCTTGGTTTTGAAGAATAAATTAATTGTCTTCCTTTTAGAGAATAAGAATTTGAAAATAAACACCTTATTAACGAATGTTAAATTGAAAAATTAAAATACTCAAAATTTTTAAAATTAAAAACCCTTCTTATTCAACAACTGTAGATCTAAATGATCGTATTGTCAAAAATTATTGAGTTACTTTGAATTATTGGATAGTTTCCCCAAACCACATAGCCATTCCAACCCAACTGTGAAAATTAATAAGAAATACAAATTGGTTATATATTATAAAATTATACTTTGTAAAATAGAAAAAATTAATTTCTCTCTAATCATAATATTAAAATTTTCAACTTCTCTCTTACTCCATTACTACAGTAAAAATTAAGTGTTCAAAAAAAATTAATGCAAGTTTCAAAATTAAGAGCTTGTTTTTTATTATACTCATATTTGAATTCTAAATGGGAAAAAATTTTCACTTCATTTTCCTTATTTATCTTTACTAAAAGAGTTTTCTCAGAAGTTTATCGTAATTTGGGATATATTCTCTTTGAAAAGAGAAATCTAAAATTAAGTGAAAATTTAACCCATATAGGATTCAAATACCAGTGGAAGAACTATACACCAACCGACATAAGAAACCAATAATAAACCCTAAATAAATATGATATTTGTTTCTAAAAGTTCTATTATTTCAAATAAAATACAAAAAATAAAGGATCAAATTGAATAATTTATCTCAAAAAATAGAATTAATTTTTGGTGAAAAAAATAAAAGATCCAAAAAACAAAAAAATTCAAAAAAATTGAGGATACTGTAGTAAAAATAAAGCGTGTAAAAAATTTTATGCGTGTTTCAAAATGAAAAGTGTATTTTTTTGTTATAGAAAACCTATACATTAACCGATCAAAGAAACCAATAATAAACCCTAAAAAAATATGGTATTGGTTTCTTAAAGTTCTATTATTTAAAAAGAAATTCTAAAAATGAAGGATCAAATTGGAAAATTTATCTTAAAAAATAGAGTTATTTTTTTTCAAAATTTTAATAATAAAAAAATCAAAAAATTTCAAAAAAATTGAGAATATTATGGAAAATTTTCGACTATTTGCATTAATAATTTAAATTTTACTGAAAATAACCAGACCTTTACTTTCTAAAATTGATCTGAACTTAGGTATACTATTTAGTAGTAGATTGGATGTTGCTTTGGTACATGAAGAAAAAAAAGTACGGATAATATTTTGAAACACCGATCATAGCCATTGTGCACACATTATTTTGATCACTATATTATGGTTCCCAATGAAAAATAGTATTTCAAATTTTTTTTCTAGAACGGTCCGTTTCAACCTCTCAAATTGTTTACTAAAACAAAGAAAAAACCTAATTTCACTAATATTTGTGAATTATTTTTTTTTAAAGAAAAGGATTGAAAACAATCCAAAACCTGAAGTAGAGATATTAATTTTTCAACAAATTATTTATTATGTTTTTAAGACAAATAGAGTTTAATTAAATAATCCCTGTTGACTTTAATAAATATTTTTAATCAACTTTTTATTGTTGTTTTGGAATTTTTTAGTTTTCAATTGTTATTTTGAAAATTGTTGAATAGTGGTTTTTGTTTTCTAATTGTTAATGAGATTCAAAATTTTCAAGAGTGAGTATATTTTTCAAAAAGAAACATAGTTTGTTCAATAATACTTTACATTCATCAAGATATAATCAAATATTTTTTTTTTTATAAAAAGATCAATCAAAATATTTTGTATTCTAATTGAATGAAAAACATAAAGATCTTCTTGAGTCAATGAGAATTGATATTTTAAGAGATCTAATAAGCTATCATTATTACTCAAAATATATTTTCAAATGATTTTAACAATGCTCTTGTAATAATATTTTTAATCCGGAGAAAAATTTTGGCTGATTAACAACTTTTTTTTTCGATTCTGGAATATTGTATCATCTAGGATTCTTGGTTCTCACAATATGTATCACAAAAAAGAACGTGGTAAATAAGTAAAAGTTCACCAATTACAAGAGATGATTTTAAGGGACTAACAAACTAAAAAAAATCTTAACGTAAATTTAATAGCAAATTAAAATAAATTTTACGGCATCTTGAAATTGAAAAACAATGTAAAAATCTGACTATTACAAAATCAAACTTACTTTTAATGCTATTTTCAGAAATGAATTATTGTATTTAAAAAGTCTGATCCTATTTTATCATTTTTTAAAAGTTCAAAATTCAACCTATTTCGGTCTTTATTGTTTTTGTTTAAAAACAATCTCCTTGTTATAATCTGAGTTTGGTCTGGAAGAACGAAAGAAAATTAGATTGTTTGAAGTGACATAAGATGATATTAATCATCGTTTTTCGAACAACTCAATATCATCTTATTACCACTAGAACAAGATCATCATATTTTGAGTCTGGAAGGGTATCCAAAACGAAGAATTATAAAAGGTGAATGTTGACCAAATGAAACAATATTGGTTGCTATGTATTTTTTCAAAATCGGGATCTAACTCTACACAACAAAAAACAAACAAATAAATATAACCAAAACAACTGATTTGTTATTTTTAAATTGGTACTTTTAAGAAATGGCTCTTCAAAGGATCTTTTTTTCTACCAATTGAGTTTATAAAAACATTGAAATTAAATTTTACATTTCCATCATTGGTGTCAAAACTTGATTTAAATTTTATAGAGATAAACTAAACCGTTCATCCATTCAATGAGATATATCTTATCATTTTATTTTCTATTTGTCAGCCAATTCTAGAAAACGATCAAACTTAAAAATCTGCATTCATCTATTGACGTTCTTAACAGTTACTGATTTTGAACATTCCTCTCTAAAATTTCTTGACTTGACAGAAAAAAAAAAATGTATTTGTTAATAATTTTTTTCCTTAAATGTCCATTTATTTTTTTCTCCTTTCCAAAAACCCTTTATAAATGATCATTTCATTATTAAAAAACAATGTCCATATACAAACAGGTGGTTTTTCTCTTTTTCGAAAAAAAACTAATCTCATTTACCAAAAAAAAAAATTGTTTTTGTTCGTTTTTTCCTTTAAAAAAGGAAAGAAGAGAAATTTATTCAATTTCCAAAGAGTACAGCATAAATTGATGGACTTTTTTTTTGAACTTTGTTGGAACTAATAATTTGGTTCTTTGAACCAAATTATTTGTTCAAATGGTTTTAAATTGAGACAAGCTGTCTTTTGGGATTTATGAGATTAACAACGTTGTTAATTTTTTTAAAAACTCTCTCTAAAATAACTTTTAATAACATTTCTAGAGTCGAATTTATTGGTAAAATACAAATTATTTTACTTTATTAGAATTCCAAAAATGAAGATCAGAAAATTTCCAAACTTTGCCTAATTACTAAAGAATTTCCCAAAATCATTCAATATTGACTACATTGCAATACTAAACTTTTTAGAGAGACAATCTCTTTCTTATCTGTATTTGTCAAAATTTATTTACAAAAATTTATCCAATTATAATTTGTTAGTTTTAAAAAAAAATTATATATCCCAATTATTTCGAACATTATGTCGAATTAAAATATTATGTATGTTTCCTAATTAGTTTATATCTTAATTTAGTTAGTTTAGGTGTATTTGTTATATCAAGTTGTAACAACGTTCATATCGATATAAAATTTTAAATTTGAATTTATTAAAGTATAAAAATTGTAAACAATAACTGAACTTGGTTTCTCAAAATTGATAAAAAAAAAAATTTAAAAAACATTGTTTTTCGTATATCAATTATTTATGATAATTGATCCTCAAAAAGAATATATAAGAAATAAGCTGAATAAAACATATTATAGAATTGTTAAGGCCCGTCTGAAATTAGAATTATAGATTACAGTCATTTCCACTTTTAAAACTCAAACTTTCAAAAAAATTTAATACAAAAAAAAATTTCAAATTGAGGTACAAAATTTTAAATTTTTTTTTTTAAACAATTTATTTTACCTAAATCTGAATTTTGTTCATTAATTGGGGATTTTTTTGTGCCTTAAATTCTGTTGAAAGTTTGTACCATAAAAGTTGAACTGACTGAAAGAAAATTCTTTCAAATTGAAAAAATCAAATCTTTAAAGAAATCTTTTGAAAAATAAAAAAAGAAGAGAAGGAGAATGTTTGTTTTGATCTTCGAATAGTATATGAATAATAAATGGGAGATATTTTAACCACATTATTTATACTTTTCTTTAGAAATGAGGTCCCCAGAAGTAGTGTAATGTGGTTTGTTGTCCCAATTTTGAATGGGGAAATGATAAAAAAGTGGAAATTTTTCACATTTATTTCTCAAATATCAGTATCAAATCAAAGATTTAATTTAATTCTCAAAAAATATAAATATGATTTCTCATCATTCATTTCAAAAGTTGCCATAACCTTAGAATAAGATGTTTTTGTCAATTGATGATTTGATCTTGTAATAGAGTAAAAATTTGTGACTAAATTAGGTGTTGAAAATTGAATTGAATTTATACAGTCAGTTTCACTTTTAAGACACAAACTTTCAAAGGAATTTAAGGCACTATAAAAATTTTAATTTTTGGAACAAAATTCAGATTCTAGTAAAAATAAATTGTAAAATAAAATATTTACAAATTTTGTGCCTTAATTTGAGATTTTTTTGTTCCTTAAATTCTGTTGAAAGTTTGTACCTTGAAAGTGGAACTGACTGTAAGAAAATGTTAGAATTGATGAGGGTACGTAACAATTCTATGATTTCTTTTGATTTCTCTTCGATTTCTCAAAATATAAAATAATGAAGTTTAGGAAAAATCGAAATTTTAATGATAATTTTCGAACCTATCAGGTGTAAATTGAAAACCATTTGACCTCGTTGGGAATTACACACATTTTATTTTTAATGTGTGAGTTAAGATGAAATGGGGTTTTCAATTATCACCTTAAAGGTTAAAAATCTCATAAATTAACAAAAATTTGGAATTATTGTTGATCATTTCATTGTTATTTCCAAACAAATTCTAAATTGAATAAAGAAAAGGTAAAGAATTTGGTATTGGATTGAATCCATCTAATATCCTAATTTCCTTAAAAACTAAAAGATCATTTTTGCTCAATCAATTGATATGAAGGAATAATTAAATCTTTTGCTAAATATTAAAAAAAAACTGACTAATTTTTGCAAAATTTAATTCACTTTAAGATCCTCAAATGTCAAATTCCACAAAACCTTTCTCACTATATGGTAGCCCATTTTTTCTCGAACACAACAAATTGGGTTTTAAGAGAGAAACAAAACAATCCAAACATAGAAATGTCATTAAAAAAGCAAAACAAAAAACAATTAAGTTTGTTTGGCATGGTAGATTCTTTCAAAAAAAAACAAAAGAAAATAATATCCACCAAAGATCCTCTTGAGAACTTTACTTCAAGAAACAACCAAAAAAACCAAAACCGATATAACTAAGAAAGAGTCACAATTAATTTGATGGGATTATTCTGATTTGTGGGTTATAAATTGAAAATTCAAGCAATTGAATGATCTAAACTCTTTTACACACGATCTTCTAAAACTTAGAGTCATTTATCAAGAATGTTTGAAAGGATCTTTATTTTTTCAAGCTCAAAAATTGTGATTATTTTTTAATTTTATTTTAATGTTTCTTAATAAGGGTTTACGAGTTGATTGTTTCAAATTATTTTGTTCATTTTTTCATTAAAAAAACTATATTTTGATTTAAATTGGATATTATCTATATGAGTTTCCATTCAGTATTTAAATATAAATTGGATCAAAATATTTTAATACAACATTGAGAATTTCGAAAAATGTGGTTATGTGGAATAATTGATATTTGAATTGTTTGTTTAATTTATTATATTTATGTGTTGATTTGTTTTGTGTTTTAGATTGTTTTGACTAAGCGTTTTGAGAGTGTGAGGATTGGGTGAATTAATGTGTTTTGTTGTTTTTAGATATTTTTGTGTGTTTATTTGTTGAGTATTTGTTTATATGTGGTGGTTTTTTTGTGTGTTAATAATTGATAATTTTATTGATTTAAATAAAAGTAGATTTTTAAGAGAAATTTATTGTTTATTATAATAGAATGTGTATTTGATGTATTCTTGAATTGAAGGTTTTTATGTTAGAATAGTTATTATTTATTGAGAATTTTTTGTTGATTTTGAATTAGTATATTTTTTGTGATTTGTATTAATTGATTTATAGAGAAGTTTTGTTTGATATGTAGGTGAGTATTATTGTTTTGATGTTTTGAAGGCCATCTAAAGATGGCCTTTCATTTCTACTAAAGTAGAAATGAGTTTATTATATATATGTTTACAATCAAAATCAAAGAGTAACAATATATATTCTCAATCAAATGTTAAAATATCCTAAAAATGAAAATTTGTTTTTGAATTAATCCACTGACTTATGATTATTTAGAAATGATCTAAAAAAATAAAGTTCAGGATTAGAGTTGATAATTCAGATAAAGGGATGTCTGAAAAAACGATAAATTTTCGAAAAAACTAAAAATCTGTGTGTCCAAAATGATGAAATGAACAAGTTAGGAAAATAAATTCTATTTACAAATTTGTTGTGATTCCTCCAACAACAAGAATTTTTGTCCAATCAAATGTTAAAGATGTCATCAAATCGATAATATGTGATTTTTCTATTCAACAAACTTGACAATAATCTTCTATTGTCAAATCAAAAAAAAAATTACAGATCTAATTAAACAGATTACTTAAATATTAAAAAGGAAAATGAATCGAAATAAAATAAACAAATAAATGAATTTTCATTTTTTTAATCTTTTTACCTTTTTCAAATTTCCCTTTTTTGGTTCCTTTGGTTCCTTTGTTTCCTTTGTTTCCTTTGTTTCCTTTGGTTCCTTTGGTTCCTTTGGTTCCTTTGGTTCCTTTGGTTTCTTCTCTTTTTGTTTTTTTAGGTGCTTGGAGAGATAAAAGGAATAAAAAATCATTATAAGAATTGGTGGACTTGGTCATGACTAACCTAACCAAACTTGTTAATGATCAGATCTAAAATGAATTGAGCTGGACTTATGCAACTGTAGATAACTGAATCCAACGAATGCGATCTGAAGCCAACCAAAGTGGACCAAATTGGACTTTCTGTACAATCTGTCGAGTCGTTACCTGGACTGGGTTTTTACTGTCGAGTCGGTATCTTGTACTGGGATTTTGCGAAAACAAGATTTGGGAAAACTTGAAAAAAAAAAAAAAAAAAAAAAAAAAAAAAAAAAAAAAAGTAACTCAATTTTGTAAAACCAATTCTTATTCTTAAAACCTTAGTACTTTTTAGAATCAAACCATTTATAAAGTTCTAAATCAAAACTTAATAAAGTCACCTATTTCATTTGATCTATAGTTGTTCAAATATTTAGATCTCCATATTAAAACAAGAAATTATTGAAAATATTGATCATTTTTTATAGGGTCTATCCTTCCTATGAAAAAGATAGATTAATATTTCATAACGAATTAAAAAAAAAAAAAAAATCTTAATGAGTTAATTTTAAAACAAACAGTTTGAAACTATTTTCATTAAATAATAATCGTGAAATCTATGATTTTACGCTTATATTTCTGAAAGGGAATTTAAGTAAAAGGGTATCCAGAGTGTAATTTACACTTCTTCAACAATAAAAAAAAAAAAAATAAATGAATTTTCTATTTTCAGAAAAATCAAAATTATTTTCAAATTGAATGAAAAATATAAAATTTTTATTCTTTCAACTGTTTTATATTGTGTCTAAATTGTTTATATTTTGTTCATATATATACAAACTCATTTTCAAACAAAAGGGTACACCTTTCAAATTATCAATACTATTGAATTTGATTGTTAATAAGATAATTACTTAATGGTGATTTTCATTTTAGTTAATCATTATTTCATTTTTTCATTTTTTGTTTTTTTATTTATCGGGTATTGAACAGTTGAACAATTGTAAAATGAAACAACAAGATAAGAAGAAAACAATTTGTAAATAATCTAACAGTATAAAAATAGACACAGTTTAAGTTTGATTTCGAATTAGCTAGATATAGGAATTTTGAAAGACCATTATTGGATTGGTGCATGTAACAAAGAAAAAATAAAGATTAAAAAAAAAAAACAATTACAACAAAATATCCAGAGGAATTGTGGTTTAATCTTTAAAACGAGACTTTAAATAACAGAAGTTTGATATGTAAAGAGTAATCAAAAAATGTAAAGAAATTTTTCCCCAATTCAACGGGTTCAATAGTTTTTATAGATTTCATAATTTCCCCCCCCCCCCCAATAATTTACAAAAAGAGATTCCTCATTTCTAATAAAAGGAACATCAATTTTTAATAATATTTAAATTTTAATTTATATTTTTGTTGTAACGAGTTTTAATTCTTCAGTTGATTGTTTTTTTATGTTTTAAAAAATTTCATATCTTTTAGAATGATACTATAATTAACTTCATTCAATTATGAATAATTCTTGAATTGTTTTATATACTATTATTTGAAAAAGAGTTTATATATATATATATATATATATATATATGTATGTATGTATTTTTATCTTGTTAAGGAATGATGTCAGAATTCTTTAACTTACCCAACTCAAAGCTTTTTTTTCTAAAAAAAAAAATTTTTAAATAAAATATATAATTACGCACCTAACCTATTAGGTGCTATATTACCTACCCCCCAAACCCCCTGAAGGGGGCTTTCTTTTCTTTACCTTACTTTATGATATTAGATGATTAAAAATAAATTGTATTCAAAATAAGAATTAGAGTTTTTAAAAAACAATTTTTCCAAATCTATAATCCATTCGACTTCTAAGATTTAAATTAAAATTTAAAACTAAAAATTCAATCATATAAAATAAAATTCCAAATCAAAGTATAAATTTTGGATTACTGTTGAGAGAAAAATTTTGGACACAGGAAAATGGTTAGAAACCATTTTTAATTGGGAACATTAGTAAAATTGAAAATCAAATTCTATTGATAACTAGGTGAATTTTATATAAATCCAGGTTTAAATGTGTTACAAGTTTATTAATCTGGGGTGTGTGTAGAATACTCATTTGAATGGTTGATAACTAAAGTAGATCATGCTATTTCCACAACAATCCAAGTTTTAGTAAAGTTTACTATTAATTCTGAAAATTGTAATTTTTAAACTTGCTGTAGATTATAAGAGATAAGGTTTTGAAAAAGTAGAATTACATTAAAGATTATTCTAAACAGTAGATTATTGTTATTTTCTTTAGTTATTTCATAAACGATTGAAATTAAAAATCATTTTCAGTAATGTTCCCAATTGCATTACTTTCCAACTATTTTTCTCTCAATATCATTTTTCTCTCAACATTTAGAATAACATGATTTCTAAGTGATTCAAAAAACAAAAAAAAAAGAAAAATTCTAATTTTGAATTTATTTGTCAATAAAATTTACAAATTACGTTGACAATTCAAAATTTGATGATTGGTGTGTTTCAAAAAGAGAGTTTGGTGTTTGGTAAATCTCATAAATATTTATTCAGTGAGATCTAAGTAGGAAAAAATGAATTTTTTTTACAAGTACAGTGGTGTAACTAGCCCGTGTTTTTTATTTTAACCCATTAATAAAATTTAACTCATGTAAATAATATTGGCTGACTCTAGAAAGAAAAGAAACAAATCAATGGGATGAAAACATGTATATAAACAAGAAATTGGGTTCTTTAAATAAATTTTAAAAAAAGAATTATGAAGATATTGAAAGATTAAAATGTAATTTTTTGACAAAAAAATGAGCAAAATTTCATTTTTTGAATTTTTATAAATAAATCATTTAATCTCACAAATTTTGTAAATATGATGAAATTTTTGAAACAAAAGCATTTAATATAATTGAGCTATTTTGGTTAATCAAAGATCTAACCTCTAAAGTCACTTTGAGTCCGAACCAAGAATCTATAAGTGTGTCTTCTGGTGTTCCAATACCCAATTCTGAAAAAAAAAAAAACACAAGTTAAATTTTCGTAATGGGTTAAAGGTTGTCTGAACGGGTTATTTACACGACTGAAAAATATCCTAAGGCACAAAATTTAATCAATTTATTTTACTAACTTTGAATTTTGTACCTTAATTTGTGATTTTTATTGTTTTTTAAATTTTTTTAAATTATTCTACTGGTTTCTGTGATTTCTGTGATTTCTGTGATTTCTGTGATTTCTGTGATTTTTACAATGTCTGTGTTCTCGTTTATTTTTGAAATGTCTGTGTTATCTTAAAATGCAAAAGTTGTATTGGAAAAATCAAATTTTTGAGAAAATTAAAAGTCAAGTGAAAATTGAATTCCACTTGACTTTTTGGTAAATAAACTGCAGTTTATTTTTAACGTATGTAGTTAAAATGAAATGGGTTTCCAATCTTCACCTAAAGGGTCAAATTCATTGAAGATTAATCTAAAAAAAATTTGAAATTAAATTAGTCAGTTTTTTTATTCTTTCAAAATAAAGATTTGTTTATTCACTCTTGATTGAGAAAAAATGATCATTTATTTTTAGGATATGAGGATTTTAATCGGATTCAATACAATAACAAACACCCTAACCTCATCTTTATTCAATTTTGAATTTGTTTGGAGATACCTTAGCAATGAAACCTTCAACAATAATTCCAATTTTTTGTTAATTTTTGAGATTTTTAAAATTCTATAAAAACCTTTACCATAGCTCCTCGAATCCAATTTCTATTGAAGTGAACAATTCAGTTTTGAGATTAACAAAACAAAAAAAAAACAAAACAAAACAAACAAAAAAACCTCAAAATGAACAAAAGTGTTTTAATATGTTTGGTATGGAGGATTCTTTCAAAAGAAAAAACGTATAAAATAATCTCCACTAAAGATCCTTTGAGAAACTTCAATTCAATTAAAAACAAGAAGTACCAAAAGAAACCAAAGTAACCCCAATTAAACCAAGGAATCAAAGATAAAGTCATAATTCCTTTGTAGGAATTGTTCTGATTAGTAGGTGAAACAAATTGAGAATTCAATTAACTTGATGATCAAAATTCATATACTTATGATCTTCAAAAGTTAGAGTCATTTATCAAGAATGTTTAAAATGATCTTTATTTTTCAAGCTCAGAAATTGTGATTATTGTTCATTTTTATTTTTAAGTTTCTTAAGAAGAGATTTTTCGAGTTTATCTAATGACTGTTTTTATTTGATCATTTTTGAGATTATTAAAAATGAAAGAATTATGAAATTTTTATTCAAATTGGTGAATATGTTTCTTTAAAGTTGCTTCAAATTTTTCTGAAAAGTGGATCTTTATCCTTTTGATTAATTAAGGGAATTGTCAATTTGGGGTTTGATAATTCATATTTGAAAATGAGATTTTAATTGGTTATTAAAGTGAAGTGTTTTTGTTTGTTTTATTTAAAAATTAGTGAGTTGAGAATTGAATTAATTATTAAATTTTGATTGTTGTTTTGAGGATGAGAATGTGTGTTTATTTGTTGTTAGTGTTGTGTATTTGTTTGTATGTTGGATGTTGGTGTTTTAAAAGGATGGTATTATGTGAATTAATGTTGTAATATGATGATATTGTAGTTTGTGTTTTGAAAATTTAGTTTGATGGTTTTTTTGTATTTTAATTAATTTTATAGATTTTTGTTTTTGTTCATTTTAGTATTGAGAATATGATGTTTTTATGAATATTGTTTTTGAATGTATTGTTTTGAAGGCCATCTAAAGATGGCCTTTCATTTCTACTAAAGTAGAAATGAGTTTATTATATATGTTTACAATTAAAATCAAAGAATAAAAATTTATATTCTCTCCCAAATGATAAAAGATCCTTAAAAATAAATTATTTTTTTTGTGTTTTAATCCACTGACTTCTGATTATTTAGAAATGATCTCAAAAAATAAACTTTAGGATTGGAGTTGATAATCCAGAAAAAAAGGAAATTTTGAAAAAAACTATAAATTTTCTAAAAAAATAAAAATTGAGGTATGTCTAAAATGAGGAAATAAACGGGTTAGAACAAAAAATTTTATTGGTAAATTTGTTGAAATTCCTCCAATAATTGTTGTTGGATCGATCAAATGATAAGATATCATCAACTGATTGCATGTGGATTATTCAATTCAACAAAGTCAACAATTAATCTTCTATCGACCATCGAAAAAAAAATTAATAACGAAATTTAATGAAACAGGTTATTTAAATGGTAAAAAGGGAACTGAAAACAAAACAATTAAAATGGCAAAAAATGAATTTTCATGTTTTGTGAGAAATCAAAATTATTTCCAAATTGCCTGTAAATTATAAGATTTTTATTCTTTCAAGTGTTTTATATTGTGTCTCAATTGTTTATATTTGTTCAATTGTTTATATTTTGTTCATATATATATATATATATATAAACTCCTTAATAAACAAAAGGTTACACCTTTCAAATTATCAATACTATTGAATTTGATTGTTAATAAGATAATTATTTATAAGTGATTTTCATTTTAATTATTCATTTTTTCATTTTTTGTTTTTTTTTTATTTATCGAGTATTGAACATTTGCAAAATGAAATAAACAAGATAAGAAGAAATTAATTTGTAAATAATCGACCAATATAAAAATAGACACAGTTTAAGTTTGATTTGGAATTAGCTAGATATAGGAATTAATAAAGACCATTTTTTGATTGATGCCTGTAACAAAGAATGAAAAAAAGAGAAAATAAAGCTAAAAATTAACAATTCCAACAAAATATCCAGATGAATTGTGATTTTACTTGAAAATGAGACTTTAATGAACAGAATTTTGACTTGTAAATAGTTATCAATAAAATGTAAACAACTTTTCCCCAATCCACCTTGTTCAATGGTTTTTATTGATCTGATAATTTTTTTTTTCTCACTGAATTGACAAAAAGAGATTACTCATTTAAAATCTAAGGGAATATCATTTTTTATAAATATTTAATTTTTATTTTTATTTTTTTGTTTTAACAAGTTTTAAAGATTCAGTTGATTGTTTTTTTATGTTTTAAAGAATTTCATATCTTTTAGAATGATTCTACAATTTATTTGATACAATTATTAATAATTATTGAATATTTTTGTATGTCAAATTATTTAGATTTAGTTAAATATATATATATATATATATATATATTAATCTTATTAAGTAATGATGTCTGAATTCTCCTACGTACCCAATACAAAACTTTCTTTTCTTTTCAAAAAAAAAAAAAAATTACAAAAATATTTATATTTACGCACCTAAACAATTAGGTGCTATATTACCTACACCCCCAAACCCCCTGAAGGGGGCTTTTCTCTCTAATATCTTACTTTATATAATTAGATGATTGAAAATTAAATTGATTCAAAATAAGAGTTAGGGTTTTTAAAAAACAAATTTTTCAAATTTAGAATCCATTCAACTTCAACATTGTAAATATAACCTTTAAACTGTAATTCAATTATACTAAATTTACAAATCAGATTATTAATTTTTGGATATTTAATAAAATGTTTTCTGAATTCCAAAAAAAAAAAAATTGAAAAATTCTAATTTGGAATTTAGTGTAACTAAATTTTAATGGCTATGTTGGCAATTCAAAATTTTAAGTATCGATATATTTAAAATTGGGTTTGGTGGTTGGTAAATCTCACAAATATTTATTCAATGAGATCTAAGTATAAAAAAATGAATTTTTTTTATAAGAAAATTTCAGAATTGATCTATCCACCTCATTTCTACTGGTTTCTGTAATTTCTATGATTTTTACAATGTCTGTGTTCTCATTGATTAAAATGTCTGGTTTAAAAACTTTTATATGAAATGTCTGTGTTATCTCAAAATGCAAAATGCAAAAGAAGGTTCCGAAAAAAAGGAAAAATCGATTTTTTGAGAAAATTTGCTAACAGGTGAAAATTGAAAACCATTTGACCTCGTTTAAAAATTACCAACAGCCTATTTTTTTAATGTGTAAGATAAAATTGAAAATAGATTTTTCAATTTTCAGGTAGAAGGTTAAAAATCTCAAAAATTGGCAAAAAAATTTGAATTATTGTTTACCGGTTCATATTTCTTCCCAAACAAATTCTAAAATGAATAAAAACAAGGTTAAGTGTTTGTGATTGGTATTGAATCGAATATACATCCTCATTTCCTAAAAAAATAAAAGAGATCATTGTTTTACAGTCAGTTTCACTTTTAAGGCACAAACTTTCAACGAAATTTAAGGCACAAAAAAATCTCAAATTAAAGCACAAAATTTGGAATTTATTTTTTTACAATTTATTTAACTAGAATCTAAATTTTGTGCCTTAATTTGAGATTTTTTTTGTGCCTTAAATTTCGTTGAAAGTTTGTGCCTTAAAAGTGAAACTGACTGTATTACAAATTAGATCTTCAAATTATTCAAATATCTTTTCTGAAAAATCAATAATTATTGAGCAAACAAATAATGTTACGATTGAAACTTTTCTAAATTTTTTAGAATTATTATACAAAAATGAAATTAGATTTGAAAAATCAAACTCTGGACTTGAATATCTTTTGAAGTATTTTTCAATTTTTCACTATTAAAAATAAAAAATAAAACCAATTTGTATTATTATTGTTGACAAAGTATAAAATACAGCTTAGATGTTGTTAGTTTTTCTAAAATTCAATTTAATTTTAGAAAATCTAGGAAACCGCTGTTACACAAGTGTAAACATTTCATGAAAAATTTCAAAAATACAATTTATACACATATAATCATTTTTAATTTTGGGTTGAATTTTCTTCAAAGGAGATATTTTTCGAATTTTTGGGATTAGCGTCTACCAAAGAGAATCCTAGGATCAAAGTATGTTGTTATTGGACGTAATCACATTAGTGCTCCATGGCTCAAATAGTTTCTGTGATTTCTGTGATTTCTGTGATTTCTGTGATTTCTGTGATTTCTGTGATTTGACAAATGAGTAATGCGTTTTACAATATGTTAAATAACCCGTGTCGACTTCAATAAATATTTTTTTTTGCAATTTTTATTGTGGTTTTTTTAAAAAAGTGTTTTTAAGGTTTACAATCCCTGAAACTGGAAAAAAGATTATCTTGTATTGGGTGTGTCAACTTGTTATTTTGGTTCTTAGCTGATCGATCCACAACTAAGTTTGGATCGTATAGGTGGTTGAAAAATGCTATTTTTGTCATTTTATTTTTAATTTTTCCAAAATCCGAATTGATGAGTCTAAGATTAATTAATTGGAAGATATTTAATTATTAATTGATGATTTTTTTGTTTTCTGTGTTGAAATTTTTATTTACGCTTTGTATTATTTGATGCTTGTAAAAAAAATTTTTTTTATTTACTCCTAATTCTGTAAAAGGAAAATGATAATTTCAATTTACAACCCAAAAATTAACAATTACTAATTAAATACCTTCCAATCAATTAATCTTAGACTCATCAATCTGGATTTTGGAAAAATTAAAAATAAAATGACAAAAATAGCATTTTTCAACCACCTATACGATCCAAACTTAGTTGTGGATCGATCAGCTAAGAACCAAAATAACAAGTTGACACACCCAATACAAGATAATCTTTTTTCCAGTTTCAGGGATTGTAAACCTTAAGTGTTGTTTTCCGACTTTTTTATTATTGTTTTCAATTTTTAATTGTGGTTAACAATTATAAGTTTTCAAAAGTGTGTTTATTTTTAAAAAAAAAAAAGTATATCTTGACAATATTACTGTCATTCTCACAAACCATAATTGAAATTTTGTTTGAAAGTTTTCTAAAATATTATTTCTGCTATTTTGATTGAAAAATTGAAAGATCTTTCTATAAATACTCTCTGAAAATTGATCTTATAAGAGATTTAATTTCCTCTCATTATTAAACTTGTTGAAAATCAATTGATTTATAAATAATTTGGTCATTGGGTATGTTCTTGTAGAATTTTAGATCAGAAAATATATGGGTTAATTAACTTTTGATTCAATATGAAATATTCTTTCATTTTGGATTCTTATCACCTCAATATAAGGCAAAAAAAAAACAAGTAAATAATTAAACCAAATACAAGATATGATTTGAAGAAGATTGGCGAAAGGAAAAAAGAAAATGAATTGAAATTTTTGGTTCCTATCTTTTTTAAAAAAACTTTTGAAAAATTGATATCTCATTTTGTTAATAATTCGAGGTACAAGCAAAAAAGTTTTTAAGGAACTGGTTTTATCCTTTTTATTGATTTTTTTTGTATTTATTCAAATAGAAAGATTTGGTTCATTGTTGATTTTGGTGTTTTTTTGTAAAAATTGAGTTGAAGTAGATCTCTTTTATCAGGAGATTGGCCTTGAAGGCTGTAGAAAAACACCTTGATAATATGATCTATTTAACATATTGTTTGATTTGTAAGTATAGTTATACTGAACTGTATTTGTTATTAAACAACGAATTACGAACATAAAACCACCATTTTTGAAAAAAAACTACGTTTAAAATTAAAAAACCACAGTTATTTCAAAAAACAACACAAATAATTTTCAAAAACACATATTAAAACGACGGCACGGGTTATTGAACATACTGTAATGTTTTTGCTTTCATGTTCTTGTGTAACAATAAACTTTTAGAACAACTATTCAATTTGTTTTGAAAACCCATTCACTGAAAGATATAATCTAGTGAAGGTTTAGTAATCAACAAACAATTTGATCCATGGAACAAAAATCTAAAGAATTACAATTTTTTGAAAATGAAAGATTGTAAAATTGTGCAGTCTAAAATACAATTCAGTATTTAGGTTCAATTTTTTGTCTGATCGAATCAAACACTTTCTTGAAAAGTGTACTACCTTCATTGTTTCACCAAAACAATGAAAGTATAAATTTTGACTTTAATTTGGAAATCCTTAGATTGTAATTTTCTTCACATCTTTTAATATGGTTAGACTTTATTTGTAAAAGATAGTCAATCAATTTTTTATTTATTTATTCTTGTTTCAGTTGTTTACAATTTGTCAAAAAAAAAAACAAAAAAATAGTTTCTGTGATTTCTGTGATTTCTGTGATTTCTCTGGATTCTGTGATTCCTGGGGTTCCTGTACTTTCTGTGGTTTTTCTTGTTTCTGTGATTATAAATTCTCAACTGTTTTTAATCATTTTTTAGATTTTTATTCTTCGTTTTTAAATTTGAAATTCAATTTATTTTTTTAAATTTAATAACATTTTATGATGAATATGGATCGAAATCACAGAAATCACAGAAAAAAAGAATCACAGAAATCACAGAAACTTGAAGAAATGAAAAAGGAAAGGAAAGAAATGAAAGCCAAACGAAACGAAATGGAACAAAGAAAAACAAAACTTGAAAATGAACGTGATGATATGATCCAGGTACGTAATAAAATGCAAGCAAAAAGTGAGGAAATGCAAGAGAAACGTGACGAGATGCAAGAGGAACGTAAAGAAATGCAAGAGAATCGTAAAGAAATGCAAGAGAATCGTAGGGAAATGGAAAAGAAACGTAGGGAAATGGAAAAGGAACTTGACGAACTTAATAAAAAGTCTAGTTTCAAAATCCAATTGCTTTCCACAGCTGAAGAATTACAGAAAAAATATAAGAAATTGAAAAAAGTGCTAAAAGAAATTGAAATTGAAATTGAAAAAGAACAAGTAAAATCAACAATCAAAACAATTCAAAAGAAAATCTTGTTAATAAAACAAATAGACAAACAAAATGAACTGATCAATAAACAAGATAAAAACAATCAAATTAGAGAACAAGATGAACGGATCGACAAACAAGATGAACGAATTAAAGAACAAAACCTTCAAATAGACAAGCAAAATGCACAGATCAAAGAACAAAACCAACGAATCGAGAAACAAAACCTTCAAATAGAAAAACAAAACGAACTTATCAAAGAACAAAACAAACAGATCAAAGAACAAAACAAACAGATCGACAAACAAAATGTACAGATCGGCAAACAAAACCAACAAATCATAGAACAAAACAAATTTTTTCAGAAACTTAACATTACAGATCATGGAAAAAAGAACAATTTGGCTCTTTTTCATTCCAAAACAATTCAAAAGGGTTTTGACAAATTAAAAACAATCGGTAAAAAAAAAACAAGAAATTTGATTTTCTTTCATTGGTTTTTTTTTTTTTTTTTTTTTTTTTTTTACCTTTTTCTTTTTCAACAAAAATGAGTTTTTTTTTTTTTTTTTTTTTTATTTTATCTGAAATAAACAAACACAAAAATTAGTTGAACAATATCTAGATTCGACACAAAAGCAAAAAAACAAACAAACATTTGAGGAAGACGATTTAATTAATAAATTTAATGAAACCAATTTAAGGGTTATTAATACTAAATTTAATGAGGATTCTATACCGTTTGTAAATCGAGAAGAAGAAATGGAAGAAATTATAAATGGAATTATTTCTGATTTCCTTGAAGTTGAAGACCAAACTCTTGGGAAGAAAATTACCAATTTAACTTGGTTTGGCTCAAGTGGGATCGGAAAAACAAGACTTGCAAAATCAATTTTTTTTTCAACCAAAATTCAAAAAGAAATTCAAACAAACCTTAATGGAATATCAAAATGAAGAAAACTCAGAGAATTTAAATGAATGCTACCAGAATTTTCTGAAATACCATTTATTTTTTTATATAAATTTTCAAGAACATGTTTTGAAAAATTGGGAAACAAATAATATAGAGCGCAGTTTATTTTATAGAATATTATGTGCTTTATCAAAATTTCAGAATGATCCAAATTTTATTGGTGATGAAGATTTAGATAAATTGAGCCATATCTTTCAATCGGTTGATCCAATTTTTAATAATTTTCAACAAGTACTTTTTTCAAAACAAAAAGAACAAAACCAGATCCAAAAACAAAAACAAATGAAAAAACACAATCAAAAACAAAAGAGAATGAAAAAAGAAAATTCCAAAGAAAAAAAAAAATACAAGATCCAAAACAATTCCCGTAAAAGAAAAAAACCCGAAAATATTACAAGTATAGGATTTCAAAAAAAAAAAAAAAAAATTCAAGAAAAGCAATCTTTCCAAAGAGAAGAACTAAAAAAAAAGAAGAAGAAAGAATAGAGGAAAAAAAGATCTAAAAATACCTGCAATAGAATTACTCAAAAAAGAAGAAGAAAAAATACCTGCAATAGAATTACTCAAAAAAGAAACAGAAACAGAAATAGAAACAAAAAAAGAAAAAAAAATTGAAATTGAAAATGAAAAAGAAAATGAAAAAGAAAAAGAAAAAGAAAAAGAAAACAAAGCTATTATACACAAGAATAATAAGAAGAAATGGTTAATGATTATAATTATTTTTGACGAAACTAATAAAACCCTCCAAAAAAAATGAAAATTATCTTGGGCATTTATATCAAACAATATTATCACAAAAAAAAATTTTAATAAAAAAAAAAAATCTTTTTTATTTCCTGTATTTTGTGGTACTCAATCCAAAAATTCTCTTGAACATATTTGTACAATAAGTGAACGGTATCCAAAACAAATTACAATAAATTTAATGACAAAGGAAAATTATGTTCAAATTCTTGAAAAATTAATCAAAAAAAATTTGAAATTCTCAGAACTTCCTAAAGGTATCCAATTTCTTCTTGTAAATATTGAAGGTATACCAAGATTATTTCAATATTTTTTAATATCTATTCTGGAATATTATTTTTTAAAAAATAACTTCTTAATGTTCCATCGCCCATCATCATCATCTAATAATAATATAAAGAGAAATTTGATAAATCAATTTCTCGAAGATAAGGATCCAAAAAATGAAAAAGAAGAAGTGGTTCAAAAAGTAATAGAAAAAAAAGATGATTCAAAAGAAAATTTAGTTGAGGCACCACTTTCTGAAAATTCCGAAACATCAAAAACATCAGAAAGTTCAGAAAATGAAGAAAACAAAAATGAAAATGTCTCTGAAAAAAAGTTTGAATCTGAAACTGAAACTGAAAAAGAAAAAGTAAATGATCGAAAAAAAATCAAAAATAATGAACTTATTAAAAAATTTATTCTTGTTGATTCAAAAAACAAGCCAAGCTTATGTACTACAATTTTTAAATCTATTAAAGAAAAAATAATTAAACATGTTCAAATGATCTCAATTCAAATTTTAATCAAGCAGGACGTAACATTATTATTCCAATTATTTGGGTATTCATATTTTGAAACTCATTTATTCAATACCATGGAATTTAATATTCTATATTTAAATAATATAAAACAAATAAAAACTCTCAAAGATTTAGAAAACGATGGATTGATATTTTTAAAAAAAAAATGATGAAAATACAAGTGTAATCATTTTCCCATATATCTATCTTGATTTAATTTTGGAGAAAATCAATAAAACTAATTCCCTATATTTACCAAGAATCTTGGAAACACCAACAAAAACAAAGAACTTTTCCATCAATGAAAAGGATGACCTTAAAAATTTTTTATTGAGATTACAATTATTTTCTTTTCTAGAACCAAAAGAACCAAAGGAACCAAATGTGTCAATGGAAGCAATGGGAACCAAAGGAACCAAAAAAGGAAAAAAAAGATAGAATCAATACAAACAACATTTATATCATTACAAAAGATCTTTTTATTCTCCTCAATATTTTCAAAAAATAAATAATAAGACTAAGAATAATGAGAATTTTGAGAATAATTTATTATTTTGTTCAGAAATGAAATTTAATATTGAATTCAATAAAATCAAATCATTTGAATTAAAATCAAAATCAAATCTTAAATTTAATAATAATAACAACAATTCATTTTGTAATACAGGACAAATAATATCTTCAAATTTTAATAATAAAATTATTCAAAAAAAATTATTTAAAGTAGGAATTGGATTTCTAAATGTTGCAAATTCACCCTTTGCTGATTCCTTTCTTGTCTTGCCAATAAATGAGGATTATCAAGAAATGGCTTTAGAAAAATGGATCTGGCAAAGAAAACAAATTTCTAAAACACATCGATTCAATAGTGGAATGGATAAATTAAAAAATGGAACCTTCTGAAAACCCAAAACAATTCCTCATTTTAATACAATCAAAAAAGTGGCTTAACAAATAAAATCAATCTTTTAACCGAATGGAATAAAATAAAATTAATAACTTACAATTTTCCTTTTATCTTTTTATTGATTTCAGATTCCAAAGAACAAGAATCTGATATTATTCCTAAAAATCTCAAAACATTTGTTTTTATTTTTACACCAAAAAATTGGGAACAAATATTTGATTCAAAAACTATTCTATCAAGGAAATGGCATCATGATTTATAATAATTGAAAAAAAGAGTAACAACAACAACTACAACAACAACAACAACAACAACAACAACAACAACAACTACAACAACTACTAATACCACTCTGTTCTTTAAGAACAATGTATAGAAAAGAAAAATGAAGTAAATAGTTCATATAATTTTTTGATTTCATTTATTTTTATTATCCCTATAAAAAATAAATCATATTACGAATATATATACGGATGCTAAAAACTACCATTTTATACTCATTTTATTCATGAAAAATAACAAAGAAAATCTAATAAAATAACAAAGAAAAAATCGATGTTCTTTGTTATTTTTCATTCATAAAATGCTTATAATATGGGAGATAAACGGAAAAAAAAAAAAAAAAAAAATATTATTTTTCCGCATATTATCAGAAATTTAAACAAATCTGACTATAAAATGAACATTAAACGATAAGATGGTTTGTCGAAACACGATTCTAACGTAAGCTCAATTTAAGAATTATTGATAAAGTGATAATGTGATTCAAAAACGTTTTAATATGAATTTTAAATATGAAAGTAAAATGAGAATATAAAATGAATATAAAATTAAAAAAATCAAATAAAACAAATATAACAAAATGATTTTAAAAATGATGTTTTTGTTTTTATTTTTGAATGAATAATCAACTTTATTGTGGAAAAAAATCTTTTACTTTTCTAAAAAATTAATTTGATTTTATAGTTATTCATATATTATTTTTCAAAATACAATAAAAGAAAAGAAATTTAAAGAAAAGAAAATATAAGATAAGATAAGTTAAGAAAAGAGTTAAGAAAAGAGAAGAAATCATTTACAATAATAATTCTAAAGAAATGGATCTTAAAACAAGAAATTAATATTGTCAAACTACTGATCAATTCACAAAATATTTTTGAAATTTTATCTCAAATTTGAATGAGCAAGTACTTGATTGAATTATAAAAATTTTATTTTGAATTATATTATTGGAAAGATCTGACATTTTTTGATGAAAAAATATTTAGAAAAAGTTTTGGGATTGAAATAAAAATCTTCATTTTTTTTTAAACGAGAAAATGAGAGTATTTACTTCAAAAGATATTTAATTGATAGTTTAAGATGGATCAACCTTTATATATATATATATATATATATATATATATATATATAGCTAGATAGATAGGTAGGTAGGTAGATAGATAGATAGATATTATTTAATTTTGGAAATCCAAACTAATTTTCAAAATAGGTAATTATATTTTGAATGAATAATAAACAATTTTTTTTTTTTTTTTTTATTGACGAAGGGAGAGATCAAAAGATCCTCTTACAGCTGTCTAGGTTATTTTTTATTTGAAAGAATTGAAGAAAATATAAGTTTGATTTTTTTCATCTCTTTTAAATAAAAAATAAACTAAGTTACAGCCCTGATTACTAATGGGAAATTAGTAATTTAGAAGGGGAAAAAAAAATTTTTTTTTTGGAATAGGGCAAGTTCCAATTTTTTTTTACTTTGTTGAAAAACCAAAAGAAAAATTAAAAAGAAAAATGAAAAAAAAAAAGAAAAGAAAAAGTTATAAAAAAAAAATGTAAAAAGAAAAATTAAACTATTAATATTATTATTTCCAATTTCATGAAAAAAAAAAAATATATATATATTATTATATACAAACATTTTTATTAAAATGAAATTTGAAAGAAAAAAAAATGAAAAATTAGAAATTGGTATTCAGAATTCTAAAAAAAATCATGAAAAAACTATTCAGACTTTTTTCGGATTTGGTCTATTTTCTTTCTGTTTAAAAAATCAAAATCCAAAGATTGTATTAGATTCTTTTTCCCAAAAAAAAAAACACACACACCTTAAAGCAGGCAGTACTTAGGTTTTCTTTTTTACTGTGGATAAATTCCTAAATTTATATACTCAAAAAATAAAGTTTTACAATGAAAAATTAAATCAACCTATGATTAAAAAAATAATCTAATAAAATTCCCTAAAAAAAATTTCAGAAGAAAGTCTTTAAATTTTCTTATAACCCAGCTAATCTTGGTTATATCTTTCTGGTATCAGTTTATTTTTTCTTAATTGAATTATCATAAACAGTATTGTAATTTGTTGATGATGATTTGGTATTAGTGGTATTAGTTTTATTAAAGTATTTATTAAATCTTTTTCATTACAGTGTTCAATATAAATTTCAAAGTCAAAGTATTGATATCTTTCGTCATTAGGAATATAGAAGATTTGTTTATTTGTATAAAAATTTAAAAATGAGTTTAATAATATTTCAAGATCATCAGAAATTGAAAATCGATATTCAACTATTCGATCTTGTTTCTCAACAATACATCTTGGTCCAAGACAACAAGTGCCACCATAAAAATTTTTTCGTTTGATTTGTTTTTAAATAAGTAGAATCGAAATCAACAAATTTTGGGATATAATCAAAAGTTGAAACATTATTATTATTTGTATTCTTCTTCTTTGTTTTTGAATTCTTTTGATCATTAAAATTATTATTAACATTATCATTATCATTATCATTATCATCATCATTATCATTGTCATTATCGTTATCATTATAAATAAAATTATTATTTTTAATTGTATTTTCCTTCTTTTCAACCATAATATTTGCAACACAAATATTTCTATGATAATAACCCTTATTATGAAGATCTTCCACCATACTGATTATAGATAGCCATAATAATTTATGGTTCAAGTTTGGTAAATTATTACCTTTATTCGATTTTTCTTGTTTTTCTTATGTCCATTAATAATGAAAACAGTATCAACATCAAAGCCATTTTAGATAATAATAAAAACAAGAATAATAATGAAAAAGAATTCATTATGATCATAATAATATTTGACGAAACTAATTACACTTTCAAAAGAGAAATCAGGATACTAACTATTTAGAAAGATTCTCCCAGATTTTTTACTTTTGAAAAAAAAAAAAATTATTAAAAAATAATATTTTTCTATGTCCAGTTTTTTGTGGTACTCAAGCCCAAAAATCTTTAACAGAGATTCAATCGAAAAGTGGAAGAATACCAAAACAAATTAATATTCGTTTAATGACAATTGATCATTATATTATAATCCTCAATGAAATTTTCACCAAAAAAACAATCTTTTTTTTTTTTTTTTATTATTTAAGGGAGGAGTTATTAACCCCTCTTATTTGCCCGAATTTCTAAATTTTTATTTAGGAATTTAATTAAAGACTCAAAAATAAGTTTATTACCCACTAAGGCTAATAAAGAGTTTGAATCCTTTTTTATAATAATATTAGAAATATTATTATTATTTAATATATTAGATATATTAATTTTTTTTTAATTCAGATATCCAGATTTTGCGATTATTTTCATAGGCTGAGCAGTTCCATAGAAAATGGTCTAAATCTTCAATAATATCTAAATTGTTTATTTTTTTTACATAATTCACATAGTTTTGATTTGTTTTTATTCATAACATAAGAGTACCTGTTAAGGTAATTTGTAAAATTTCTGAGTTTTAAAATTGAAGTTGAGCCCTTCCATTTTAAATATCTTTGCTGCTTATTTATAGTATTATTGATTTGTACTATTTTTAGATATTCTTGAACTTTCCAACTTGGAATATTTTCTAAGTTTTTAATTCTAAAATTTTCTAGTTCATTTTCCAATTGTTTTAAATTTTTGGAGTACCAATTTATATTTTCTGATTCTTTTTTTTCTAAAAGGAAGATAATTAATTAATTCATCATAATGGAGGATTTTTAATTTTTGAATTAACTTAAATCTTCTTTTATATATCGTTATCCTTACGGGATCAATTTTTTGCTTCAGTTTTATAAATAAGCCTTGGTGAGTGTGGGTTGATTAATAAAAATTTTGTAATTTTTTTATTAATCCAAGTATCAATATCTTTAAAATCTGTTTTTGTTAAATCAAATATTTCTAAACCATATAATAATTGGCTATGTAATACAGCTTTAAAAAATTGAATTTTTAATCCATTTGAAAAATTTTTTTGTTGTAAGATATTGATTAACTTTTTAAAATTGGCCTTAACTTTATCAAGGTTAAATTTTAAATGAGTTTTTTTATCTAGCCAAATACCAAGATATAAAATTTCTTTTGGAATTAAAGTTTTTTTAGTTTTATCATCATTAGGATTCATTCCAAAATCTTTTATTATTTTGTAGATTTTTTGTAATTGAAAATTTATTTCTATTAATGATCCTTTCATCAGTAAAATCAGATCATCTGCAAACATTTGAATATGTAACGCTAGTGATTTAATTTTTTCTAAGAGAAAATGAGTAATAAATCCAAATAATAAAGGGGATAATGGATCTCCTTGGTAAACACCAATTCCTTCTTTTGAGTAATAAGCAAGTAGATATTCTACAATAATTTCATTTTTTATAAATTTTTTAATTGAATAATAAATAAGTGAATGATGAATAGAGTCAAAACATTTTTGTATATCTATTGTAACAATATAAATATTTTCTTTTTTAAATTTATTTTTTATTTTTTGATATTCATTCAATAAGTTTAAAACTGCAATTCTAGTATCTAATTTTTTTTTAAATCCAAATTGGTTTTTTTGAAACTAAGTCCCAAGAATCTTGAATTCCGGCATATAACAATTTAAGAAAAAATCTTGGGAGAGTTTGATTAATTGAAATTGGTCTATAATTAAGTGGAATACCTTCGTCGCCAGATTTATGAATGAATAATAAATTTCTTTTTTTAATAAATTTAATATTTTTTTTGAGAAATATCATTAATCCAATTAAAAAATATTTTTTGGATTGTTTTTTATAAAGTTTTCATAATTTATATAAAATTCCCTACTTTGATTTTTTTATTGTTTTATATTGTTTAATTTTATCAAATTCTTTGACAGATTTATTTTTTTGATATTTGATAATTTCTTTGATTTTAGTAATTGAGAATATTTCTTCTATTTTAATATTTAATAAATTATTTTTATCTAATGTGAAATTTTTAATAAAATTAAGAATATATTTTTTTGGTTTTTTACTAATAGATTTAACAAACCCGAAATATGAAGTTTCCATATTTTCATTATTAAGAATCATTTTACTCGAAGTTTCTCTTAATCTATTTAGCTTTTTCCAAAAGTTTTGATTTTCTTCAAATTCAATATTAATCTGGTTTATTAATTTAAAATATTGTTTACTATTCCTATCTTTAATTTCTTTAATTAATTCATTATTTTCAAATATAATTTATTAATTAAATTATATAATTTTAAATCTTTTTTTGGTATATTTAAGATAATTCTCTCTTTTACTTTAAATTGTTTTTTAAAGATTTTAAAATTCTTTCCATTTAATTGATAATTTTTATTTTTATAAAAATTTATAAAGTCAACATGAAACTTTGCAATATCTTTAATTTTGTAGACATTTTTAATTTCCCAGTTTTTATTAATATTAAATTTATTTAATATTGCATTATGATCACTAATTTTATTTTTTATGGTTAAAACTCTTATTATTTAAATGAGAAGAAAATTTAAAAAATTGGTTGTTCTTCCAAAAGATTCGTTCTCTTGAGTTGTTTTATTAGTTGAGATAATTGGAAATTGAACTAAAAAATTTATTCATTTTTTTAGAATTTATCAGTATATAAATCAATGAATGATTATTTCAACAAAAACTTTCCCACTATACTCCAATCCAATATGTATTGAAACCTACAATTCAGTTTTTCGAGAGAAACAAAACAAACGAAACAAAAATGTTATCAAAAAAATCCAAAGTATGTTTTAAGTATGTTAGGCCTGAGAACTTCACTTCAAGAAATAAAAAAAAATAATCATTAACCAAAGGAACCAAAGGAACCAAAGGAACCAAAGGAACCAAAGGAACTAAAAAAATAAAAGAAAAATTCAGAATTACTTTGCAAGAATTGTTCTGATTTTGGATTAAAAATTGAAAATTCAAGCAACTTGATGATCAAAACTCATATACTATTTATTGCAAAATAAATTGAACAAAATTTTTATTCAGCTTTCCAAAATTGTAGTTTGTCAAAAAATCATGAAAAATTTCAAATTTTTAATTCTTAAAACCAGTTTTAATTCAAAATTTCCCTTTCTAGTATTGGTAACCTTGCAGTATTTAGAATAATTCTTGAAATGGGATAATATGGAGAGCTGTTTGAAAATTATGATCTTTTTGTTTTATAATTAACAGTAAACAAGATCTTCAAAAGTTAGAGTTGTTTATCAAGTATGTTTGAAATGATCTTAATTTTTCAAGCATCAAAAATAGTGATTATTTTTCTTTTTCATTTTTTAAGTATCTTTAGAAGGATGTTCGAGGTTTAAATATCTCAGTTTTGTTTTGATCATTTTCCAGATATAAATAAATTAAGAACGAATAATGTAATTTTCATCCAAATTGTTAGGAAAACAAAAAAAAATCTCAAATTAAGGCACAATATTCAGATTCGAGTCAAAATAAATTGTAAAAAATAAAATTCCAAATTTTGAGCCTGAATTTGAGGTTTTTATTGTGCCTTAAAAGTAAAACTGACTGTAAATAAATGTCCAGTAGATGAAATTTTGATCCAAATTAGAGAATATCGAAATCAATGTTGACGTACAGAATTTTAATGGTGACTGAGATCAAAATCCATTATTTCAATTTTGTGAATTGTCTTTATTGACTGTGTTAAAATTTTCATTTAAATTGTGGATTTTTGGTGTTTATTGAAATTAGTGTGTATTTATTTTGTTAAATATTATGTTGAGAGTGAAGTTTTGAATTAGTGAATTTATTACATGGTTTATTGTTGTTTTGAGATATATTATATTGTTTGTATTTTGTTGAAATGGTTGTAGATTTTGAGTTAGATGGATTAATTTGTGAGATTTTTGGGTTTTTGATGAACTATATTTTGTGTGTATGTGTATTGATAATTGTTGATTATTAGTTTGTTTGTTATATTTAAGGTGTAAAATTTTTCGTAATATGTTTTAAAATAGATTTTTTGTGGATTATTTTTTATTGAGAATTGTATTTTGGTTTTTTATTTTTTCTTTGGTGTTTTGAAGGCCATCTAAAGATGACCTTTCATTTCTACTTTAGTAGAAATGAGATTATTATATATGTCTACAATTAAAATCAAAGAATAAAAATTTATATTTCTCTCAAATGTTAAAAGAAGACCCCTAAAAATAAAAATGAATTTTGTTTTTTTGTAGATTAATGAACTGACCCAAAATAATTTAGAAATGATCTCAAAAAATAAACTTTAGGATTAGAGTGGATAATCCAGAAAAAGGAAATTTTTGAAAAAACTATAAATTTTCAAAAAATTAAAAATTGGAGTGTTCAAAATGATGAAATGAACAAGAAACAGGGAATAGAAAATAAAATTATATTCATAAATTTGTTCAAATTCCTCCAACAATAATTGTTGATCGAGTAAATGTAAAGATAACATCAAATCCATAATCTGTGAATTTTTCTATTCAACAAACTCAACAGAAATATACTATCGTTAAATCAAAAAAAAAAAATTTCCTGATCTAAATTAAAAAGATTACTTAAATAGAAAATTAGAAAATGAAAACAAAAAAAAACAATATATATACAAAATGTATTTCATATTTTTGTAAAATCGAAATTATTTCCAAATTGAATTTAAAATCTAGTATTGTTATTCTTTCAATTGTTTTAAATTGTATCCAAATTGCTTATATTTTGTTAACACACACACATACACACACACACACACATGCATATATAAATATATATTAATCTTATTAAGGAATGATGTCGGAATTCTCCTATGCACCCAACTCAAAATTTTCTTTTCTTTTCTATATATATATATATAAAAAAAAAAAAAAAGCAGAATATATATTTACGCACCTAACCATATTAGGTGCTATATTACCTACACCCCCAAACCCCCTGAAGGGGGCTTTCTTTCTCCGAACCTTTATGTAATCATTGGTTGAATAAATTAGTTAAAAATCCTATATTTGATGAATTTAAATATTATACTACTACCAGTTCAATTTTTAATTTAAATATATACAGTTAGTTCCACTTTTAAGGCACAAACTATCAACGAAAATATAAAGTACAACAAAAATCTCAAATTTAAGCACAAAATTTGTAATTTTATTTTTTACAATTTATTTTACTCGAATCTGAATATTGTGCCTTAATTTGAGATTTTTGTTGTACCACATATTTTCGTTGAAGTTTATCCCTTAAAAGTGGAACTGACTGTATTTATTTATATAAATACTTTGAAAGGAATTTAAATGACAATAAAATCATCAAATTTATGACATTTTTTGGAATTTTTCTAAAATCCAAATTATTTTATTAGTTTTTGAATTTAGTGTATTTAAAATTTAGATTTTTATTTTACCTTAAAAATATGTTAAATTTTTTTTAAAAAAAAAAAAAAAAAAAAAAATATTATTTTTTTATTTTTAAAAAAAAAAAAAAAATAATTTTTTTTTAAAAAAAAAAAAAATAATACCTATTCAAATACTATACAATAAAACATTGTTTATTTCAAATACTCAATACATTAATATTATATTTTTCTTTCAAATCACAAATCATGAATTTTCAAAAATTTCAAAATTCAAAAAGTGTTTTTATATATATGGACAAAACATATTTTCAAATTTTTCAAAATTTTCAAAAATGTTAAAATAGAAATTCTTAACATACTGGACCTAGTTGAATACTGTATTATAAAACATTGTTTATTTTAAAGACTCAATACACTAACATTATTATTTTGCCCCTAGTCTCAAATAATGAAATTTCAAAAATTTCAAAATTCAAAAAGTGTTTTTATACATATGGTCAAAACATGTTTTCAAAATTTTCAAAATTTTCAAAAATGTTAAAATGAAAATTCTTAAGATACTGGACCTAGTCAAATACTATATTATAAAACATTGTTTATTTTAAAGACTCAATACACTAACCTTATTATTTTGCCCCTAGTCTCAAATAATGAAATTTCAAAAATTTCAAATTTCAAAAAGTGTTTTTATACATATAGACAAAACATGTTTTCAAATTTTTCAAAATTTTCAAAAATGTTAAAATGAAAATTCTTAACATACTGAGCCTAGTCAAATACTATATTATAAAACATTGTTTATTTCAAAGACTCAATACACTAACATTATTATTTTCTCCCTAGTCTCAAATAATGAAATTTCAAAAATTTCAAATTTCAAAAAGTGTTTTTATATATATGGTCAAAACATGTTTTCAAATTTTTCAAAATTTTCAAAAATGTTAAAATAGAAATTCTTAAGATACTGAACCTACTCAAATAATATATTATAAAACATTGTTTATTTTAAAGACTCAATACACTAACATTATTATTTTGCATCTAGTCTCAAATAATGAAATTTCAAAAATTTCAAAATTCAAAAAGTGTTTTTATATATATGGTCAAAACATGTTTTCAAATTTTTCAAAATTTTCAAAAATGTTAAAATGAAAATTCTTAACATACTGAGCCTAGTCAAATATTATATTATAAAACATTGTTTATTTCAAAGACTCAACACACTAACCTTATTATTATTTTCTTATCTAGTCTCAAATAATGAATTTTCAAAAATTTCAAAATTCTATTAAAAAAAAATGATTTTTATAAAATATGGAAAAATATGTATTTCAAAATGATTTTCAAAAATACAAAATATTCTTATAAAAATAATAATTCAAAAAATTTATATATAAAATCACTAACCTAAACTTCAAGATCTATCATTAATAATAACAGTAACAATTAACATTAACATTAACATTAACATTAACCATTAACAATTAACAATTAACAATTAACCATTAATCATTGATCCTTCAAGATCTATATAATTTCATTATTGTACTATATATATATATATATATATATATATATATATAGTAGCATATGGTCCACTTGAATAATCCATAAATTTACCTGCTCACTTCTAACCTAACCAGTTGTCACTTCTGTGCCACCATGGTGGTTTCTTGCACAGCAATGAAATGAAGGGAATTATATCAACAGTGAAATTTAGCAACATTAGCAAGCAAAGGAACAATCAACCACAACAACAACAAAAACAACAAAAACAACTTATCATAATCTAATCTAATCTATCCAGAAAAAAAACAAAAACAATTCATCATAAATTAGATGAAATAGATCAATTACCAATAATTTAAACAATTTGATGTTTAACTATAATTATTAAATTTTCACAAAAAATGTAATACTAATACTAATAATAACAAAAATAAATCGGACAAAATTTTCATTTATCTTTCCAAAATTAAATTATGATTTCAAAAATCCTTTGAATACAGAATTTTGATAGTCCCGATCCTCTAACCACGTTAAACACGTTATATGGTTGAAAAATAATTCGATTTTCAAAGATTATTTCAAAGATTTTTTTGGGAACGATGAATGAAAATTTTGTCCGATTTATTTTACAATTAACAGTAACACTCATATGCTATAAAAAGATGATTTTAAATGAATTATTTAATTCTAATTTTTGATAATTTCTTAAAATGTGTCTTTATCTGATCATATAATAATGGTTAAGAAATTAATTAATTATCAACAATTAACTGTTGAGAGGAAAATGTTGGACACAGAGAAAAATAGTTTTCAAAATAATTTTGGATTGAGGACATATTAGTAAAATTGAAAATCCAAATTGCTATTGTTAAATAAGGTGACTTTTATAATAAATCCAGCTTTAAATGTGTTAAAAGTTCATTAATAGATGATTTGTGAAGAATACTCATTTGTATGATATTGATAACATAAAGTAGATCATGCTATTTTAACAAAAAATCCAAGTTTTTGTAAAGTTTACTATTAATTCTTGAAAATTGTAATTTTTAACTTACTTTTGATTATAAGAGATCAGGTTTTGAAAAAAAGTAGAATTACATTAAGTGTTATTCTAATAAGTAGATTATTGTTATTTTCTTTAGTTATTCCACAATCGATTGAAATTAAAAATCATTTTCAGTAATACTAATGTTCCCAAATTAAAAATTACTCTCCAACTATTTTTCTCTCAACAGTAATTTAATTTTATTAATCAAAGACCACCAAATGCAAAATTCCACAAAACCTTTCTTACTAGACTGAAACCCATTTTGTCTCTGAACACAACAAATTAGGTTTTAAGAGAAATAATCCAAAGTGTAAAAATATTATCAAAATGTCAAAAATGGAAAGAAAAAATCTAGTGTGTGTTTGTCATTGAAGATTCTTTCAAAATATATAAAACAGAGAAAATTATATGCACCAGAGATCTGAATATGAACTTCACTTCAATAAATAAAAAAAAGAACCAAAGGAACCAAAGGAACTAAAAAAACTAAAGGAACCAAAAGGAACCAAAAGAGAAAGTCACAATTTCTTTAAAGGGATTGTTCTGATTTGTTGTTATAAATTGAAAATTCAAGCAACCCGATGATCAAAACCTCATATTTACACGATCTTCAAAAGTTAGAGTCGTTTTTCAAGTATGGTTTGAAATGATCTTCATTTTTCAAGCTGAAAAAATGATGAGTATTGTTCTTTTTCATTTTTACATCTATTAATGAGTGTTTTCGAGTTTACCGATATCAATTTTTTTTTGTTTATGGTCCATAAAAAAAATGATATTTTGATTCAAATTTTGTAATGATCTTTCGGAAGACTTCCATTCATAATTTTTATCACGATAATTTCAAAATTCTTGAATTAAGAATTTTGTAAATTTGGAATTAATTTGGTTAGATTTCTACTTAGAATTTGTTATTTTGATTTTCATTTATGAGTGTGTTGTTATTTTGTTTGTATAATTGTTTGGAGTGTTTTGTGATGAATTTAATCTTTTGTTGATTGTTGTTTTGGTATTGTTATAGGGAATGATTTTGTAGTTGTTGGTTTGTTGTTTTGATGTATGGTTATTATTTTTTCAGTTATGAATTGTGTAATGTGTTTTTTATTGTTGTTAATTAGTTAGTTTGTTTGTTTTTGTTGTTTGTTTATAAGTTTGTGTATAGGTTTAGTATTTTGAATTGAGTGTGTATTTGTATTCATTTATGTGTGTATTGGAAATTTGTTAAAATATTAGATGATGGTGGTAATTATTTTTATTTTGTTATAAATGTGGAATAGAATTATGTTTGAGAATTTTTTATATTTATTATTTTTTGTGTTTTATTATGTTTAGTTGTTTTTAATTATTGAAATGTTGTTTTGAAGGCCATCTAAAGATGGCCTTTCATTTCTACTAAAGTAGAAATGAGATTATTATATATGCTTACAATTATAATCAAAGAATAAAAATTTGCATTCTCTCTCTCAAATGTAAACAGATCCTAAAGATGAAAATTTTTATTTGAATTATTCCACTGACCTATAATTATTTAGAAATGATCTTCTAAAAAAAATAAACTTCCAGATTAGAGTTGATAATTCAGAAAAAAGAAATAAACCTGAAAAAAACTATAAATTTTCTAAAAAATTAAAAATTGGAGTGAGGATAAAGATGAAATGAAGAAAATGAAGGAGAAAAGAAAATTAAATTGTATTTGTAAATTTGTTGAAATTCCTCCATCAATTGTTGATAGATTAAATGTAAAGAAACCATCAACTGATTGTATGTGATTTTTCTATTCAATAAATTCAACAATTCATCTTCTATCGTTAAATCAAAAAAAAAAAAAATTTCAGATCTAATGAAACAGATTACTTAAATGGTAAAAAGGGATTTGAAAACAAAACAACATAGATAAATAATGTATTTTCATATTTGGTAAAATCGAAAATTATTTTCAAATTGCATGTAAAATATAAAATTTTGTTTCTTTCAACTGTTTAAAATGGTGTCTAAAATTGTTGATATTTTATTCATAGATATATATCCTTCTTAAAATTAAACACTGTTTTTTTCTGAGTAATATTTTTCGAAATCTAAGTTCATAACTTAATTCCATTAACCACTTTGATAATTTTTTTTAGAATAAAAACACTCTCAACTTTTGAATATCGAAAATAATTTTTTGAAATTACTAGTGCACTTTTTTGATTTTTTTTTTTGAAAAATTGGGGTTGAGAAAAGCTTGAAATCAAAGAATAAGTTAATATATAAAATTAGAATGGTTTTTAAAGAAATTTTTTCAATTTAGTTTAACTTTTTTTTTAATTTTACCAGTTAAAACTAAAAAAAAAAACATTTGAAGACCAAATTAGTGCCTTTTATGAAAAGAAAATTCCCCATAATTTAGAATTTGTTTTAGTAAATGATTTAAAACAAGATAGTGTATCTAAAAATATACATAATTTCAAGTGTGAATTCAATGATTTTGGTAAAAAATGTTTTCAAGAAAAAGTTAAATTGAAACTTTATTTCTTTTTATTTTATCATTTAGTTTTTTTAATTGTATTAATTTTATTAATCGATGGTATTTGATCAGTTTTTCATTTTTAGTGTTTTTTGGGTCGTAGGGACATATTTATATATACAGTCAGTTTCACTTTTAAGGCACAAACTTTCAACGAAATTTAAGGCACAAAAAAATCCCAAATTAAGGCACAAAATTTGTAATATTTTTTTTTTACAATTTATTTTTACTAGAATTTGAATTTTGTGCTTTAATTTGAGATTTTTATTGTGCATTAAATTTCTTTGATAGTTTGTGCCTTAAAAGTGAAACTGACTGTATATATATAAATAAATAAACTTGTTAAAGCACTGGTTTGAGTATAAAAGGATTTTTGTATAAAAAATCATTTTTTTAACTTTTCAAAATGTTTTTTTAAAAACAATAATATTCAAAAATCAAAAATTAAAGTAATGAAGGATAAAAAAAGATTAACCATTACAAGTGTTATTTTTAAAAAATTTCATTCCTTCAAAAAACAATTTGATTTTAAGAACAACAGTACTGCTTTAGAACATTTAATTGACTTTTATATAGACCATAATCAAATCCAGCAAAAATTAAAAAAGAAAAATAAATAATAAAAAAAAAATTCAAAAATAAACAAGCATCAAGAACATGTATTTTTTCCCAATTACGTTTGATACAAAATATCTTATGATTCCAAAATTATTATTAAATCATTTTCAATTTGCTAAAGTCTCTGAAAAAGTTTCAGAGAAAAAAAAAACATTATACACAATTTTCCATTGAAAAAAATAACAAAAAACAAATTATACATACCAGGAATTATTTAGAAATCACCAAATACAAAACGAAGACATCTTATTAATTTCTAATATACTATTTTCAAGTATTGGGTATTCTCTAATATTATTTATTTAAAATTTCTTTTATCTTATTCTATTAACATATAAAGCAATTTGATATTCTCTTTCAAAATAGAACGAACGAAGAAGATGGGGGTACTGATTATTATATTGCAAAATAAGTCGAAGACCAAAGTAAACTAAAAAAATCAAATTTAAAACAGATAGAGTAAAAATAGGAATATATTGTATATAAAACCAATATCTTTAATATAATAAAGTTCTAATATACAGTCAGTTTCACTTTTAAGGCACAAACTTTCAACGAAATTTAATGCCCAAAAAAAATCTCAAATTAAGGCACAAAATTTGGAATTTTATTTTTTACAATTTATTTTTACTAGAAATTGAATTTTGTGCTTTAATTTGAGATTTTTTTTGTGCCTTAAATTTCGTTGAAAGTTTGTGCCTTAAAACTGAAACTGACTGTATAAGATTCAAAATAATTACAATAACTGTGAATAATTTCGTTTTCGAATAATAATTCATAATAATAATTTTAAATTAATCCATACGAATATAAAATTTAACAAATTACCCATAAAATAAAGATATCCCTTCATTTTTAATACTTTTACTTTATTTATTTTTTAAAGAAATTTTGATTTTTTTGAAAGATTATTGATTTGACTGGAGAATTATTGAATATATTGTTCCAAAAAAATAATAAAAAATATTGAAAATATTGTCAAATTATTGAATAAAATTCCATATATTGTTTTATAAATGAAAAAAAAATGGAAAGAAATAATAATGAATTTAGGATTAAATTATTGAACAATTTTTTCGACGATTTTCGATTTTCGTTGAATTTCGTTCAATAAATCCCCCCACCCCTTTTCCAGCTTGATTCTTTTTCTTTCTTCTTGTTTTTCAGGTTCACTTTTTTTTTTATTTGGTTTCTTTGTTTCTTTGATCCATGATTAATAAAAAATTTGATTAAAAAGAAAAATTAAAAATTAAATAAAAAGAAAAAAAAAATGATAATCTGATAACCACAGGAACCACAGGAACCAAAACTTCTTGTTTCAAATCGTTAAAATTTGTAAAAACAAAATGAAAGGATACTTTAAAAAAGAAATTTTTTTGTTGTAATTTTGTTGTGAAAAATTTGATTGATTTTTCAAAAAAAAGTAACAACTTTTTTTTTTTTCTTTTGGATTTCTATTAGAAATTGAAAGCCGAATTGGAAGGAGAAGTATTACTGATTTATAAGAAATCCTTAAATTTTGAATAAATTTTATGTTTATGATATGAAGAATCCTCATAGAAGTGTCTTAAATTGATTCTAAAATTATTAACAATCAAATTATTTGCAAGGTAAGAAATATTTTATTTTTTTTCCAGTGTTTTTTTTTTATATTGACTTTGTTTAGAAATTGATTTTCTTTCTGAACTACCTAATTCAATATCCTACAAAAGTTAACCCTTCTCTTTTAAAATGAACAATTTAAAAAACTCAAATTCCAAAAAAAAAAAAAAAAAAAAAAGAAGAAAAAGCCAAGATCTTGAAAGATTCAAAGACATCCAAATCCAAATTAAGCAACAACAACAAACAGCAGCAATACCAGAATGTGAAGTATGTGAGCAACAAAAAGCAGACTTTTATTGTGAAACTTGTAAAATCCATTATTGTATAAATTGTGAATCACAAGTACACACTCCTCACTACAAGGAAAATTTAAACACCGAAAATTAAAGTTAGCCAAAACTATACGTCGGATTTCAGTTATACGTCATTTATAAATTATTTTTTCAAAGTTATCATAATTTTATGTAATAAAAAATGGATAGCTTTAAACTCATGAAAATCTGAATACCCCCCTTTTCAAAAATACCGACTTTTGAAAAAATTACCTATTTTCAGGGTATTTTTTTAATGGAAAAAGTTGAAATGAATTAATTTTTGATTGAACATTAAGATTGAAAAACGAATAAATGTTAAAGCAATTTGCAGAAAACAATCGGGTATGTATATAAAAACTCAAACATGGAAAAAAATAAAATGATAAAAAATATTCCAAAAACAGATAAAAAATCAGATTTTCAATTTAATTGAGCAATATCTTTTGATTGAAATATTTTGTGTTATTTTCAAATTGAAAAATATGTTTCCTTTTTAGACTATTAAAAAAATACTTGAAAATTATCTCTCTACTAAGTCAATTAAAAAATTCAAAAATTTTTCAATTAAAAATGAAAAAAATATTACTGAAAAATTTCATTTTTTTTTCAATTCCTATTAATATCTATTAAAGTTGTAAACCTCATTGAAAATTGTTTTGTATAATAATGTTTATTATATGAGTGTATTTGAAAAATACAAAATTTAGAGATTTTTTTTTGAAAAAATTTTCCTTGTACACTACAAGGAAAAGAAAAAAGTGCTATATACTCTAAAATATTAACCAAACCCCCTTAAAAATTTTTAAAAATCAAAAAAAATATTTTTTTGGGTTTAGAAAAAAAATTATAAAAAAATTTGATTTTTTCTATTAAATTCGCCTAAATTTTAATACCCATCATTTCAAAAAGACCAACTTTTGATTTTTTCGACAAAATTTCATTCAAAAATTTAAACTTTTTTAAAAAATGAACTTTCACCTCTGAAAAAATGAAAAAATGTCAGAAATTTTTTTTAATAACACAATTTAAAATTTCAAAATGCTATATCTGATCAATTAAAGAAATTATTACCTATTTATTATTTTTACTACCTCTTTTGTTGAAATTTTCATTTTTAGAGAAATTGAATTTTTTATTTTTTCCAAAATGTAAATTTAATTTTTTTAATTTATAAAATTTTGTTAGAAGGTCATTAGACGGAAAAAAGTTGTAATATCAGTTCTACTTTTAAAAAGTAATTTTGATAGGAAAATATAAGGAGTTATCAAATTTGATCAAATTTCCAAAAATGAGAAAATTTTTATTTTTTTTCAAAATATTTAATTTAATTATAATATTTTACTACAGTCAGTTTAACTTTTAAGGCACCAACTTTCAACGAAATTTAAGGCATAATAAAAATCTCAAATTAAGGCACAAAATTCAGTTTCTAGTAAAATAAATTGTAAAAAAAAAATTCCAAATTTTGTACCTTAATTTGAGATTTTTTTTGTGCCTTAAATTCCGTTGAAAGTTTGTGCCTTAATAGTGAAACTGACTGTATTTTTTGTAGGTATCCAACAAACACAACAAGGTTTTGCTTTCTTGCTCATATTTTTTTTTTATTTTTTGAATTCTTACGAAAAGTTGGAAAATTGCAACTTTCAAAAAAGTGAAAAAATGGAATTTTTTTATTTCAAAAAAAAACAAATAACTAAATTAAATGAATGTCATTTATCGAGATTTCATTAATAAAAAGAAGTTTTTCACTTTGATTTCAAATCTACGTAATTGGCAAAAAAATTCTAAATATCGATAAATTTTACCTAAAAAAAAATAATCGGTACTAGTCCCTTAAATAAAAATATTTTAATTTGAATTTTTGAAAATCTAAAAATTCAAGGTTATTACTCAATTAAATAAAAAAATTAAACTCAAAATAAAAAAACTAAAAAAAAGATCCAAAAAAATTGAAAAAAATAAACTCAAGATAAAAAACTAAAAAAATTTCTAAAAAAAAAAATCTACAAATAATCTTTATAATTATAATTTCTAAAAAAATAAGCTCAAGATAAAAAAATCAAAAAAATTACAAAAAATTGAAAAAAAAATTGAAAACAAAAATTGAAATAATTATTTCGTTTTATTTTCTTGATTTTCTTCATGAAATTTCTTCGGGTCTTCCCTGACAAGATCTTCAATGATCAAATACCCCCAGTTCAGCTTCTTTTCTTCTTCTTCTATGGTCTCAACGGCATTTACACTATTTGTATCAGCTTTTGAAGTATTACAATTGGTGACGCTGCTCGATTCTCTACCATGAGAAGATATAAAAATTATTCAATATTTAAAATTAAAAAAGGATAAAAAAGGTGAGTGAGTTAAAAAACGATTAAATTAATCCCAATTTAATCAATTTAACTTTATCCTGACTCATAAAATAATCTATTGGCAATTATTATTATTTATTATTAATTTTTTTTCATTTTTTCATTTTTTCCTTTTATTTTTTTCTTTTAACTTTTTTTTTCTTTTTCTTTTTCTTTTAATTTTTTTTATTATTTTTTTTTTTTTTTTTTTTAATTTTTTTTATTATTTTTTTTTATTTTTCGATTAAAAAATAGAACAAACATATTAGGAAAAGAGGCTAGTAATTGACCATATTTAATTCTTGCTTGAAGATTCTCAAACAATAATTACAAATTTCAAGAAAAAAAGGGTCTCCTTCGCGGAGGGCAAATGCACCTATTTTTGGAACATTTGTTATAATACACATAACCTTGTTTAAATGTAAATCAATTTCTCTTCCTTTCTTTTAGTAACTTCTTTTTTTTTTTTCTTTTTTTTTTTTCAATAAATGCTTTCTTTTTTTGTTTGTATTTTTTAAACCTTTAAAAAAAATTTTGAAAAAAAAAACCTGATCTAATATTCAGGTAAACATTAGGGACTTTAATAGTCCCTAATGTTTAAAGATGTTCTAATACGGCCTCATTTGACCTCTTATTTTATCAAGGTTGGTGTGTTCCAGAGTTGGAACTAACCAACCTGGAATACAACCAACCAAACTTCCTCCACACACACACACACACACACACACACACACACACACACACACACACACACACACACACACACACACACACACACACACACACACACACACACACACAACTCCTCCACACATACACACACACACAACTCCTCCCCACTACACCACACACCCAAATAGACACACATCACAATTAGACCCAATTTGGCTGGGTTTTTTGTGATGTTTTTGGCTTTAATTTGCCTGTTAATGCTTTAACAGGCAAATTACAAAAAAAAAATTTTGAAAAAAAAACCTGATCTAATATTCAGGTAAACATTAGGGACTTTAATAGTCCCTAATGTTTAAAGATGTTCTAATTTGGCCTCATTTGGCCTCTTATTTTATCAAGGTTGGTGTGTTCCAGAGTTGGGACTAACCAACCTGGAATACAACCAACCAAACTTCCTCCACGCACACACACACACGCACACACACACACACACACACAACTCCTCCCCACACATTAACCATACACTCAAATAGAAAATAGACACATAATAGAACTTATTTGGCTATAATGGTGAATATTTGGCTGTCTTTACAATTAAAAAATAATATTTATATTCTCATCCTACATTTATTAATTAATTGTTTAATTAATATTTTTTTTAATAAATTTATTTTACTATTTTCAATTTATTACTCAATTTAATAAATAAATAAAAATATATAAAACAATTTTTTTTTTTTATTTTTTATTTTTTATTTTTTTTTACATAATTAAATTACAAGTTTTATATTAAAATATATAAATGAATATCTGTATTATTTTTTTTTGTTAAATATAATTTTTTTAACCAACTTGAGAACTCAAAATGCCGAGTGAATTTTTTTAGTTGACTTTATTTTTTTTTTTTTTTGAAAATTTTTTTATATATAAATATTATTAGTATAGATGTACTTTTTGATTTTTAAAAAAAATCTAAAAAAATGAAAGTATAACTCTAATAAAACTCTTGGTTAATCGACTCGGGTCTCTAATTACATACATTTTTTCTGTAAAAGGTGTAGAAGTTTGAATCTTTTTTTTTATTAGAAAATTATGATTTTTCAACTAAAAAAAAAATTTAAAAAGTTGAAATCAATTTTTTTTAAAATCACTTTTTATGGTGAAAAAATATTTTTCCCGGTTGTAAATATTGATTAAAAACCGGGAACGGATATTCAAGTGCCATCATAGATAAAAATATTATAAATAAAATTTTTGAAATTTTCAAAAAAAATTCAAAAATTCAAATTTTCAAAAAAATTGATTAAATGATTTTTTTTAATTTTAAATAAATACAATTTATTTTCGCTTAACTTTAGTACAAATAGCCTAAAATTTCAAAAAAAAATCATTAAAATCAAATTTAAACAAAAAAAAAAAAACTTCTCAGTTAAAAAATGAATTTTTACTAATCAAAATATTAAGTAAAAAATTTTTTTAATTGTGACCTTTTTTCAATTTTCAATTTTTTTTTTTTTTTTCTTGGGTGGAGATTCTTTTAAAAAATAAATTTGAATAACACATAATAATTGTGTTTGAAAAAGTTAAAAAATACCTCTGAAAAAAAAATTTTTTTTTCCTTGTAGTGTAGTGCTTTAATCAAGAAAAGACACAGTGGATTTATTTTCAAAGAACCTTACATTCCAAAAAAAGGTAATTTTTTTTTTTTTCTTTTCGATCTTGATGTTCACCATTTTCTTTTCGAAACACAATCAATTCTTTTTGTTTTGTTAGACCACAAAACCTTTTTTTTATTTTTATTTTGGATTCTGAACAAATGTGTGTTTTGCTTCTGATCAAGTTTTTTATCTTTTTTTTTTTTTATCTTTTTCGAAAAAGTTTTTTTTTTAAAAAAGATTCTTCTTTCAAATTGTTAAATGAAATTTTGTTTTTAATGTTTTTTGAACATTCTATTCGATCGTTACTGTGTTTATTTGATTGAAGTGTTGACAAGTAAGTAGTTAATTAACTCTGGTTCATTTGGGAGTCTTTAGACCTCGAACCAGAATTAAGGTTACTTTTATCACTTGAAGACAAAAACTCAGACAAGAAGCTTTTTTTTTGAATCTGATTTGCAATAAAAAATTTTTTGTGATACCTCTCTCTCTCTCTCTTATTCTCTCTTACATTTTTTTTTGTTTTAAGGGATCAGTACATTCATAGATTTCCTTCATACTCCAGGAGTGACTTCATCGTAAAAAATATATTGTGAATTTGTTATTCTTTTGGTTGAAAAAATTCGATAAAAAACTCTAGTAAAGATTCTATTGATCTTAAGGTTATCAAAAATGAAAATTAAGTTTGTGAAAAACCCAAAATGGTCAATCTTTTTCTTATTTTATATTTTTAAATGCTGAAATTTCTTGAACTGTTTTCAAATCATTTTCTTTCATTTTTATCGTTTTAACCTGCCAGTACTTTCTATTTTTAATTCTTTTATAATCCACAATATTATACTGGTAAAAAATTTTGGTATTTTTGTTTTAATGCGTAAGAAAAAGTTAAAAAAAACAAATAAAATGTATTTTTTTAGAAAAAGTTACCCATTAAGAACAAAATAAAACAAGTATTAAAAACTAGAATTCAATTATTGTATAATCTAGTAATTATCAAAAAAAATTTGTTCTTAAGGGAGTAGTGTTTTTGAAAAAAAAAATGAAATCTTGCTGAGATCTTAAAAAAAAATTTTTTGAAATGAATTTAGTTAAAAAAAAAATTGAAAAAAAAAAAAAAAAAAAAAAAAATGATTTCAATTTTGAAATTTTTTCTTCAAATATCTATACAAACTCTTTAAACATATATATTTAACACATTACAACTGGACCCCTTTGACTGTTAAATAGTTTAGTTTGTAAAATCAAAAAATTCCCACATTGAATGTAAAGTTTAGTATTATCATTCTTTCGACTGTTTAAAGCTTGTCCAATTTTTTTAATTTTAGTTTAATATTGATTCTCACCTTTAAAACACTTATAATTCACTCTTACAACTGAATCTTTTTGAATGGAAATCGATTTGATGAGATGTATAAATACTCTTTGAAACCACATTAATTCTTATAGAACAATAGAAAATAAAAGAAAATGATGGAAAATTACAATTGGTGAGTAATATATGGACGATTGGTGTCAGCTGAAGGTCTATGTTTTTGTCCAATGTTCCTTTTTGAATTAAATTCCAAATGATTTCCAGCATAATGCATATCATAGGTGGTTTCTTTTGCTTTTATTTCAAAATTTCGATTATAATCATGGATTGTTGCAATTGTTTCTTTTTTTTTTTCTGGTGCATTTGGGGTGGCATTTGTTTTTTTCATTGTGAAAAAAAAAAAAATTGAATAAGTTAATAAGAAAGGAGTGGGGAAAAAATGAAAAAAAAATTAGATTTCAAGATTGTAAATCAATAAGTTATTTTGAAGCAAAAGGGGATTAGAGAAATTTTTAGCAAACTTGAAAATAATTTATTTTTTTTATTAATTTTTTTTAACAAATAAATATATTGTAAAAAGAATGTACAAATATGATGGCAATTACGAAAATAAGCAATGAAACTGGCAATGGGAGAAGAAAAAGAAAAATTTTCAAAAATTAGGTAATAGCATCATCCGATACAACAATTTCTCAGGTATGTCATTAAAATTTTTGATCGTTCTTGAGTGAATATCTAAAATAAACTCTTTTTCAAAAATTGTGACTCACCTGAAATAATAAATTGAAAAAAAAAAATTATCCTTTAGTATTCAAGAACAATTAATAACTCATTTACTAAATATGATTTGTAATTCACTTTTAAGTCATTCTAAATTTATAAAAGCCTGATATATTAAAAATTAAAAAAAATAAAACCAAAAAATCAAAAAAAAGTGAGTCACAATTTTTGAAATGAGCATTACCCATTTTTTATTACTGAACTTTCACTGAAAAAAAGTTGAACAACAATATTTTTTATGAATAATTAAATCCATTTTCAAAGACATTACATAGTCGAAATTTTCTTAGTGATTATTTGTCTTTTCGAAGATCTCTTTTTTTTTCCACATGATCTTTTGAAAAAAAAAAAAGAAAAAGAAAAAAAAAAAAAAAAAAAAAAAAAAAAAAAAAAAAAAAAAAAAAAAAAAAAAAAAAAAAAAAAAAAAAAAAAAAAAGAAAAACAAAAATTTGAAAAAGCAAAACTAAAATTTGAAAAATTAGAAAAAATGATTCTGATCCAAAAATTGAAAATAATTTTTGTTAAGAATACTGGAATAAACCCTCAAAACAACTCCCATTAACATTATAAAGTGAGTCAAAATTTATGAAAAATAGTTTAGAATGGGCTTTATTTTCTTTAAATAAAGCCCTTTTTGAAATTTTTTCTTTTTCATTAAGGATCTTGTTCAGGAAAAAAATCAAAAACCTTCAAACAAACACAAAAAAAAATGAAAAAAAAAATAAACAATAAGAACAATCAAAAAAAAAAAAAAAACAAATTAAAAACACTAAAATCAAATTAAAACTAAAATAGTATCAATAACAATAAGCATTTAATTGTAATAACTTTAACCAAAACTAAAAAAACTTAAAAAAACTTTAAATAACGATAGCAATAACAAGTATTACCAATAGCCAATTCAAAATATTGACTCAAGTATGGTCATTAAGAATATTTGATCGTACTTGAGTGAATTTCAAAATAGAATGGGCTTTATTTTCTTTAAATAAAGCCCATTTTGAAAAAGTTATCTTCTTCAGTAAGGATCTTGTTCAGGAAAAAAAAACCAAAAAACCTTAATACAAACCCAAAAACAAATCGCTAATAAAAATAGATTAAAATTTTCGATAAGAACAATCAAAATAAAAATTAATAATTATAAATAAAACACTCAAATCAAATTAAAACTGATAAACCCAATAACAATTATTATTTAAATTGTAATAACTTTAACCAAAACTAAAAAACTTAAAACAATTAAAATAGCAATAGCAATCACAAGTCTTACCAATAGCCAATTCAAAAATAATGACTCAAGTATGGTCATTAAGAATATTTGATCGTACTTGAGTGAATTTCTAAAATAGAATGGGCTTTATTTTCTTTGAATAAAGCCCATTTTGAAAAGTTATCTTCTTCATTAAGGATCTTGTTCAGGAGAAAATTCTTTAAAACCATAATACAAACCCAAAAACAAATTGCTAAATAAATAGATTAAAATAATCGATAAGAACAATCAAAATAAAAATTAATAATTATAAATAAAACACTCAAATCAAATTAAAACTAAAAAAGTCCAATAACAATAATTATTTAAAAGTATTAACTTTAACCAAAACTAAAAAATAAAAAACTAAAAATAACAATATCAATCACAAGTCTTACCAATAGCCAATTCAAAAATAATGACTCAAGTATGGTCATTAAGAATATTTGATCGTACTTGAGTGAATTTCTAAAATAGAATGAGCTTTATTTTATTTGAATAAAGCCCATTTTGAAAATTAATCTTCTTCATTAAGGATCTTGTTCAGGAAAAAAAACAAAAAAACTTAATAAAAACCCAAAATCAAATCTCTAAAAGAAATAAAGTAAAATAATCCATAAAAACAATCAAAATTAACATTATCAATAACAAATAATATACTCAAATAAACTTAAAACTAAATAATCTCAATCTCAATATTCATTTAATTGTAATATCTTTAATCAAAATTATAAAAAAAGTTAAAAAAACTTAAAATAAAAATAGCAATCACAAGTCTTACCAATAGCCAATTCAAAAATAATGACTCAAGTATGGTCATTAAGAATATTTGATCGTACTTGAGTGAATTTCTAAAATAGAATGGGCTTTATTTTCTTTAAATAAAGCCCATTTTGAAAATTTACTTATTCATTAAGGATCAAGTTCAGGAAAAAATACATCAAAAGTTAAAACAAAACAACCAACCAAAAAGTCAAAAGAAATAAAAAAATAAAAAATATTACTATTAAGAAAAACTATCATTAATAAAAATATTATCAACAAAAAATCCCTATTTATAAGTAATTGTTGAAAATATTTAATTTTTTATCCAAAAAACATTTTTTTCATATTTTTCAAATAATAAAATAAAATAATTTTTTTTTTTTTTTTTTTTTTTTTTTTTTAATTTTGAATTAATCCATATTTATTTCCCCAAAAATGAGTTATTTGAGACTAAGCGGACAATTATTTTTTTTCTGATTATAGAAATAACCCCCTAATAGTGAAAATTTTCACCAATTTATTTTTTTTCAAAAGTTGACAGAATAAATTTCAAAAATTCTCAATAAATTCTAAAAAAAAAAATTTTTTTTTTCAACTAAAAAATTTTTTTTCAGCGGAAGAACGAATTTTTTTTCAAATTGGTTCAAAATTTGAAAAAATGATTTTTTAAGTTCTAATTAACCCAAAAGATTGTACTCATCTCAAGAATCTCCTATTTGGGATTTTTTAAAATGAAAAAAAAAAAAAAATTCAAAAAAAAAAATTTTTTTTCAAAAGAAAATTTTGATAAAAACTATTTATTTTGATTGAAAAAAGTGTTTTGAAGAAATTTAAATAGTAATAATTTTAAAATCTTTTGAAAAAAAATTGAGTTGAAATTTTTTTACAAAAAAAAAAAAAAATATTTCTACAATAAATTTTTAAATACTATCTAAATAATATTTTTAAAAATAATTTTTTATTGTTAGTATTGAATATTCAAATTTTTGATATCCAATAAACGTTTAAAAATAATAAATAAAAAAATAATAAATAAAAAGTCTGAAAAAAAAAAAAAAAAAAAAAATGGAAAAATCTTAATATATATATATATACAGGTGTTTTTTAAGATTTTTCTATTTTTTTTTTCATAAACACCCTTTTAATTTTTCTTTTAAATATAAATTATTATATTACTTTAATAGTATAATGGTTTTTTATTTCTTAGAGAACTTTAAAAAAAAAAAAAAAAAATGAAAAAAATTTGAATTTTTTTCATGCTAGTGTTGTGCAAATGAGTTTTAAATAAAATTTCAAATATTACTTTTTTTCATAAAAAGGAATTATTCTACAAAATTTTTAAATATATTCAACACAAATTTAATTTTGAAGTAATACGTTCAGTTCCACGTTTTAGGCACAAACTTTCAACGAAATTTAGGGCACAATAAAAATCACAAATTAAAGCACAAAATTCAAATTCTAGTAAAATAAATTGTAAAAAAAAATTTCAAAATTTTGTGCCTCAATTTGATATTTTTTTTGTGCCTTAAATTTTGTTGAAAGTTTGTACCTTAAAAGTGGAACTGACTGTATTTAACATTTTTATTTAATATTTTATTTAACATTTAAGATGGGTGGGAATGGTTAGTAGATAGGGTAGATAGGGTACGTTAGAGAGTGTTAGAATTGTATATTGTTGGTGTGTTAGGGTAGGTATGGTTAATTAGGATGAGTTGAGTAAGTTAGGAATAAATGTGGTGGGGTAGATCACTCAACTAAAATACACTAATCCTACCTCTATAAAATGTTAAATAAAATGTTAAATGAATCGCAAATATTCGTAAATTTTGAAAATTTGCATTTTTAGATAAAAATTGTAGTTTTTGACCAATTCATATTTTTTATTCTATTGAACCAAAAATTTTTTTTGATATAAATAACAAACTATCAGCACACAGGTCAACATTTTGAAAGTTTAGAAATCAAACAAAACACAAAATAAAAAAAATTTGTTTTTCTGGCAAATAATCGCTTGACAAATACAGTCAGTTCCACGTTTAAGACACAAACTTTCAACCAAATTTAAGGCACAAAAAAAATCACAAATTGAGGCACAAAATTTGGAATTTTTTTTTACAATTTATTTTACTAGGATTTGAATTTTGTGCTTTAATTTGAGACCTTTATTGTACCCAAAATTTCCCTAACAGTTTGTGCTTTTTAAGAGGAACTGGCTGTACCTTAACCTACCTGGAAAGGGTTTTTTGAATACCTACAGTAAAATATTATAATTAAATTAAATATTTTGAAAAAAAAATAAAAATTTTGTCATTTTTGGAAATTTGATCAAATTTGATAACTCATATATTTTCCTTTCGAAATTACTTTTTTAAAAGTAGAACTGATACTACAACTTTTTTCCGTCTAATGACCTTCGAAAATTTTTTTATAAATTAAAAAAATTAAATTTTACAGTTTGGAAAAAATAAAAAATTGAATTACTCTAAAAATGAAAAATTTAACAAAAGAGGTAGTAAAAATACTAAATAGGTAATAATTTCTTTAATTGATCAGATATAGCATTTTGAAATTTTAAATTGTGTTATTAAAAAAAATTTCTGACATTTTTTCATTTTTTCAGAGGTGAAAGTTCATTTTTTAAAAAAGTTTAAATTTTTTGAATGAAATTTTGTCGAAAAAAATCAAAAGTTGGTCTTTTTGAAATGAGGGGTATTAAAATTTAGGCGAATTTAATAGTAAAAATGAAAATTTTTTTATAATTTTTTTTTCTCCACCAAAAAAAATATTTTTTTTGATTTTTAAAAAATTTTTAAGGGGGTTTGGTTAATATTTTAGAGTATATAGCACTTTTTTTTCTTTTTTACTTGTAGTGCATCGTAAATCTCTTAAAGAAATTAAAATAATAAAGATAAAATTTTCGAAATTGCAAAAAAAAATACAATTTTCATTGGAAAAAGAGATTTTCAAAAAAATGAAACTTTTGATTTTTGGGGTCAAAAATATCAATTTAGTTTACAGGTCTAAAAAAACAAAAAAATAATTTTTTATTTGATTTTTAATAAATTCAATGTTGTTTTATTTGAATCTAAAAAATCAATTTTTTCAAAAAAAATTAAAAATTTTAAAAAAAATCCTAAAATAAAATATTTTTTTTTTTTTTTTTTGGGGGGGGGGGTTCTTTATAACGAATTATTATAAAGTACCCTTAAAAAATTCAAAAAATTAAAACCAGTTTTGGAAATAAAGATTTTTAAAGTGTTTAAAAACTTTTTTTAAAAAAATCTCAAAAAATATCAAAAAAAAATATTTTTTTATTGTAAAATCCCAATTAAAAAATACCTAAAATTTCGACTTTTTTTTCGAAATTGGGCAATATTTTTAAAAATTCATTTCGGACTGTACCCCATACAAGTACAAAAATTCTACAGAAAAAATAATTGGTATCTGGATAGAAAGCATTTTTGAAAATTTTTGAGAATGTTTCCACTTGTGTAGTTGTTTATTTTTTTTTTTAAAAAAAAGTGTTAGAAAATGCGTAATTATTTAAAATCAGCACTGTTTTTAATTATCAAAATTAATTTCCCATTTTTTTGATATTTGATCAAGTTGAAATTTTATTTTATCATCATTTTTTTGAAATGTTTGACGAAATTCATTCATATATAAAAAATAAATCACATTATCTAAAACATTATATTCAATGTTAGGAATTTGGGTTTTATATTCTTCAATATTTTGATGGTTTTGGTTCATTTTCTTTTTCTTTTTCATTTTCAATTTCAATTTCTCTTTTTCTTCTTCTTCGTTATTTTCATTTTTCATTTTCTCTTCTTTTTCTTTTGCTTCTAATTTTTTTACAAAAATTTGATAAAAATAATTTGATCTGTATTTTAATATCATTTTATGAATCTTTATTTCGTCTTCTTCTTCTTTTTGTACTTCTTTTTCTTTTTCTTTTTCTTTTTTCTTTTTCTTTTCGTTATTTTCTTCTTCTTCTTTTTTTCTTTTTTCTTTTTCTTTTTCTTTTTCGTTTTCTTCTTCTTTTTGATCTTGTCGTTTATCTTTTTTATTATTATTTCCTGTTAATATTAATTTAAAATCTTTTGAGTTTTCATTTTTTAAACATTCTTTTATGATCATCAAAAATATTACGAGTATCGGTATTATAATTAAATTTTTCTAAAAGAAATTTTTTAAAAAGTTGAGATAAATGATTAAGTCGGGGTAATTTATCAGTAAATAACCATTCTATTAAATTCAAATTGTCTAATAGTATCTTTTGTTTCAGAAGAAGTGATTTCAATGTATCTAATTTAATTTTTCTAATTTTACCAATTCGAAATTTTAATATTTCTAAATGATTTGTAATAATATATTCTAATTTTTGATAATAGTCACAATCTATTAGTGATACATTATCTCTAATATTAGTATTATAATAATTTTTATAATATTTTCTTAATTTATTTCCTGGGAAATTATTTTCATATTCAATAATTTTATTATTATAAATTTCTTCAAATTTTGTTATTGGTTTTCCAACTTTATTTATTTTCTTTTCAAAATTATTAAAAATTTCTGTTTTTTTCTTCAAAATTTCAGTATATAATTCAATTTTATTAACACAATGGCGTTTTGTTTTCTTCTCTTTATTCTTTAAATCATTTGTTGGATTTTTAAAAAAATTTTTAAAATTGAATAAATCAAAATTAAAAATAATTTCTTCATCATTTATTATTTCAAAACCATTTTTCGGTCCATTTTCAGTTGAAAGGGGGAAATTAAAACAAAGCCTTAGGATTTTTTTTTGTTTTAAAAAAATGAACAATTTTTAAATTTATTTCTCGTTTCAACATGATTAATATTTATTTCATATTTTGCTTCTTTTTTTAATATTTTGTTGTGGCTTTGGATAAATTTTAATAAATTGATGTTTAAAATTCGTAGTTTCAATATTGTCATAGGCAACATTGTGATTTAATATTGAGGAATGTAATCTTGCGCCAATTAAAATAAAACAATCATTTCCTAAAGGAACTATTCCATCACATCTCATATTATTACTAGGCAAATAATAACATTGTTCTTTATTAGAAAACTGATCATTAGATTGATAAATTGTTAATTCCTCATTTAGTTTTTGAATAATTTTTAAATCATTCATTGTTATAATTTTCTTGTTTTTTTTTTTTTGCTGTTGTTGCCATCATCATCAATTTTTTTTAATTTCAAAATTCGATAAAATATGTTGAATATTTAATTTTTTTTCAATCATCCATTTTGGTAAGTTTATTTTTTGATTATTTTCATCATTTAAATATTTTAAAAAGGGTAATTCACTAATTTTTAAACCATTAAATTTTAATAATTGAATTGCAATTAAATATTCAAAGGCTTTACCATTTGAAATATTATGAATACAATTGTTATCCCATAAATCAAAAATAAAATCTTCACATAAACCTGGTGACGAATAATGTTTTGATAAAAAATTTATTTGATAATAATCATAAACCTCATAAAAATATTTAGAATTAGGTTTTGTTTTAAGATAAAAAAAATCCTTGATCTAATATATTTACTTCATTTTTATTTTTGATATCAATTTCAATTTCAATTTTATTTAGAATTAAATATTGATAAAAAATCTTTTTTAATAATTGTTCAACAAGTTTTAATGTTGGATCATTTTTTATCCTTTTCATTTGTTGATCCAAATTTTCTTTTGCAAATTCGTCAGTTTCTTTTAATGCTTCAATTAAAATCTGATTTTTATTCAATTTTTCTTCTTCTTCTTCTTCTTCTTCTTCTTCTTCTTCTTCTTTTTCTATTTCTATTTCTATTTCTATTTCTCTTCTTTCTTTTATCTTTATCTTTCTCCTCCTCTTCCTCATCCTCCTCCTCTTCTTCTTCTTCTTATTTTTGCTGTATGTGATCATTTTTTTTTAGTACAAATTCTAAAAATCTACAAGATATTCTTGGTCTTCCAGTGAATTTATTACAGATTTTTTCAATTAATTCCTTATCAACATTTTCTAAATTAAGATAATGTCCAAGAAAATTTTTAACATCTTTTGGAAAAAAAGGATTAAAATCACAACAAATTTTATATTTTTTTTCTTGGGAAGGTAATTCGTTTTTTTTTTTATAACTTGCTGATTCAAGTATTTTCAGATCATTTAAAGATAAAGCAGTTCCAGAAATAATTAATTTGATCTCGTTTTCATAATTTTCACAAAGATCGAAAAGGATATAAACAATTGGTTTAATAATTCCTCTTTTTGTGTTGCTTGCTTTTGAAAGAATTATTGAATGTACTGTTGTTTTTACTAATGTATTTGCTTCGTCCAATGCAATTGTAATTGAAAATTGTTGATTATTCAGAATTTCTTTTAATAATTCCATTATATGTTTAATAAATTTTTTTTGGATTGAAATCATGTTTACAAACTAATTCTTCAAATAAATTTTTACATTTTTCATTTCCTGAATTTAATTGCCATTGAAAAAAATTGATTAGGTTGTAAAGATCCATTTGATTGTTTTAAAAAATGATATAAAAAGTATAATTTGACTGAAACTAAAATTAAAATCATTTTATTGGTGTATTTTCGTACAAGATAATCCATACAAAGTTCTTTGATTGTAAAGTCTTTATGGATAATTTTGGCTTCCCATTTTTTTAAATGCTCGTTTAATTCTTTGCAAACTTGTGGATCATTCAACTGCTTTTTATAGTTTCCTTTATTCATGAAATTGTTTATATGAAACATGCATCGTTGAAATGAGTTGTCAAGCGAATAACTACCTATACCACACCCAATTAAATAAATTACGAATTGTTTGTTACCAAGTTCATAAATACTTCTTGTTTTTCCACACCCCGAAACACCAATTAAGATTAATTTCTGATATTTTTTTAATTCTTTATTTAAATTTGGATTTTTGTTTTGAATAATATAATTTCCTAATGTAAAATCAATTAATTGATCTGAATCATCTAAATTTTCAAGTTTAAATTCCTTATATTTATTTACCGGATAAGACTTTTTATAAAATTCACCAAAGACTTTTTTTTGAATCACATTTATTGTTGTTTGATTTGTTTTGTTTGGGAAATTAATATTTCCAATTTGTTTATCTATTGACTCACGAACTTGTTTTGTTTTTTTTTTTATTTTTTTTTAAAATTTTTAAAATTTTTAAAATTTTTTTTTGTTAAAATTTTGATTATTGAAAGTTTGAAGAAGACATATTTATTTTGTGAGAGAAATTCAAAAATAAAAGTCTCATTCAAATCAATCCAAAAATATTATAAAATTCTCAATAAAGAACCAAATGTTTTTTTATTTGAAAATTAGAATTGGAATGAACTTTGAAATAAAAATAAATTAAAAATTAATTGAAATAATTTACTTGTTTTTGTTGTTACTAATGTTGGAACTTTCGAGTCGGGTTCATAGTGAAGCACTAGATTTGAAAATAAATTTATTTTTTAAAAATATTGGATCACTGAATTTTTATTGTTGTTGAAAGAAAAAAAACAATAATAAGAAATTGAAATTATTTACACTCCATTTCTAAAAATTTTGTAAATTCGTTTTCAAGATAATCGTCATTTGGAATTTTTTCTTTATTGCTGTTGTTAATTTTTAATTTATGGACAGTACCGGTAAGTTGGTTTATGCCAATACGTTTATTTTGCAATATGATTGTAAAATTATCAATCAGGAGGTTTTGCTCTTTGATAAGTACATTTTGTTCTTTGATCCTTTGGTCTTGCTCTTTGATCCGTTGGTCTTGCTTGTCTATTTGAAGGTTTTGTTCTTTAATTCGTTCATCTTGTTTGTCTATTTGAAGGTTTTGTTTATCGATTCGTTGGTCTTGCTTGTCTATTTGAAGGTTTTGTTCTTTAATTCGTTCATCTTGTTTGTCTATTTGAAGGTTTTGTTTGTCGATCCGTTCATCTTGTTTGTCTATTTGTTGTTTTTGTTCTTCAATCTGGTTTTTTTTTCTTTCAATTTTCCTTTTCGATCTCTTGAAATCTGATTTCTTGTTCTTCAAAATGTTTTTCTTCTTCTTTCGTTAATTTTTCAATTTGCTTTAGCCCATCAATTTCAGATTCTAAATTATCAGATTCCTTGTAAAATTTTTTCAAGTCCCTTTTTCATTTCGTCAAGTTTCTTTTTTCATTTCGTCACGCTTCTCTTGCATTTCGTCACGCTTCTCTTGCATTTCGTCACTTTTTTGCTTGCATTTTATTACGTACCTGGATCATATCATCACGTTCATTTTCGAGTTTGGCTGTTTTTTGCTTTCATTTCGTCACGTTCATTTTCAAGTTTGGCTATTTTTGCTTTCATTTCATCACATTCATTTTCAAGCTTATTTCTTCTTTCCTCCATTTGTTCACGGATTTTGATCCTTTTTTTGAAGTTCATTTTTTTGTTGTACAAGTTTGTGTGATTTCTGTGATTTCTGTGATTTCTGTGATTCTTTGTTTTGATCCATGATGCAACTAATTGAATTTTTTTAAAAAAAAATTAAAATTTCTGCTTCTTGAAAAAATTAGAAAAATGAAAAAAAATAAAAAATAATCCCCAAAGCATCTTCTTGAGTAAAAGAATCCAAAACTGTTTGCAAACCTGAAAGTGAAAATTTTCAGCGACACTCATACTGTACAAAACCACAAACACACACACCAAATAGTTCACAAAAACTTAACAGAAGAACAAAAAAAAAAATTAATTGTAATCTTGGTTGTTAAAATGTTTGTTGACTGAAAAATTGAGAAAAGATTTCATTAATTGAAATAAAGGCTAAAACAATGGCCAATTTCTGATTTTTGTTCCGGATTCCTCACTTGACACAACAAATCGTCAGCTGAAAGAATATTGAAATACTTGAAATAATTTCAAAGATTTGATTTTAGAAGAAATTGTAAAACATTCCCCATGAATTCCACTTTTAAAAGGATGTGTTTTGAAGACTCTCAGATTGAAATAATGAACAGATAGGATCTCGTGAAGAAAATTTTGTAAGCAATCTTTGGGAAGAATTGAAAGAATGTAACCAATTGGTTGCGACATGTTGATTGAAATTATTTGCTTCAAGTATTTCAAAATCTTTTAGCCTGCCATTTGTTGTCTCAAGTAAGGAATCTTGAACAACATTCAGAAATTGGCAGTTGCTTTTGCTCTAACTTTCCATCAAATCCTTGGATTGAAACTTGAAACAATCAGCTTGGGTTTTTATTGCCCATAACAATATCTCTCCTAGTTCTACCTACAAGGACACCTCGAATACTTGTAATTTTCCGACAAAGGGAAAAAGATCTTTTTTGGTTGTGAGACCAAAGCTTATTTCTTTTTGTAAACAAGACAAGAGAATATTTGAATAAAAGCTGTAGCCAAAAAAAAACACAATTTCAATCCCAAAAAAATCCAAAAAAACCACTTACAATTGCGTTTACCCTACCCCACTTAAAATCATTACTCAAGCAACCTACCCCCCCCGTGATTTGGGGAATTAAGTACTTTTCAAGTCACCAGAAATTATCTCAAAATGATCATCTTTTTTACTCTTATCCTGCTGGTGTGTATCTTGTTTGGGTTTTTTTTTGGACAAGATAATTAAATTTTGGGAGTAATAACACCATAACACAAACTGAAATTGAAGAAGATGATAGTTTATTCAAAATTTGCTTGTTTCTTTACTGTTCAAGATTGTCCAAGAAATTTTTTACAATAAAACTTTTGCAAAAACTTTTATTTTACTAACGTCTACAATTTTGGACTACTTTTCGGATTTACCAAATAGTTACAAGATAATTCCTTTCAATCTCATGTAAAATATGAAGTCAGGATCTTTAAAATCAGATACAATTAGGATCATATTATCATTTTGTCTGGATTCCTTAATGAAAAATGAACAAGAAATTTGGAGATACCTTGACTCTAACACCTTTGTTAAGAAACCTAAAAATGAAATTGAAAAATAACCAATAGTTTCTTTTCTTAAAACAAATGAAGAACATTTCGGACACTCTCAATAAACAACTTAAACTTTACAAGATCACATTGCTTATGAGTTTTGACACATTGAGTTACTTGTGTTGTTGCTTTGTTTTCACGAATCAGCAGAACTCTTACAAAGGAATTGAGGTTTTCTCTTAATTATTTTGGTTTTGGTTCCTTTGGTTCCTTTTTTTTTTCTTGGATTGAAGTTCCCAACAACACTTTCTAGGATGATATTTGACTTTTTTTTGATATTTTAATTGAATTGAAATTCCCCTTAGGATCTTTTGTGGATATTATGAACTTTGTTTTATTTTCTGAAAGAATCGGTATGGGGTTTTCTCTAGCGAAAAAATGCGAAAATAGAAAATATGCGAAAATTTTTTTCAATAATAAGTAAAAAAATTCAATAATTTTTTTACTTACAGTCAGTTTCACTTTTAAGGCACAAACTTTCAACGAAATTTAAGGCACAATAATAATCTCAAATTAAGGCACAAAATTTGGAATTTTATTTTTTACAATTTATTTTACAAGAATTCCAAATTTTATACCTTAATTTGAGATTTTTATTGTGCCTTAAATTTCGTTGAAAGTTTGTGCCTTAAAAGTGAAACTGACTGTATAAAAAAAAAAAAAAAAACCTTCAAAAATAAGTACATTTTTTCAATAATATCTTTATTTTTTTATTTAAAATTTCAAGCAATTATTTTATTGTCAATATTCAATATTAACTCAAAAAAAAACAATAATTTTAAATTTTATGAAAGAATGTAAAAATTTCAATAATGTTCAAAAGTTTTCAATATTAATGAAAAAAATGGATTGAATTGAGTTTTATTTTTAATTAGAATTAATAAAAATCTATATTTTGAAAAAGAAAATATTCAATAATTATCATAGTAATTAAATAATAGATTGGTATCTTCAATAATATTTAGAGAGATATTCAAAAATATTATAAAAAATTCAATAAGAATAATAAAATATCAAAAATAAAAATGTAAATTATAAAAAATAAAATTTAACAATACAGTCAGTTTCACTTTTAAGGCACAAACTTTCAACGAAATTTAAGGCACAATAAAAATCTCAAATTAAAGCACTAAAATCAAATTCTAGTAAAAATAAATTGTAAAAAAAAAAATTCCAAATTTTGTGCCTTAATTTGAGATTTTTTTTGTGCCTAAAATTTCATTTTAAGTTTGTGCCTTAAAAGTGAAACTGACTGTATAAGATTTGATCCATTATTTTTTGTACGCTTTAATGTGTCGAAAACAATAACTACTATTTTCTTTTACAGAATTTTTTGCATCTAATATTTTTATTGGTCATTGCTATACATCTGTCTTTCTTTGTTTTTCCAACCCCTTTTATTTTTTTTTTCGAACTTGTTTTTTGTTGATCCCGTTACCCATTTTTTGTTGATTTTTTTTTCTAATTTCTTTTTTCTGGGGTTTTTTTTCTGTAATTCTAAATCAATAATATTGTTTGTTGATTTGATTTTAGTTACCACTTCAGATTTTCTTCTCACTAGATTAGAATTTTTACCCTTTCCGATGTCTTGTTATTTTTATTTTTCCGGGTCTTTTTTTCTGCTTTTTTTTTAATAATTCTACCCTTTTTTATGTTCTTTTTTTTATTCCCTTCCTTTTTATTTTTTTGTTCTAATATATCATTTTTTTTAATTATTTTAATAACTTTTTTTTGAATATTTATCTTTTACAGTCAGTTTCACTTTTTAAGGTCCAAACTTTCAACGAAATTTAAGGCTTAAAAAATCTCAAATTAAGGCACAAAATTCAAATTCTAGTAAAAATTAATTGTTAACAATTAAAATTCCAAATTTTGTGCCTTAATTTGAGATTTTTTGTGCCTTAAATTTCGTTGAAAGTTTGTGCCTTAAAAGTGAAACTGACGGTATATAAATCAATGAATGATTATTTCAACAAAAACTTTCCCACTATACTCCAATCCAATATGTATTGAAACGAACAATTCAGTTTTTCGAGAGAAACAAAACAAACGAAACAAAAATGTTATCAAAAAAATCCAAAGTGTGTTTTTGAGTATGTTAGGCATGAGAACTTCACTTCAAGAAATAAAAAAAAATAATCATTAACCAAAGGAACTAAAAGAACCAAAGGAACCAAAGGAACCAAAGGAACGAAAAAATCAAAAGAAAAATTCAGAATTCCTTTGAAGGAATTGTTCTGATTTTGGATTAAAAATTGAAAATTCAAGCGACTTGATGATCAAAACTCATATACTATTTATTGCAAAATAAATTGAACAAAATTTTCATTCAGCTTTACAAAATTGTAATTTATAAAAAAATCATGATTAAATTTCAAATTTTTAATTCTAAAAACCAGTTTTAATTCAAAATTTCCCTTTCTAGTATTGGTAACCTTGCAGTATTTAGAATAATTCTTGAAATGGGATAATATGGAGAGCTGTTTGAAAATTATGATCTTTTTGTTTTATAATTAACAGTCTACACGATCTTCAAAAGTTAGTGTCTTTTATCAAGAATGTTTGAAATGATCTTCATTTTTCGATCTTCAAAAATCGTGATTATTTTTTGATTTTTCATTTTTGATGATTCTAAATAAGTTTTTTCGATGTTTACTTGTCTCAAATTTTTTTGTTCATTTTCCCTTACATTCAGTTTCACTTTTAAGGCACAAACTTTCAACGAAATTTAAGGCACAATAAAAATCTCAAATTAAGGCACAAAATTGAAATTCTAGTAAAAATAAATTGTAAAAAATAAAATTACATATTTTGAGCCTGAATTTGAGGTTTTTATTGTGCCTTAAATTTCGTTGAAAGTTTGTGCCTTAAAAGTAAAACTGACTGTAAATAAATGTCCAGTAGATGAAATTTTGATCCAAATTAGAGAATATCGAAATCAATGTTGACTTACAGAATTTTAATGGTGACTGAGATCAAAATCCATTATTTCAATTTTGTGAATTGCCAACTACACTTTGAGTGAAAACATTTGAATTGTTTATTAAAATTGATTTTAAATCAAGTTGTTATTGTTTTTTGATTTATTAAGTCTGTTTGATAATGAATTATATTTATTATTGAAAGGGTATTTGTTGTTTTGAAGAATGATTTTATATTTTTGTTTTTAGTTTTCTAAAATTGTAAATATTTTGGGAGATAAAAAATGATTGAGTGCTATGTTTTATTTATGATTTGATTTATGAAAATTTTATTTAATGAGATTGTTTTGTATTGAGTGGGTATTTGTTGAATTAGTGTTTGTTGTTGAAAAAAGTTTGTTGATTGATTTCTGAGTTTCAATATTTTTACAGGCCATCTAAAGATGGTCTGTCATTTCTAATAAAGTAGATGTGAGTTTATTAGATATATTTACAATTAAAATCAAGAAAAAAAAAAAATTTATATCTCTCTCTTAAATGTTAAAAATAGATCCCTAATTTAAATCGAAGATCCTAAAATTAAATTTTTTTTCGAATTAATGCACTGACTTATAAAAATTTGGGAATGATCTAAAAAAATAAACTTGTTGATTAAGAGTTGCTGATAATTCAGAAAAAAAGTATACCTGAAAAAACTATAAAATTTTCAGAGAAAATAAAAATTTGGTGTATCCAAAATTATAAAATGATGAAATGAACAGGAGCTATAATCTATATATTGGTAAATTATTTATAATTCCATAAACATTTGGTGTTGGATTGATTAAAAGTAAAGATATCATCAACTAATAGGATGTGGATTTTTCAATTATTGGGATTATTCTCTTTAAAATTTTTTTAGTTAAATTTAATAGAGATTTAGAATTTTTTTTTTGGCGATTAATTAGATTTGAAATGAAAGTGAAAAACTACTTTGTATAGTAACGGAATCTCAATAAATGGCATTCATTAAATTTAGTTATTGTTTTTATAGAAATAAAAAATTTTTCAATTTTTTTTCACTTTTTTGTAAAAGTTGCAATTTTTCAACTTTTAGCAAAAATACAAAAAATAAAGAAAAATATATGAACAAGAAAGCAAAAATTTGTTATTTTTGTGGTAGAAATACAAAAAATAATTTGAAAAATAAACCTGGAAAGGTTTTTTTCTGGATTTGAATGAAAAAACAGTTTGATTCGAAAAAAATATGCAATATACGCTTTACCAAAATAAAAAATTGACAATCTTTTTTTGTACCATTCTTTTTTTGTTTGAAACCACTTTTTGAGTTTACACTCTTTTGTTTTTGTCAAATTAGAAGTTTTAATAATTTGTTCCAAATAATCATTCTAAAATTTTTTTTCAGAGTCAAAAAAATACAGTGAGTTTCAGATTTAAGGAATAAACTTTGTGGGAAATTTAAGGTGCAAAAATATCTCAAATTAAGGCACAAAATTTGGAATTTTATTTTTTACAAATTATTTTACTATAATCCGAATTTTATGCCTTAATTTGAGATTTTTTTGTGCCTTAAATTTCGTTGAAAGTTTGTGCCTTAAAAGTGGAACTGACTGTAAAAGAAAAGAATAAGATCTATTTTTTGTAAAAGTTATTATTGAAAAAACAAATTGAGTTCTTGATAGAGTTATGTTGAATGAACATAAGTGAAAGAGAAAATAATCACTAGTTTTAAATTATTTTTTTTTTGGTTTTTATAATAATGAGAATAAATATTAATTTTGAGAAAAAAATAAAATTCAAAATTAATCAATAAATTCTCATTTTTTTTTTCAATGCAATCGATGTATGGATAAATAAAAAAAAATAACAAATTTTTTATTAATAAATCCACACTCTCCCAGAATTATTTATAAAACAGAAGCAAAATCAACAAAGAAGGAATAACGATATATAAAAGAAGATTTAAAATAATTCAAAAATTAAAAATCTTGGATTTTAATCAAATAGTTGATAATCTTAAACTTAGAGAGCAGAAATTAGAAAATATTAACTGGCAAATGAACAGCTTAAAAGAACTTGAAATTGAACTCGAGAAATATAAAATCAAACAACTAGAAAATAGTCCCAGTTGGAAAGTTCATAAACATTTAAAAATAATTTCTATTCAAAATAATATTAACAAACAATTGTGTTGTCAAGTGCCTAACTTTTCCAAAATTCAAAAGAATGGAGAAAAATCAAAGATTTTACTCAATTCATTTAAATCATGGAAAAGCTAAAGACTGTTTTGTTAAGGTTATCTTTTTTATCTGTGAAATCAATAGATTTTCATTAGGTTTTTTTTTTTTTTTTGAGTTATCTTACATTAAAAAAAAACCTAACAACAAAAGATATTCAAAATGGAAGGGTTCCACTTCGATTTTAAAACCACAGAATATTTTACAAATTATCTAAACAGATACTCTTAAGTAATGAACAAAGATAAATCAAAATTTTGCAAATTATGCAAAAAATCAGAAAATTTGGATATTATTGAAGATTTTTATCATTTTCTCTGGAACCCGTGTCTAGGTTTTTTTTAGATTTAAATGAATTTAGTAAAATATATGATTTTTCTCAATTCATTTAAATTAAAAAAAAAATCTAACGGCGCCGAGCCTATGTAAATTTATCATAGAATTTGGATATCTGAATTAAAAAAAAAAAAAAAAATAATATATCTATTATATTAAATAATAATAGTATTTTTATTATTATTATTAAAAAAAATTCAATATATTTATTATCATTAGTGGGTAATATACTAATTTTCGATTCTTTAACAAAATTTCCAAATAAAAATTTAATAATTCGGGCAGTGCTTGTTTTTTTTTAATTTGATAAATAAACCGAAAATTTCATAAATTTTCTTTTTATTTCTCAAATTAAAAAAAACCTAACAGCAAAAAGAGGAATTCATAACTCGTCCGTGAAAAAATAAAAAAAAATATAAATTCTAATTTTTTAAATATTTTTTTTTAAATATAAAAATTTTAAAAGTTAATGATTTTGACAGTATTGTAACATAATGTTAAAAAAAGTACAAAAAGCTTCTAAAATTATAAAAAACGTTCTATTTTCATTTTTAAGCATATTTATAGAGAAGTATTCCTTATTTAGATAGATTTCAAAATTAAATGGGTTAAAGACGATTCGCTTAATTAGGGTTTTTGATGTATTCAGATCTCAATTTTTTTGTCCATTGTAATGTTAAAATTATTGATTTTTTTTTCCAAATTTGGTGTATATATTATATTGAAGTTCGTTCAGTACTGTTTTATTAATTTTTTTATACCGTCAGTTCCACTTTTAGAGTACAAACATTCAAGGAAATTTAATGCAAAATATAAATCTAAAATTAAGGCACAGAATTCAGATTCTAGTAAAATAAATTGTAAAAAAAAAAAAAATTCCAAATTTTGTACCTTAATTTGAGATTTTTTGTGTGCCTTAAATTTCGTTGAAAGTTTGTGTCTTAAAAGTGGAACTGACTGTATTTCATTTTGTAAATTTTATATATTTACAAATAATTTCTTGAAATAGTGTAAATTTGAATTGTTAATTGTTTTTATTTAATAATATGATTTAGGTAAGTTAATATTTCTGTTGTTACTTTTTGTTTCTTGATTTAATGTTATTTTATTGTAATAAACGATGATTTTAATGATGTTTTGATAGTGTTTTTGTGTTCAAATTGTTGTGATTGGTGTTTAGTTTACAAGATTAAATTGTTAATTTTTTGTAGTTTGTTGTATTTAAATTTATAAATTATTTGTTGATTATGAGTCGTATTTTGTGATAATTTTTGTTAGTTGTATTATTTGGTTTAATGGTTTGCATTTTTTTTAGATTTTGAATTTTTTGATTGTGTTTATTTTTTATGCAATTATTATATTTATTTGTTTAAAAGTTTTGATATGTTGTTTTGACGGCCATCTAAAGATGGCCCATCATTTTATACTAAAGTAGAAATGAGTTTATTGTAGATTTTTTCTATTAAAATCAAAGAATAAAAAAGTACATTCTCTCTCAAATTTAAATCGAAGATCCTAAAATTAAATTTTTTTTCGAATTAATGCATTGACTTGTAATAATTTAGAAATGATCTAAAAAAAATAAACTTCATGATTAGAGTTGATAAATTTGAAAGGAAGAAATTTTTCAAAAAATTATAAATTTTCAAAATAATAAAAATTTGGTTTTTCCAAATTTCCAAAATGATGATATAATGAAACAGTTAGGAAAATAAATTGTATTACAGTCAGTTACACTTTTAAGGCACAAAATTTCAACGAAATTTAAGACACAAAAAAAAATCTTAAATTAATACACAAAATTCAAATTCTAGTCAAAATAAATTGTAAAAAACAAATTCACAAATTTTGTGCCTTAATTTGAGATTTTTTTGTGCCTTAAATTTTGTTGAAACTTTGTGCCTTAAAAGTGAAACTGACTGTAAGATTTTATTTGTTCGTTATTATTTTTTTTAGATTTTGTATCTTAATTTTGTAATTTCTTTGTAACTGTATATTTTATGTATTATTCAGTGTTGGAATTTGTTTTTTTATTGGAGATGTTGAGTCTACTTTTAATTTTTAGATTTATATATTCTGTAAAGTTTGATTTTTTTTTTTTTTTTTTTGTATTTTGTATGATAATATATTATATTTGAGATCAGAATTTTGGATGTATTTTTTTTTATTAGAAGGAGGGTGAATATTTGATAATTTTTTACTTTTTTATAACTTCAATTATAATAAACACTATTGATTGTTTAATTATCTTTGATCAAAAAATATTTTTTTTTGAAAAAATTTACTATACATGTTATAAATTTAAATTATTTAATTTTTATTCATATATTTTTTAAATTGAATACTAGAATATTTGTAGAATATTTTGTTTCACATCTAAGAAATAATTCAATTATATTGTACAAATATTGTAGATTTCATTATTATCTTTCAAATATTATAAAATATATTTTTTTTCTTGAGTATAGATTTTTTTTTTAAAATTGAGTTAAAGAATAATTTTTTTATGATTATCCAAGATTTATATTGAGTTTTTGTTTGAAGAGATTATTGTTCTGTTTACGAGTAATATTTTTTTCGATTTTATTTGTTATGTTCTGCTATTAAAATATGTTTGAAAAGTCGATTTTAGAATTTTTTTAGTGTCGTTTGTATTGTTATATTGATTATTAATATTTATTTGTTATTGTGTTTAATGTAGTTTTTTAATTATTTAGAATTATTTTCTATTATTATAACTAATATTGTTGATTGTTGATTTTGATGATTTGTTGAGTTTGTATTTTTTTTGTTTAGTTGATTATTAATTGAGATTCTTGTGTTATTATATTTATTTATTTGTGTTTTTTTTGATGTATTATGGTTATTATTGTTGTTGTCTGCGCTATATAATAGTTGGGATTCTCAGTAGGCCATCTAAAGAAGGTCTAGTATTTCTACTAAAGTGGAAATGAATTTAAATTATATTTTCATTTAAAATAGAGAAAATATTAAAATATGATATAAAAAAAATCAATCTTTTTGAAACAATTTAAAAATACTGTACCCGAACCACACTATACAAAAAATAGAGTTATTTTTAAAAAGATAAAATGATATAATCATATAATTTTGACCATGATTTCAAATAGAAAATATATTGAAAAATTATTCAATAAAACAATTTTTTTAATTTTATATCAAGATTCAATGTTATCAAAAACCCATTTCCCAAGAACAAATTCCAAGATACTAATTCAAATCAAAGAGTAGGTTTATTAAAGAAAATTTTATTTCAAAGAATATATATTAATGATCATAAATTATCATACTACAACATTTTAAAAAAAAATCTTGAAGGACACTATTTGATATTTACCAAGTCGTCTTATCATTTTTATTACCAATTGGATTATAATAATAAAGTCAGATTAGATCGTAAATATTGTCCAATTGAGATCAAAAAATTGTTAGTTTTTGTTGTATGTTAATGAAAAAAAATACATCGGGAATGAAAAAAATCCCGATAAAGATTTTTAATTGTGAATATTAGAAAAATTGTTGTGTAATTTCTTTTATTTACAGTCAAATCCTTTCTTTGAAGAATCAAACTTTTTAATATGAAAATAGAATTAATTCTCTTGAAAAAGAAATTCTAGATTTGAAAGAAATTATCACAAATTTATCTAAAAATAATCATAAAGTTATTAAAAATAAAAATAATAACTTATATAATAATATATCATCCAAAAAAATTCAGAATAAATCTGATAAAGGTTATATTCATTCTGAGAATGAAATAAAAGATAAATCTAATGAAATTCAAATTATAAAAGATTCAGAAAATGAATCTGAACTATCTTTATTAGAAAATCAAAACCCAAATATAAATGATTCAAAAAACAACTCAATCCTCAAAAAGAAAAGAAGAGGAACTAGTTTATAATCAATTTTTAATTCGAGATAAAGAATTTAAAGAAAAATTCGAAAAGAATTAAAAAGAAAAATAATAAAAAAAATCAAGAAATTGATAAGATTGATGGAATTAACAACTCTATTTCTATTAATCAAAAAATTAATCAAAATAATAATCAACCAACCTCAAATAACTCAAATAACTTAAACAAAAAAGTTGATAAAAAACCAAATATTCAAAAAGATTTATTATATTATTTTAACCAAACTCCAAAAAATAAAGAAATATATATGAAAAATATTCAACTCAACTTAAAAAAACAAAAACAAAGGCAAAGGCAAAAAGAGTATTTCAGATAAATTAATAACCAGTGTTAAATGTAAAGGAATAACTCTAAACAATAAAGATTGTAAAAAACCACACATTTGATACTTCAGGTTACTGTATCAAACATAGAAACCAAAAGAAAAAGTGACTATCAGGTTTTAAAAAAGAAATTAAAACAATAAATATTTTTAAAACCTTAATTTATTTTATTTTTTATATAAAAACTTCATATAAATCAAAAATTAAAAAGAATGATTTAAAATGGACTTTTACAAAAATTGATAATCCTTTCAATTATCCAATAATTATAAAAAATAAATTCAAACTAAATCCAACAAATAAAATAAATTTTTCAATATTCAATTTTTTAATAAGACTCATTCAGAAAAATTTTTTTTCTCGTTTTATCATCAAAACCCCAAAAAAACGACAACCACTTGAAAAAAATTCAATTAAAAATTATGAATGAATTTATTATCTTATTAAATATAAAAGAATTCAACACAACAAATAAAAAATTATTAATAAAAAATTTATTAAAATTAATAATTCTTATTGAATTCAAAAATTGGAAAACTAACAAAAATCAACAACTTCCAAATTGAATATTGGATTGAAAAATCTTTTAATTATTCTTATATTTCAATATTTGATAATTATAATTACTCCAATTCAAATAACGGAAAAATAGAAATTTCCAATTTATTAAAAAACACTAATTTATTTATCAAACCAAATTAATAATAATATTGATTACAATAATGATAAAAATAAAATAATTTATTTTTCAAACTTTGCATATTGTAAAAGTTTAAAAAGTTACAAAATGTACCAAACAAAAACAAATTGATTTTTATTCAAAAAAATATTTCAACATTAGAAATATTTAATTTCTTAAATAATTATTGTGTTATTAGATTTTTAAGGAAAGGAAATAATAAACTTGTAATTTGGGAAAATCTACTAATTAAAAGAATAAAAAATAAAAAAAAAAAAACATATTTAAAAGAATATTAATAAATTAAACAAAAAAATATTCCAAAAATTATTTTTATTACTAGAATTTGAATTTTCTTTATTTGAGATTTTTTTTGTGCCTTAAATTTCGTTGAAAGTTTGTGCCTTAAAAGTGAAACTGACTGTATATATAAAACATTTTTTGAAGAACAAAGAAAGATTATTAATAAAAGGTTCTAAAAAAATGAAAAATAAAAATCAAAAAATAAATATTAATATAGCCTCTTTAAATATTTGTGGCTTGAATAATTCAAATAAAATTTTTAAATTAGAATCTTTTTTATTAAAATGTAATATCGATATTTGTTTAATACAAGAATCCAAAATAACAAAAAAAACCAACTTTCACAAACTATTTCTCTGTGAATAAAAAATCTTATGGAAATAATGGAAATAAGGGTGGTTTACTAATAATAATAAAAAGATATTTCTAGAATTTTTTCGTGAAATATTAATTGCTGATTTAGATGTAATGGGAATACAATTTACTGATTTAATCATTATTAATATATATCGGAGAAATGACCGAAATATTGAAATTAATAAAAAAATAATAAATATCTTAAGAAAATACCAAAACAATAAAACAATTATTGGTGGTGATTTTAATTTAAATGAAAATAAAATAAAATTATTTGAAAAATTTAATTTTAAAATATTTCTTAATAATAAACCAAGTAGAAAACCAAACAATTTGGATTATTTTTTAACAAATTTTAATAATTTAAAACTCAATAAATCAAAGACTATCAAAAATTTTATTAGTGATCATAATACAATTATGAATAAATTTGAAATAAACTCAAATTGGGAAATCAATGATATCTATAAAATTAAAGATATTCCAACCTTTCAAGAAGACTTTCTCCAATTCTTTTCTCGGCAGAATTTTAATTTAAATGAAGAAAATTTTATTTTATTTAAAAAAAAATATAACAGAAAGAAAGAATAGTATTTGATATCAAACAAGATAAATTAAAAATTAATAATTTACTTTATAAATTGTTTGATAAAAATGAAACTTTACATAAAATCAAAAAAATTAATGAATTAAATTACTTAAAATTACTTAATCAAATAAATGAAGAATATAATAAAAATAAAAACTTTTGGAAAACATTAAATAAAATAAGAGAAACTTCTACAAAAATGTTTTTAAATAATGAAACCATATTCACAGTGTATAACGATTTTGTAAAATCAATTAGTCAAAAAACCTAATACAAATATAATTAATTATATTAAAAAATTTAAAATTAATAAAAATTCATTAAATCCAATTGACATAAAGGAAATTTTTGATCAAGATAAAATTAAAGAAATAATCAAATTTCAAAAAAATAAATCAGTTAAAGAATTTGACAAAATAAATCATTATAAGTTTCTAAAAAACCAACCAATTCAATATTTATTAAATTATAATTATTTTATTAAAACAGTTCAAAATATTTTTTTAAATTGGATAACAGACGAAACTGAAAAAAGTATAAATTTTATTAAAAAAAGAAATTTATTATTTATTCATAAATCGGGGGATGAAGGCGAACCATTAAATTATCGACCTATCTCTATAAATCAATCTCTTCCAAGATTTTTTTTTAAAATTAATATACATTGGAATTCAAGACTCATGGGGACTTGATTTCAAAAAAAACAATTTGGATTTAAAAAATATTTTGGAACAAGAATTGCTGTTTTAAATTTATTAAGAAAATTTAAAAAAATAAAAAATAAAAATAAAAATACAGAATACTTTGTAGTTACTATAGACATACAAAAATGTTTTGACTCTATACAACACTCGTTAATATATCAATCTATTAAAAAATTTATCAAAAAATGAAACAATTAAAAATTGGCTCTTGAGATATTACAAAAAAGAAGGAATTGGAGTTTATCAAGGAGATCCCTTATCACCAATTCTCTTCGCATTTATATCTCATTTCCTACTAGAAAAGTTAAAAACTTTAGCTGTTCATGTTCAAATGTATGCAGATGATCTTATTCTTATTATGAAAGGGCCATTAATCTCTCTAAAAATTAATTTAGAAAGTATTTTTGAAATAATAAAAAGATTCGGGATGAACCCACATAATAAAAAAAACCAAATATAAAAAAGAATTAAAAGATATTTTTTATCTTGGGATTTGGTTAGAAAAAAACACGCATCTTGAATATAATTTCAAAAAAAGTGGAAAAGTCCTTGGAAACACTTAATCGATTGTTTCAACAAAATAAACTCAACAATGGAGTCAAAATAACTTCTTTCAAAGCTCTCATTTTAAGTCAACTTTATTATGGTCTTGAAATATTTGACTTGAAACAAAATGATTTTGAAAGAATTGATAGATTTATCAATAAATCAGTCACAAATTTCTTACAAATTAATATCCATTCACCTCGATTAATTTATAAAACTGAAGCAAAAATTGATCTCGCTAGATTAAAAAATATACCGAAGAAAATATAAATTGATAGAAAAATTAGATTTCTTAAATTTAAAAAAATTTAAAAAACAATACTAAATTTTCGAAAATTGGAAAATGAAAATATTAATTGGCACACTAAGGGATTAAAATTATTAGATTTAGAATTAAAAGTTTTTCGATTAACCGAATTGGAAAATTCACCTAGTTGGAAAGTTCAACAATATCTAAAAATTATAAAACAACAAAATTGCAATTTCAAACAACAAAAATATTTAAACTGGAAAGCTTCAAAAAAAATTCTAAAATTTCGAAATTTTACTAATTGTTTAAATAGGTACTCTTATGTAACAAGTAAAAATAAAAATAAAAATTGTGATTTATGTAAAGAAAAGTTAAATATTGATATCATTGAAGATTTTGATCATTTTTTTATGGGACTGTCCGGCCTATAAAATAAATCGAAAAATCTGGATATCTGAATTTTTTGAAAAAATAAAAAATTAATAATATCGGAGATATTATTAATAAAAAAAAATTCATCATATATATTATCATTAGTAAGTGATAATAAAATTTGTGATTCTTTAACAAAATTTCTAAAAAAAAGTTTAGAAATTAGGGCACACAGGAGAAAAGCAATTTTCTCTCTTCAAAAAAAAAAAAAAAAAAAAAAAAAAAGAATCAAACTTTTTAAATTATAACTCACCCACTTATTAGTATGATGATTAATGAAATTATACTTGTTCAAAACATCATTCATTCAATCAAAAAAACAAGAATAAATATTATCATTTTCCATAGTCTAGCATTTTTCTCTAAAACTCTCTGTGTTTCATTTGTTTCAAAATAAGTAGATCTACTTATACTATCAAACAATTATGACAGTATTCTATAGACACTTTACTTTAATAAACTTTACGTAGGTTTATTACTAATCTTTTAGAAAAATTTGATCATTTATAAAAAGAATTTGATTTTAAAATCTTGAAATTACAAAAAATTTTAATAATAGTTACAATTAAAAATATTGAACAGTATTATTTTCATGTAAGGTATTTTTTTTCATTACTTTATTCTTTTTTTAATGAAAAAATCAAATTCAGTAGAAATTTTGAGACAAATACCGAAATAGAAACACCCTTATAAAGAAACGTAGGAATAAAAAAGAAAAAATATCACCATTTTTGAGATTGAAAAGTGAAGATCATATCTAACATTCTATAATAAACAACTCTTACTTTCAAAGATCATTTGTCTATGAGATTTTGAACATTGAGTTACATTTATTGTTCAATTGTCACAAAAATAATAATAATTGCTCTTGGATAAGCATTGTAATTTTCACTTTATTCCATTTTTTATGTTGTTTTTCTTTCCTTTGGTTCCTCTGTTTTTTTTTTTGGATTGAATTGAAGTTCTCAAGATCTCTATTTAGGTTCATATTTCGTCTCTTTTGGATTTTGAATTGAATAGAATCTTCATTAGCAAATAACCTAAACCAAATATTTCTGTTAATGTTCCTTTGATAAAAAATTTTGTAAGGTGTTTGTATTATTCTCACCAAAAAAAATTATTAGTTCCGTGTTATAAGATAAAATGGGTTGAGGGGTTTTAAAAAAGCTTTTAAGAGAATATAATATCATAAAAGATCTCAGCAAACTCAAAATTTTGAAACGTTAATGTAATTTTTATTATTTATTAAAAAAAAATTAGAAGAGTTAACGACTAGGTTGGAAATTCAAAATTTGTTTGTTGGTGTGTTTCAAAAAGAGAGTTTGGTTATTGGTAAATCTCACAAATATGTATTCAGTGAGATCTAAGTAGGAAAAAATGAATTTTTTTTCATAAGAAAATTTCAGAATTGATCTCTCCTGGTTTCTGTGATTTCTGTGATTTTATCTTAATTATGAAAAAGACAAAAAGAAGGATTGAAAAAATCGAATTTGTTGAGAAAATTTCCTTTTAGGTGAGAATGGAAAACCATTTCGCCTTGTTGGAAAATTACCTACAGTTTATTTTTAGCATGTGTGAGTTAAGATGAAATAGGGTATTCAATTATCATCTCAAAAGTCAAAATTGATCAAAAAGTTCAAAAAATTTGACATTATTGTGAACATTTACTTTGTTATTTACAAACAAAGATCTAAGTTGAATAAACACAAGTTAAAGTTTTGGTATTGTCTTGAATCTAATATAATTCTCATTTCCAAGACAAGAATAGCACAACCCATACAGATACTTTCAGACATTTTCAAACTTTCAGAATGACAGTCTTCAAGATTTCAATCTTCTGATATTCTTTTATATTTTTTCAGTTATAAAATAATTGATATAAACTGTCATCAGCTACAAAAGGATAAAAAATAATAATTAACAAAAGATAATCTTTTGAAATTTAATTGAAATATTTTTGAAAGTTATTGAAATGAAAAATATTTGTTCTAACTTTCAATGACCTAAAACTCTTTTTGTGAAAACTCTAAAAGTGTAAAGTTTAGTAAATTGTATGTTTTTGAAAGTTTGGCTTATAAAAACTTTAAAATTGAAAGTTATTGAATTTTGATCTTGTAATTCCTTTCAAAATTTGCAGCAATTTCAAAATAACAAAAGTGTTGCCAAGTAAAAAAAGTGACTACATTTTTTGTGCTATTCTGGTCTTGTGCCTAAAAATAAAAGATCACTTTTTGTCAATCAACTCTGAATAAGCAAATCTTTATTGAGAAAATAAAAAAATTTTTTTATACTGAATATTAATCCATCAATGAATGTAAAATTCCACAAAACCTTTATCATGGATACTCCAACCCGTTTTGTCTCGTAACACAACAAATTGAGTTTTAAAAGAGAAACAATCCAAAACAAAGAAAAAAATTATCTCAAAAAAAAGATAAAAATGAACAAAGGTATCTCAAGTTTGTTTGGCATGGTAGATTCTTTCAAAATATTAAAATAGAGTAAATAATATCCACCAAAGATCCTAATGAGAGCTTCACTTCTAGAAAAAACAAAAAGAACCAAAGTTACCCAAGGAAACCAAAACGAACCAAAGGAAACTAAGGAACCAAAGGGAACTCAAAAAACAAAGAGACAAAAAAAACCAAAGAGAAAGTCCCAATTGCTTTGATGGAATTGTGCTGATTTGTGGTTACAAATTGAAAATCCAAGAACTTAATGATCAAAACTCATATTCACACGATCTTCAAAAACTTCATTTCGTTTATCAAGAATGTTTAAAAGGATCTTCATTTTTTGAGCTCAAAAATCATGATTATTTTTCATTTTCATTTTTATGTTTCTTTATAAGAGATTGTCCGATGTTTACAAATCTCAAATTTTTTTCATCATTTTCCAGATTGAAAAAATGATATTTTGATCCAAATTGTTGAGTATCTTAATTTAAGTTCGCTTCATAATTTTAATAGATTGGGTTCAATATCCTTTGATACTATTTTGTGTGAATCGCCAGATTATTTGATTCTTGCAAATTCACATTTGAATTGTTTATTTAAATTGCATATTATATTTAAGTATTGTTGTTTGGTTAATATGACTGTTGAGATTGTTTAGTTTTGGATTGAATGTCTTATTATGTTGATTATTGTTGTTTGGATGAATTATTTGTTTGTTAAATTGATATAATTATAGTGAATTTTTTATGGTTGTATTGAATTTTGTGTGAGTTAGATGGATTAATTTGTGTGTTTTGTGTGTTTGATTATTTAATTGTGTGTATTTGTTTTGATTTATTATGTATTTATTTAGTTCAAATTGTTTTTTAGATTATTGTTTGTTGTGATTTTTGAATTATTATAGAATGTTTGGTTGTTGAAATGTTTTTGGGGTGGTTTTTTGAAGGCTATCTAAAGATGGCCTTTCATTTCTACTTTTGTAGAAATGAGTTTATTATAAATGTTTACAATTAAAATCAAAGAGTAAAAAATTATATTCTCTCTCTCTCGCTCAAATGTTAAAAGATCCTAAAAAGAAAAAATTTTTTCGAATTTTTTTATTTTATTGAGGAGGAAGTGTAGATTACATTCTAAGTGTCATTTTACTGAATTCAATTTCAGAAATTTAAGCGTAAAATCATAGATTTTACGATTATTAATTAATGAAAATAATTTCAAACTATCATAGTTTAAAATCAATTCATCAAGATTTATTTGTTTCAATTTATTGTGAAAAATTAATCTATCTTTTTCATAGAAATGACATACCCATAAAAAATGATTAATATTTTCTATTATTTCCTTATTGTTTATATTTTCGACATAAAGGACAAAATTTATTTGAATTTTTATTTATTACATAATAATATCTATTTAAGCAGTTGGTAAATGTTCTGAATTTTAGAGTTGTTGAACTTGATGGATAACTTAAATATTTTTGATTAATAAATATTTTTTTTTGTGTTTTTAATTATTGTGAAATATTTTTGTACCTTCGAACTGGTAGAATTCAACAACTCATTATAATTATAATTATAATTATAAATTTCTTTTTTAAGAATCTTTAGGTTCTCCGACTTCCAATTTATTTTATTGTTTATTCTATGATTAAATTTTATTAATTTCACCAGATAAGTTAGATATAAATTCTTTTAATTTGTTTTTGAATTTGAATTTCTTTTTATTGATTGATGTTACCAAATTTTCGAATTTAAATTCTGTTTTATAAATAAGAACTGGTGTGTTTCTGTTTATTTTGCATATTTTTGTAATACATGTATTAATCCAAGAGTTTAAATAATTTGGGGTTGCTATTTTATAATTAAAAATTTCTAATCCATATGTTAATTGACTTAAAATAAAAGATTTAAATAATCTTATTTTTAAATTATTTGTGAGTAAATATTTATTGAATAATTGTTTAGAGCTATTATAAGTTTCTTTTGCCTTTTTTTGATTATAGACTAAATGTGAAATTTTTTCCAAATAAATTCTCAAATATATAATCTTTGATAAATCTTTTGAGTAATTTCTGTTTTGTCTTAGTTAGGTTTTAATCCAAATTGGACAATTACTTGATATATAGCATTTAATTTTTCATTTATTTGATTCATATTCCCTTTTATGATTATAATTAAATCATCTACAAACATTTGACAATGATTTGTTAATGGTATTTTTTTTTTAATACAGTCAGTTTCACTTTTAAGGCACAAACTTTCAACGAAATTTAAAGCTACAAAAAAATCTCAAATTAAAGCACATTTTTTGGAATTTTAATTTTCACAAATTATTTCACTAGAATTTGAAATCATATGCCTTAATTTGAGATTTTTTTTTGTGCCTTAAATTTCGTAGAAAGTTTGTGTCTTAAAAGTGAAATTGACTGTAATAGTAAATGTGAAATAAGAGCAAATATAATCTGTGATAAGGGATCCCCTTGGAATATATCGAGTCCTTCTTCTTGATAATATTTTACTAAAAATTTTTGAATAATTTTATTTAAAATAAACTTTTTTATTATTTTCCTAATTATTTTAAAACTGATTGAGTCAAAACATTTTGCTATATCGATCATTGTAATATTAGTTTTTTTTATTTTAATTATTTATTTTTATCTGATGGTATATATTTAATAAGTTTAATACCACAACACGAGTATCAAATTTTTTTCAAAAGTCAAACTGTGCTTTGTGAATAAATTCCCAACATGGCAAAATAAGTTTATATATCATTTTAAGAAATAATCTTGGTAAAATTTGGTTAATTGATATCGGTCTATAGTTTAAAGCGACTCCTTCATTTCCTTTTTTTATGAATAAACATAATTGATCTTTTTTTGATATATTCAATAGATTTATCAGAAGTATTCAATAACCAATTATTAAATATATTTTGTATTGTAATTAGAAATTTTTTATAATTTTTGTTCTCAATTGGTTCAATTTCTAGAAATTTTTCTCCATCATTGTTAAATTTTAAATTCTCGATTTTTTTAAATCCTTTCTCTTTTTGTTTTTTAAATTTTTAATTGTATTATTAATTTTTTCCATTGGAAAATAAATATAAATTTTTGACTCTTTTAAATTATTTATTAGAAGATTTTTTATATAATCTAAAATTTTTTGATTTGGTTCAATTGAATTTTTTATTAATCTGACCAAAATACTCTTCAATCATATTTTTATTGTTTAAAATCATTTTCATTTTTTAGATCTAATTAAATTTATTACTTTCGAAAAATTATTTTTTTGATTAAATTCTAAATTTATTTAATTAATAAATTTATTCCAAGCTATTTTATTTATTTTTTTGATTCTAATAAATAAGTTTGGATTATTTAAGAGATTTTTATTAATGGAGCGATTTCATAATCTGTTTTTTTTTTTTTACTTTATAAATTATATCTTTGAACTGAATAAATTTATTTTTGAAATTTTTTATGTATTGATATCTAAAAGAAAATTTTTTTTTTGAGAAGTAATTATTAAAAAATTTTTTGCAAGTATTCTAATTCAAAATTCTATATTTTTTTTTAATATTCCAATCTGTTTTTATGTCAAGATTATTAATTAACGTTTTATGGTCTGATAAACTATTTTGTATTGTTTTTGAATTTTTTAAAATAAAATTATTTTATAAGTTGATTAAGATATGGTCAATATTATTTGTTCTGCTATTTGATGTATTTGGAATTATTTTTAAATTTTTTAATTGGAAATTTTTAAAATTTTTTTTGAATTAATACACTGACTTGTAATAATATTGAAATGATCTTTAGAAATAAACTTCTTAATTAGAGTTGATAATTTAGATAAAGTAAATTTTTAAAAAAAAACTATGAATTTTCTAAAAATTAAAAAATCGGAGTATCCAAAATGAAGAAATGAAATGAACGAGTTTGAACAAAAAATTGTTATTGGTAAATTTGTTGAAATTTCTTCCACCAACAACAATTGTTGTTGGATTGATTAAATGTAAAGATAACATCAAATCCATAATCTGTGGATTTTTTCTATTCAAAAAACCAAAGTTAAATCTTCTATTGTTAAATCAAAAAAAAAAAATTTTCAGATCTAATGAAACAGATTACTTAAATGGTAAAAAGGAAAATGAAAACAAAATAATATATACAAACAAATGAAATTTCATATTTTGTGAAAAATCAACATTATTTTCAAATTGCCTGTATAATATAAGATATTATTCTTTCAACTGTTTTAAATAGTTTCCAAATTGTTTATATTTAGTTCATTAAAATACATATATACAGTCAGTTTCGTTTTTAAGGCACAAACTTTCTACGAAATTTAAGGCACAAAAAAAATCTCAAATTAAGGCATATGATTTCAAATTCTAGTAAAATAATTTGTGAAAATTAAAATTCCAAAAAATTGTGCTTTAATTTGAGATTTTTTTGTGCCTTAAATTTCGTTGAAAGTTTGTACCTTAAATGTGAAACTGACTATATATATATCTGTATAAATTTATAATTATCTTTTTAAGGAATGATGTCTGAATTCTTTACGTACCCAACTCACAGCTTTTTTTTTCTACAAGAAAAAAAATACCAAAATAAATATTTACGTACCAAACATATTTAGTGCATATTTACCTACACCCCCAAACCCCCTGAAGGGGGCTTTCTCTCCAATACCCTACTTTATGATATTAGATGATTGAAATTTAATTGAGATTCATAATAAGAATTATGGTTTTTAAAAACAATTTTTTCAAATCTATAATCCATTCGACTTCAACTTTTTAAATTACAAACTTGTAACTACAAATACAATCATAAAAAATAAAATTCCAACTCAAAGTTTATAAATTTTGGATATATAGATTAAAATTATTTCATGGTGATTTACAAAACAAAAAAAAATTAAAATTATAATTTTGAATTTTTTGTTTGTCACTAAATGTTAACGAATCAGTTGACAATTCAAAATTTGATGTTTGGTGTGTATTCTAAAAGAGGTCTTAGTAGTTGGTTAATCTCACAAATATGTATTAAGTGAGATCAAAGTAGGAAAAAATGAATTTTTTTTATAAAAGTAAATATCATAATTGATCTCAATTGGTTTCTGTGATTTCTGTTATTTTGGTGATTTTTGTAATTTTTAAAATTTCAGTGGTTTCTGTGATTTATAAAATGACTATGTTATCTCAAAATGCAAAAGAAGGATCTTAAAAAATCGATTTTTAGAAAATTTGCTAACAGGGAAAAATTGAAAACCATTTGACTTCGTTGGAAAGTACCTACTGTCTAATTTTTAATGTTTGTAAGCCAAGATGAAAATATTTTTTCAATTTACACCGCAAAAAATTAAAAATCTCAAAAAATTGGCAAAAAAACGGAATTATTGTTAATAGGTTCATTGTTATGTTTCCCAAACAAATTTCGATATTGAATAAAAACATGGTAAAGTGTTGGGTATTGTATTAAATCAAAATAATCCTCATTTCACAACAAAAAATCACATGACTTTTATCAATCTTACAGCTTAAGGACTCCGTTTAGTATTGAAATTTGATGTCCCGTGTGATAAAAGATGATTCTGTCAGTTAGTAACTCTGACAATGATTTATTCAATGATATGTAAGTAGAAAAAAAAGAAATTTTTTAACTCGAGTTGACTCTCACCGTATCTCAAAATGACAAAGAAGGTTGCGAAAAAACAGCTTTTGGAGAAAATAACTTTTTAGGTTTAAGTGGCAAACCTGGAGACGATGATGGGGGGGATTCTTTGATTTATTTGTGATATGTGAGAGAAGATGAGAAGGTTTGCCACCTAAACCCAAAAGTTCAAAATGGAGAAAATTGGAAAATTTTGATGAATTATTGTTGAAAGTTTCTTTTTTATTTCCAAACAAAGAACAAATTGGTTAATAGGTTTGATAATGTGTTTGGTATTGTATCAATTCCACTCAAATCGTCATTTTCAAAAATCGAAAGATCATTTTTTCTCAACTGACACAATATTTTTTTTTCAAATAAAAAAAACTGACGAATTTTTGCAAATTTAATTTTCAAAAGATACTTGAATGCAAAGAACCACCAAATCTTTCCCAAATTACACCACTCCAATTTTCCTCAATACACCAATTGGGTTTTGAGAGAAACGATCCAAACGAAGAAAACTTTGACAAAGAAATATAAAAAAAAACAATATTTTTTGTGTTTAACATGGATCATGTTGTTCCAAAAACAATTCGAGGAGACAACCTCCTCTTATTCATGGTGGGGAGATTTATTCAAGGAAAAACAACAAGAACCAAACAAAAAACAAGAGAAACACTCAACCCCCTTTTTTATGGATTAATCTGGTTTACGAATTACTAGAACAAAAAAAGGAACCCAACATTCAAAAATCTTAGAGAATTGTGATCTTCGAAAGTTAGAGTTGTTTTTTTGAATGTTTGGACTGATCTTCGTTTTTTGTAATGTTAAAAAATCGTACTTATTTTTCTTTTTCATTTTTACCATCCTTAACAAGGGTGTTCGAGTTTACGTATCTCAAAATTTCTTTTTCATTTTTCATAAAAAAAATGACACAAAATGATTTTTTTCATCCAAATTGGAAAATATTTCAAAGATCATTACTCTGTGTTTTAAATGAGATTGGGTCAAAAAGTGTTGAGACAAATTGATCAATTGCAAACGTAGTTCTTAAACAAACAATCAAACAATTTAAAAACACTTTCAAACACTTTCCAACATCTTTAAAAGCGGAAATACTTTACATTAGTATCAAGGCTTTTGTAAAAGTAACGAGATTTTTTGTAGTGTTCCTTAAAACAAAAATGATCATTTTTTCTCAATCTTCTGATTAAACAATTAAATCTTTATTTTTTATTTTCAAATAAAAAAACTGACTAATTTTTTGCAAAAATTTTTTTATACTGAATCCAATGAATGTAAAATTCCAAAAAACCTTTATCATGGATACTCCAACCCGTTTTGTTTTGAAACTAACAATTCAGTATTTTAAGAGAAACAAAACAAACGAAACAAAAATGTTCTCAAAAAAAATTAGCTCAAAAAAAATGACAAGTGTTTTTGTCATGGTAGATTTTTTTAAAAGATAAAACAGAGTAGATAATAGACACCAAAGATCCTAATGAAAACTTCAGTTCAACAAAGAAACCAAAGGAACCAAAAAGAACCAAAGGAACCAAAGGAACCAAAGGGAACTAAAAAAACCAAAGAGAAAGTGCCAATTCCTTTGGAGTAATTGTTCTGATTTGTGTGGTTTACATTTTGAAAATTAAAGCAACTTAATGATCAAAACTCAAACACACAAGATCTTCAAAATTTAGAGTTATTTATCAAGAATGTTTGAAAAGATCTTCATTTTTTGAGCTTTCAGAAAATGTGAGTATTTTTCAATTTCATTTTTTCGTTTCTTAATCAGTTTGTTCTCGAGTTTACCGATCTCAAATTTTTTTGTTCATTTTCCTTATTAAAAAAATGAACAAAGAATGAAATTTTGATCTAAATTTTAGATTATCTACATTAACTTCCCTTCAAAATTTTAATAGATTGAGTTAAAATCCTTTTAGACAATTTTGTGAATTGCCAAATTATTGTTGAAAATAAAACAGTTGAATTGTTTATTTTAATTTGCATTATTTTATGTGTTTTTGTTATGGTAATAGTTCTGTTTTTACTGTTCGGTTATAAATTGTTTTTAATCAGTTAGTTGTTAATTGTTATTTGGATGAATAAGTTGCCTGTGTTTTTGTTATTTGTGTTTTTTGATAGTTATTTTTTATTGTATTCTATGTCATTGTGAATTTTGATTGGGTTTGTTTTGATTTTATTTTGGTTGTTTATTTGTTTGTTTAGTGTTTGAGTTTAGTTTATTAATTGTGGTTTTAATTTAATGTTGATTATTTTTGTATGTTTGTTGAAGATAGTGTTGCTATAATTATTTAGTATTTGCAACAATATGTATAGATTTTTTTGTTATTTGTTTTGATTTGTTTTAAACTCCATCTAAAGATAGTCTTTCTTTTCTACTAAAGTAGAAATGAGATTAAATTAGATACTTACAATCAAAATCAAATCGTAAAAAGTTCCATTCTCTCTCAGATGTTAAAAGATCTTGAAAATTTTTTATTTAAAATTAACCTACCAATTAGTAATAATTTTTAGAATGATCTCAAAAAATAAACTTCATGATTAGAGTTGATAATTCAGAAAAAGAAATATAACTCTGTAAAAACTATAAATTGTGAAAAAAATAAAAATCTGAGTTTTTTCAATCCAAAAAAGATCCAAAATGAATGAGTTAGGAAAATAAATTGTGTTAGGTTAATTTGTTGAAATTCCTCACCATTTATTGTTGATCGATCAAATGTGTGGATACTATCAACTCATAATACAGTCAGTTTCACATTTAAGGCACAAACTTTCAACTGAATTTAAGGTACAAAAAAATCTCAAATTAAAGCACAATTTTTTAGATTTTTAATTTTCACAATTTATTTTTACTGTAGAATTTGAATTTTGTGCTTTAATTTGAGATTTTTTTGTGCCTTAAATTTCGTAGAAAGTTTGTGTCTTAAAAGTGAAACTGACTGTAAAAAAAGATTAAATTAATCCCAATTTAATCAATTTAACTTTATTCTAACTCATAAAATAATCTTTTGGCACTTATTATTATTTATTTTTTTTTTTTCATTTTCTCCTTTTTTTCTTTTATTTATTTTTAAACTTTTTTTTTCTTTTTCTTTTAATTTCTTTTTCATTAACTTTTTTTATTTTTCAATTAAAAAATAGAACAAACATAGTAGGAAAAGAGTCTAGTAATTGGTGTATTTGATTCTGGCTTGATGATTCTCAACAATAATTACAAATATCAAGAAAAAAAGGGTCTCCTTAGCGGAGGGCAAATACACCTATTTTCAACACATTTGATTTCATCCACTTAAAATTGTTTAAATGTAAGTCAAATTAGTCTTTGGTTCTTTTTGTACCTTCTTCTTTTTTTTTTAATATGTGCTTTCTTTTTTGTTTGTTTTTTTTTAAACCTTTAAAAAAAATTTGAAAAAAAAACCTGATCTAACTTTCAGGTAAACATTAGGGACTTTAATAGTCCCTAATGTTTTAGTAGTTCTAATTTGGCCTCATTTGGCCTCTTATTTTATCAAGGTTGGTGAGTTCCAGAGTTGGGAGTAACCAACCTGGAATACAGCCAACCAAACTTATTCCACACACACACACACACACACAACTCCTCCCCACTACACCACACATACAAATACACACATAATAGAACTTATTTGGCTATCATTCCAATTAAAAAATAATATTTATATTCCCGTCCTGCATTTATTAATTAATGGCTTAATTAATAATATTTTTAATAAATTTATTTTAATATTTTCAATTTATTACTCTATTTAATAGTCGATTTACTAAATAAGTAAATATATATAAATTTTTTTTTTTTTTTTTATTTTTTATTTTTTTTATTTTTTATTTTTTTTATTTTTTTTATTTTTTTTATTTTTTTTTACTGGGTTAAATATGAAGTTTTATATTAAAATATATAAATGAATATCTGTATTTTTATTTTTGTTGAAAATTATTTTTTTAAAAATGTCTGAGAACTCAAAATGTCGAGTGTATTTATTTAGTTGATTTTATTTTTTTTTTTTTTGAAAAATTTTTTATATATAAATAGTATTAGTATAAAAATACTTTCGATTTTAAAAAAAATCTAAAAAAATGAAAGTATGACTCTAATAAAACTCTTGGTTTATCGACTCGGGTTTCTAATTCCATGAAGTTTATCTGTAAAAGGTGTGGAAGTTTGAATCGGTTTTTTTTTATTAGAAAAATTATGATTTTTCAACTAAAAAAAAAAAATAAAAAGTTGAAATCAATTTTTTTTAAAATCACTTTTTATGGTGAAAAAATATATTTCCCGGTCGTAAATATTTGTTAAAAACCGGGAACGGATATTCAAGTGCCATCATAGAGAAAAATATTCTAAATAAAATTTTTGAAATATTCAAAAAAAGTTCAAAAATTCAAATTTTTAAAATAATTGAATAAGTCATTTTTTTTTATTATACTTTAATACAATTTATTTTCGCTAAAATTCAGTAAAAATATCCTAAACTTTCAAAAAAAAATCATTAAAATGAAATTTAAACAAAAAAAAAAAAAAATTCTCAGTTAAAAAATGAATTTTTACTAATCAAAATTTAGGGAAAAAAAATTTTTTTTAAATAGTGACTTTTTTTCAATTTTCAATTTTTTTTTTTTTTTTCTTGGGTGGAGATTCTTTTAAAAAATAAATTTATATAACAAATAATAAGTGTGTTTGAAAAAGTTAGAAAATACCTCTGGAAAAAAATTTTTTTTTTCCTTGTAGTGTTGTGTAGATTTTACAAATAAAATAAAAAACCTCAAAAAAACCTAGAACACTCAACTCAATTCTTTTGAATTATTTAAGGAAAACCACCGGTTAGGTTTTGTTTTTAATTTAAGAAATTAATAGAAAATTTCAGAAATTTTCTTTTTATTTCTAAAATAAAAAATAACTGCTGTTAGCTTTTCTCGAGTTTTCTGTTTATTTATAAAATCAATAGATTTTATTTTTTTCCATTTTTTTCCCGATCTGGACAAATCTTTAATATTGGAAAGAAGAGTTACTAAGGAAAAAGATCAAGTGGTTACTTACTAATACTGAGATACTGAAACATGACAGTATGAGTAACTTGAAAATAAAAAAAGAAAAAGCAAAGGCAAAAAAGGAACAAGATTAAAAAAAACTAGATCAAAAATAAATTGAAATTAAAATAACAATTAAATAATGATCCCGAAGTGAACAATCATGATCAATTATCAAATCAAATTAAATCAATCAAAAGTACCATGGCTGTGATTTTGGGTCTTCTAATTAAAACAACATAGCATTGGTTTTTTTTTTTTTGATTTTTCACCAATTGCTTTTTAACAAATCTCAACACAAACTTTAAAGATTTTTTGTTAATTTTTTTTTCTTGTTAAGTTAGCTTTTTTTTAATTTTTTTTTTCTTTGTTTTTTTTTTATAGTTTTGTAAACTTTTTGTTTTTGCTTTTTCGACCATAAAAATAAGCTCTTTATATTCCTTTGGTCTTCTCTAGTTACCGTTTAAATTTTTTCTTCCTTTTCATGGGTGTGTCATTCCCATGAAAAAGATATTAAGTAACAATCGTAAAATCTATGATTTTACGCTGAAATTTCTGAAAAGAAATTTGAGTAAAATGGCATTTAGGGTGTAAATTTACACCTCTTCCTAAATAAAAAAAAAATCAATAGATTTTTTAAATAAAACTGAAAACCTCGTTAAAGAAAAGCGCTGTTAGGTTTTCCAGAATTCAAAAGAATTGAGTAAAATCTTTGTTTTAACTCCATTCTTTTAAATTCTGGAAAACCTAGGCACTCTACGGCACTCTGCGGCACTGGGCCCAAAGGAGGGAATTACCATCCAATAAAAATTTTCTGAATAATGAATGAAAAAAAAAATAAAATTTCAACAAACTATGATAATTAATTTGAAAATAAAAAAAAATCCTCAAAAATTTATTTGTTAATAAACAATAATATTAATAATAATAAATTTTTTTGATCCAGCACCTGATTCTCCTGAATCACATTTTTCACAAGTTCTGAAATTTTGAATTTTTTTTTTTTGATTTTTCTAATTTATTTTTATTTCCAATTAGCAAAATTAACTCAAAAAATTGTTTTTTCTTTTGTATTTAACTTTTATTTTTTGTTCTTAATTTTCTTTTTCTTGTTCTTGTTCTTAATTTTCTTGTTCTTGTTCTTGTTCTTGTTCTTGTTCTTGTTCTTGTTCTTGTTCTTGTTCTTGTTCTTGTTCTTGTTCTTGTTCTATATCTGGTTTATTAAAAGCTAATAATCCTCTATGTGCCAAATTCTTTCCTAAATAGACTTCTAAATTTGATTTGCAGATGATTATTAAATCGGGATTTTTATCTAAATATTGCTGATCAAAATCTGAAATTTGGCGATTTGTCAACAAGAAATAAAAAAAATGTTGAAAAATTGGAGGATTATTATTATTCTTTGTTAAACCATTTTCGATACATTTTTTAGTTTTTTTATGCCAATTTTTGATTGTTTTAAATTGGATAATTAAATTACTTGAAAGAACTGTATGTTTCAATTGACATGATATTAAAACAGGTTTTAAATTATTGTCATAACGAATTATAAATGAATCAACCAATGTATTTCCTTGAGTTGATTTTATGATACAAGATTCTTTATTTTTAATTTTTTCCTTCAAATTTTCTTCTTGATCCAATTTATTTATAATATTAAAAAAATTATTCTTTATCAAAATAGTTGAATTTTTTTTGATACATTGTTTTGGATGAAAATATTTTTTTAAGTTTGATAATTGAATTAATTGATATTGCTTATTTGAAATATAAGCTCCTCGATAAATTGTCTTTAAAGGAAGACATGATAATGATTTTGATGATAATGATGATGTTTTTGTTGTTGTTGTTGTTGTTGTTGTTGTTGTTGTTGTTGTTGTTGTTGTTGTTGTTGTTGTTGTTGTTGTTGTTGTTGTTGTTGTTGTTGTATTATTCTTGTAATAATTGAAAAGAGTATTATTGTAAACTCTTTCAAATTCAAGATGAAAATTTTCAAAATCTTGCCAATTCCATTCTTCTTTGAGATTGATTGGTTTTAAATATTGGTTTTCAAATATCAAATATTTTTGATTGAGATAATGCAAAAAAATAAAAGGGATATAAACAAAAAATTTATCCGAATTTACTTTTGATGATGTTGGTATTAAAAACAAAGTTCCTTCTCGTTCTAAATCATGGAATTTTAGATTATTTTGCTTTATAATTTGATCATTTCTAGAAACTGGAACTAATAGTAAAGATAATTCCAAGATTCTTTTTGAGATTTTCTCGTTTTTATGAAAGTCACAAAAGAAATATGCATTATTAAGCTGTGAAAATATTTTATATTCTATTTCATAAAGTGAATTTTCATTATATTGCTTTTTTTCAAAATTTAGTTTTTCATAAGATTTTAATAGCTTTTTAAATTCATTCAAATATCTTGGTATTAAACCAATATCTCCTAGAATTATTTGAAATTGATTTTTTTCTTCATCAATTAGGTGCTTTTTTAATATTTGTTTCATAAATCCGTTTTTTTAATTGTTTTGTATAATTTTGAAATATTCTTTTAACTGACTCAAATTTTAATGGACCAAGATTAATTAAATATCTTGAATATTCTGTTGGAAGAAATGAAATGTCATATGCAGATGTTCCAGTGCAAATAGGAACTATACAAATTTCTTCAAAATGTGTCATTATGTGTCCTATAGCTTTTAACAATTCTTTTTAAATTATCTTTACTTTCTTGATAACAATCTTGTTTATTTTCTTCACTTATTTGCTGCAGATTTTTCTTTTTTCATTTCCTTTATTAAATATTTAGTCATTTGATCAATATATAATTGAAATTCGTCAATGTGGAATATAAATATTAATGGCATAAGAGAATTTCGCCTTGGATTTTCTTTTTTCTTTTCTTTTTCTGTTGCTTTTTTTTTCTTTAAAATTTACTTTTTTCTTTTTCTTTTTCTTTTTTTTTTTTTGTTTTTTTTGTGTTACTGTTGATTATGTAACGAAATATATTTACCGTTTTGAAGATATTTGGATCGATTTTATTTTCTTTTTAGTTCATAAAAAAAAATTGTCAAGTGATAAATTCAACAAAGTACAAGTAATTCGAAGACCTAAGCAAACTTCTGGTTTATATTTTAAATCAATTTCAGGTATGAATTTTGATCCATTCGATAGATCCATATATAAAGATTGTGAATTATGAACAATAGATCGATACATAAGTTGAAATCTTTCATTGGTTTGATTTTTGTTCTGTGGTGATTTCTTTTTTTGATCTTGTTGAAGAAGCAGTATTGATTCTTTACTGCATTTTTTTTGACAGAAAGGCAAAAATTCATCACCTAATCTTGTTTTCCCAAGACCTGCACCGCCAGGGATCAAAATAAAATTGTGTGCTCTTTTCTCTTTTTTATAACCACGTTCATTAAAATTATTTTCTAAAATATTAAACATTGTTTCTAACTCTTCTTCTCGATCAACAAATTCTAATAAATCTTTTCTTGTTTTTTTTGAAGATTTAATGAAACCCATATATTTGTTCTTTTGAAAATTTTGGATTGTTGATCTGATAACTTGCTCTACGTTTTTTTGCATTTTTTATTTTATTTATTTTTCAGATTGAAAAGGAAAAAAAAAAAAAAAAAAAAATCAAAAAACAAAAAATAAAATCAAAAAATAAAGGAGCAATAAAAAAGAAAGAGATTTAGAAAAAATTTCAAACCTTTCGTTTCAAAATGTTGAATTTTTTTGTTTTTTTCAATTGAAAGCATTTTCATTTTGTTTGTAGTTTCAATTAAATTTGGTTGGTTTGTTTGAGAAAGATCAATTCCTTGGTTTTGTTCTTTAATTAGTTTATTTTGTTCTTCTATTTGAAGGTTTTGTTCTTTAATTTGTTGGTTTTGCTTGTCGATTTGAAGGTTTTGTTCTTTAAGTTGTTGGTTTTGTTTTTCGATTTTTTTTGATAAAAGGATTTCTTTTTGAATTGTTTCGATTAAGGATTTTAGTTTGATTTTTTCTTTTTCTTGTATTTTTTCAATTTTTCTAACAATTCTTCAACTGTTGTAAGAAATTGGATTTTAAAACTCGATTTTTTATTTAGTTCGTCAAGATCTTCTTCAAGCTTTGTTCTTCTTTCTTTCTGTTCATTAACTTCATCTTCAAGCTTTGTTCTTCTTTCTTTCTGTTGATCTCGTTCTTTTTTCATTTTATCAAGTTCTTCTTCCAACTTTGTTCTTCTTTTTTCCATATGATTACGTACCTCGATCATTTCGTCACGTTCATTTTCAAGCTTTTTTCTTTTTGTTTCTTCTTGTTTTTCACGTTCACTTTTTTTTTTTTTGGTTTCTTTGTTTCTTTGATCCATAATTTATAAAAAAATATAGATTCAATTAAAAATTTTTCAAAATAAAATAATGAAAAAAAATGATAATATTGGAACCAAAGGAACCAACATTAATGAACATGAACCAAAGGAACCAAAGTGAAACACTTTCCAATTCAATTTTTCAAATTTTAAATATTGTTTTTTATTGTTTTCCTTTCAAAATTTTCAAAACTCTTTTATTTAATTTCAAAGTGATTTTCTTTCAACAAAAAAAAAGAAAAAAAAAAAAACAAGAAAATAGATTGATCAAAATCACCCGAAAGGTAGCTTGAAAAAAGGCATATCTACAAGGTGATTTGATTCAGTTACCAGTCTGAGAAGAATACTATGTTGTTTAGAACTTGTTTGGTACACTAGAAAACAATTATTAGTCTTAAAAAACTATTAGGTTACTAAAAATCCCAGAAAAATATCAAATAATATTGAAATTGAATAAATGAATTAATATTATTTATAAAATATCTAAATATTACAATAAACTTCCTTGGATTTTTTTTTATATTTGAGAAGATATGAAGACCAAGATTGTATTTTATGAATTTAATTCAAGTATTTTATTTTTTTTTATCAAAATAAATCTTACCATAAAGATTTTATGTTTTTAAAATGTTAGAAAATGGACAAAAGACATAAAAAAAGAAAATCTAAAAAAAAATTTTCAAAAATTTTATGATGATTAATATAAATCTAAAAAATTTACAACTAATTTTTTCGGGAATTTATAGAATTATACTTTACCAGAGAAAGGCAAACGGTGTACAAAAAATGATCTAAAAGTGTTTTTTTTCCTAATGACTCACTTTTATTTAAGTGAGTTGCTTGAATTTGTATGTTCTTTTATTATTTAAACTTTAATACTCTTATTCAGAAAAGAGTAATAGAGTTTTATTTTTTAAATCATAAAATAACTCCTCACTAAAAATACACCATTGTTAGAGAGGAGTAAAGAAAGCAATTCTGAAGTTTTTTTTCCGTGTCGAGTCATCACGAAAAAATCCAAAACACGGAGTACGTGTTCATTTTAGTATTTTAAGGCGTCTACGTCATCGTAAAGTGGTTGAAAAAGAATTTCAACTGATTTAAATTCATTTTTTTTTAATCATATTTCACTTTAAGTGTTTATGAGCGTGTCACGAAAAAGAATTCAAATTTCTAAACCAAACACATCCATTTCAGTTCGTCAGAAATTGAAAGTGAGGAGGAAGAATCGAAGAAAGAAGAAGAAACAAAGAGATACTGTTTTAAATAATAAAAACACAATCATTGTTTCAAATTCTGTTGAAAAGATTGAGACGAAAACAAGAGTAAAATTATTTTGATAATTAATCCCAAAGAACTCAACTAATATTTATTTTTTTTTTCTTTTTCTTTTCTTTTCTTTTTTTCAATAGGTGAACCTAAGTAACTTGGTTGAGATTCTAAAAAGAACCCGATATGAATTGTTTTACTTTTCTTGAGTCGAATAAAGAAAAGATAAAAAAGGGGGGCTTTTATCAGATACTATGTCGGAAATGCGGTGCCACTATTTGTGGTTCGCGATTCAGTATGAAAAGACATTTATTGACTAGTAAACACAGAAGAGGTTTTGGACCAAATGGTCAGACCGCATCAGAGCTAATCATCCAGGATAGTGTAGACAGAGTCACACAAACCTTCCTGCAAGCTTCTGTGCCAATTGATAAATTTCATCGATTGGTCAATCGAGATTCGATTGTTGCGTTTCGATCACTTGGTTCAATTCCTTCAATAAGAACTGTGCGAAGGTCAATAGTACGAGTTCTTGAAGAGAAAAAGAGTAACATGAAAAAGAGTACTTGTTGGACAGAGGTTTTGTCTAATGATGGACGAAACTACTGACATCACTTCACGCAGTTTGTGTGCTGTTGTGGTAACCAACTTGGATTTCCGATTGTGTCTCAAAGTCAAAGAAATGGATAGATGCGATGCCTCTTCATTGCAAAAAACTCCTGGAAGAAACATTACTTGAATACGAGATTGATTGGCAACAAATTACAAATTTTGTTACTGATGGTGCAAGAGCATGTGTTTCATTAGGAAGACGATTAAACGAACAATATGCAATACAACACACTTTATGTGCTGCACACTTACTGCATCTCATTTCACAAAAATTAATGGAGTCTTTTCCAAACATCAATGGATTATGTAAATTGGTTCGTGTGTTTTTTAAGAGGGGAATACAAGCAGGCCGTAAGAAGCGATGGAGAAGTCAAAACATAACTGACATATCTCTTCCTTCAAAAACACGCTGGGGAACTTGGTTAAAATGTGTTTCAGATGTGTTCATGAGACGCAAAAAACTTACTTACTTTTTATAACCAAGGAGGAAACATCAGAAACTGCGAATCAAATGATAAAGTGTTTGACGAATGAAGGAAGCATACAAGACCTCCGTTTCATTGAATATTTTTCAAGACTATTTACACCTTTGATAGATGGAATTCAAGAACGACAACTCCGAAAAGATACTTTAAATAGATGGCGAAATATCGAAACTTGGTTATTTAAAATGAGTGGGAAAGATTATGCAAAAAATAATCAATTTATCGGTTAATAGCGGAACGATGGGGAAAATTATGGATTTTCTCAATAAAATAAGAAGATACAAGCCACGATGGGAAGATGCCAATAGAATCATTTATACGCATTTTTACTTATGCCCTGAACACATTAAACCACTTATTGAAGACGAAAATAAACTATGTGATAAGATGCGTAAATACCTACGTGGAGATTTGATTGGTCAGTTCATTGACTTTCAAATTTTTTTGATGAAAAAAGATGAATCTTGTCATTCGCCTCACCTATACTGGACTGGAAAAAAACAAGTTTTTGGAGATTTGTCCAAACATTTTTTGAACTTGTTAGTTATGGAGCCTACTTCATGTGAAGTTGAAAGAGTCTTTTCACATGTCACTTATATTATGAATCCACGAAGAAATCGATTAAATACCGAAAATCTTGAAGCAGAAGTGATTTTCAGTTACAATACAATTAATTAAAATTTCTTTTTCAATTTTTTTTTCATAATCTTTACTCATTTCTTTCTTAAAATAAATTCATCAAGAAAAATAGAAAATTTCAATAAAGCACCTTTTCTGCACTTTTTTTTCGTTTTTCTTTTTTTTTAGTAACTTTCCGTGTTAATTTTTCATTTTACACCTTTTGCCTGTCTCTGTACTTTACACATAAAAATATTGATGTAAAGTTTTGTTCACATTGATCAAGTAGAGGTTCTGTTTGTTGTTACACAGAAGACCTTTAATTATCCTCACATCCACAAACACAACATATTTGAGTTTTTTTTAATTTTTAATTTTTTTTTTTATTCGAAGATCTTGCAAGGAACTAAAAAAAAAAGATTAAATAAAAAAATAAGCTCCTTTTAAAGTTATTGTTTTCTACGATTAACAACACTTTTGGAACCAGTTTTCTAACTTAATAACACCTAAAATCATCTAAATGTTGAGTTTCTTCTTGACTTGACCATGAAGAGTTTTTGATCAATAGAAAAAATTAAAAATAAATACCTTCAAAAAATTCAGACAATTATCATTTATGAGTAAAATAATATTTATTTTTATTTCGTTGTTTCAATTCGAAGTAACGATTTTTTTGTTTTTTTTCAGAAAATCAAATGACATTTGATTTATTTTTGTTTTCAATTTAAAAAGTTTAATAATCACTATTTTATAAATTTATTAACAAGACTATTCATTGAGACAATCTAAAATAAAAAATGGAAATTAAATTTTGTTTTTATTTTTGAGAAGAAAGAAGTCTATTATTTATTGATGACTAAAATAAAAAAAAAAAATTTTGTTTGAAGAAAAATAAAAATCCTATAATAAAAAAATATCTAAAAAGTAAGTTTGTAAGAGTATTATTATTGTTTATTTAAAAATTCTTATGTATAAATATTCATCATTTCTTAAAATAATTTTAATATAATCGAAAATAAAGTGAAATTCATTTGTTTAACTTTGAAAATTCTCAATCGATTTTTTTGGTTATTCATTTAATTTTTTTTAATGTACATTATGAGCAATATATAAACTCTATTGATAAAAAAAGGGTCCCATTCATTTTTGTTAAATATTTTTAATATTCGTTAATTAATAAATTTAATTAAAATCAAAACCAGTTATTTAACATCATAGAATAATATTTGATACTAAATAAAATGAAAATATCTTATATTAAAATAAATATATTAATATATAGTATTTATTTCAAAAAATTAAATTTTTCAGTTTTTTTTTAATATTTTTTGGATATTGAAAATTTTTTTTTCATTTTTTTTCAATTTTCTTTTTTCTTTTCTTTTTTTTTATTTTAATTTCAAAATTGGATATTGGGATTTTTGTAATTTCAAAAAAGTTTGGAAAAGTATCAAAATGATAACAAAGAAAGAGAAATGCTAAGAACAATAATATCGTTAAGAAATCAAGTTCTGCCATTAGAGAAAAATCGAATCAAGATTCAATATTACTAGAAAAAAAAAGTTAGAAATTGGCAAAAAAAATTTTGATACAAAAAAGTAAGCTTTGCTTTTTTTTTCTTTTTCTTTTTTTATTGTAATTGAAAAAACAAAAAAATAAGTTGGAATAAAAATAAAATATAACAAACTATAACAAAAAATTAATTATAACAAACCCACCACTAATAGGAAAATGAACTTCTGCAAAACTCAGTTCATATTTTAATTTTTGGAAAAAAAATACTTGGGATAAAAGAAAAGAATAATAATTTGAATAAAAATACCAAGTATAAGAATATTATTAACAGAGATACAAAAAGAGAAAGGATTTACTTAGAAATTGAATTAAATGGTGAATTTATTAAAGTATTTTTTATTCAAAAATATCCCAATTTTTCGTTTTTTTTTGTCGCCTTCCAATTTTTTTTACTTTAAAATTTTTTATTTAATTTTTTTTTTATTTTTAGCAATATTTCTAAAAATCAATAAAAATATACTAATATACATTTTATTAATTTTGTTGTTATTACTTAAACATTAATTGAAATAATATTTTTTTATTTTTTTTCAATTTTAACTTTTTTTTTATTTTTGACTGGGCCCCTATATAGTGGACCGAGTTTATATATATATATATCTATATATATCTATATTTTAATTAATTTTGTAAATTGGAAAAATGAGTAATTATAATTTCAGACAATTGGAATTATAATTTATAAGAAAATATTGAGATGATATTAAAGAAATTCATTTTTTAAACATTTTTAAAAGATTTATTGAAAATAAAATTTTATTTAAGAAATAAATAATTATTGTATCTTTTTTTTTTAAATTAAACTAAAATACAAAAATAGCCACTCACTTTATAATGTTATTGGAAACCATTTTGATGAGTTTAATCCAATATTCTGTACAAAAAAATTTTCCATTGGGTGATTCAAATCATTTTTTCTAATTTAATCAATTTTTTTTTTTTTTTTTCCTTTTCTGTTTCTTTTACATAATTACAGTTGAAAAAAAAAAAGCTCTTAGAAAATTGCTATAAACAACCAAAGAAAACTGAGACCATGTAATGTATTTTCAAGTGTATAGATTAATTCTCAACAAATATTCTTGTTAACCATTTTTTTTGGGAAAGTTAAGTAAAAAATCGGTACTTTTCACTCCAAAAATTTTTGTTCACTTTTTTTAAGTTTTGATTTTATTTTTTTATAATTTTTACAGTCAGTTTCACTTTTAAGGCACAAACTTTCAACGAAATTTAAGGCACAAAAAAATCTCAAATTAAGGCACAAAATTTGTAATTTTAATTTTTACAATTTATTTTTACTAGAATTTGAATTTTGTGCCTTAATTTGAGATTTTTTTTGTACCTTAAATTTCGTTGAATGTTTGTTCCTTAAAAGTGAAACTGACTGTAAAATATCAGAGTATAATATGCTTTAAAGAATTTAAAAAAAGAATTACTAAAGGATTTAATAATTAGTTGTCGTTGAATACTAAAGAATAATTTGTTATTTTCAATTTATTATTTAAAGTGAATAAAAATTTTTGAATTGGATTGTAGTTCTTTTAAAGTAGTTTTTTGTATTAAATTAATTTTTATTTTCTTTGTTTAAATAATTTTGTATTTTCATTTGAGAAATTTTTAGCATTCTTATAATTTTTACTTCTTTTTTTGTATCAAAATTTTTTGTCAATTTCTTAACTTTTTTTTCAATTTTTCTTTCTTTTTTTATTTTTAATTTCATGAGTAATTTCAAAAAGTTTGCAAGTATCAAATGATAACAAAGAAAGAGAAAATGCTAAGAACAATATCGTTAAGAATCAAGTTCTGCCATTAGGAAAAAATCGAATCACATCCAATATTACCAAAAAAAAAGTTAGAAATTGACAAAAAAAATTTGACATACAAAAAGTAAGCTTTGCTTTTTTTCTTTTTCTTTTATTGTAATTGAAAAACAAAAAATAAGTTGGAATAAAAAATAAAATATACCAAACTATAACAAAAAGCAATTAATTATAACAAACCCACCACTAATAGGAAAAATGAACTTCTGCAAAAACTCAGTTCATATTTTAATTTTTGAAAAAAAAAATACTGGGATAAAAAGAAAGAATAATTTGAATAAAAAATACCAAGTATAAGAATATTATTATGATGTCAAAAAAAGAGAAAGGATTTTACTTTGGGAAATTGAATTAAATGGTGAATTTCTTATTAAAAGTATTTTTTATTCAAAAAAATATCCCAATTTTTTCGTTTTTTGTCCCCTTCCAATTTTTTACTTAAAATTTTTATTTAATTTTTTTATTTTTAGCAATATTTCTAAAAA